>JAGFNQ010007330.1:166035-275622 GCA_024364735.1 Boesenbergia rotunda | reverse complement strand
TTGTATCAAATGAACCGGGTTCAAATGATTCCAAAATTCCACATCGGTGTAATTCGGTCATGCGTTTTCTTACTTATATGGCCAAGACGACAATGCCAAGTTAGGAGTTATTCGATTATCTATTCGAGCACGTTTGTTGCTAACTTCGATATTGAAAATGTCACTGGATAAATCTAACATATAGATTCCATTGCACAAAGTTCCATTCTCATAAAGAACACCATTTAAAGTTATGTAACAACAATTGTTACTAAAAGTTAAATGATAACCCTTTTCATTCAGACATGAAATAGATACAATGTTCTTTATCAACGAAGGAACGAAATAACAATTATCCAATTCTAAGACACGTCCAGTGGGGAGCTTTAGCAAATATGTTCCGATGGCAACAGCAGCAATCTTTGCTCCGTTTCCAACTCGTAAATTCGTTTCTCCTTTGACGAGTCTTCTTCTATTCCTTAGCCCCAGTATGTTATTACATATATGTGAGCTACACCCAGTATCAAGTACCCAAGTGTTTGAGGAAATAGAGTGATATTCAATAACGAAGATACTTGAAGAGGATGGGGCATCGGATGCCTTCTCTTTCAAGGACTCAAGATAAACCTTGTAGTTTCTTCGCCAGTGACCTTCCTTGCCACAATGATGGCAAGTTCCTTTTGGTTTCTTTTCAGTCTTTTTGGCCTTTTTCTTCTTTCCCTTATTATGTTCTTTGGCCTTCCTCTTAGAACCTTTCTTCGAGGAACCAACTAACAGTACCGTCTTTTGATCCTGCTTCACAGAAGGCTCTACAGTCTTTAGCAGGTTAAGCAACTCAGGAAACTGGTCTGGAGTTGCATTTTCAGGAGGACGGTTGGGAAGTTGTTCTTCAAGGACATAAGCAAGCTTCTCTGCCTTAAGGACTATCCTTAGGTTTCAAAGCCAGTCCATGAAGTTCGGCCCAGTCAGTTTATTGGTATCCAAAATGGAACGCAAGTTTAGAGAAGACATGATCGAGTGATTAACCTAGAAATACAAATTGAGCTTATGTGAGAAGAATGTATCAATATACATAAATTAAATCCTATTTATTTTACGAATTGAGTCACCCTTATTATCAATTCGGGAGATCGTAGGAACATCTCCAAATAGGTTGATATCCAACCATAGATAAGAACAACCATGACTGTGGCCATCAAGTTTTTCTTAGCTATGAAGGTAGGTAATTATACCGATTACACATCACATATATGTAACTATCACTTTATGCTATCAACTAATTGAATGTTTGCATAAATCATTGGGTTGTTAACTCATTAACAAGTATGTAACAATATACATATCACCCAACTGCACCTCTCTTTACATCGACCTTGGCTGTGGCACAATAAATCGATGCTCCAAGCTTAAGGCTGACCCATTAATCAAGAAATAGTTTTAATATGGTTGAGCTCATTCAACCGCTTAGTCAGGCTTGGATGTGTCCAACAACCAAAACTAATGATTGACCTCTGACTCCAACTATATTATTCATAAACTAATTCCATGGTTTGAACATATTGAGGTTCATGTCGGGCATGGATGTGTCCATCAACCCAAACGAGAAACAAAACTCCGATTCTAACCATATTAATGGAAGGTGTTGGCCTTAATATTTTTTGTAAGGGGTTTTGGGTCTCATCCTTTCTTTTCTAAGCACATTCATGACATAGAATTATGTCATGACTAACGATTACCTTAATTAAGTATGTATGTGACTTAAGTTATCATGTCTCATTAATTGAATTAGGAACCGGATTTCCTAATTTCAATTTCATACTTAATTAAAGGAATTGTTTTAGGAAACAATTTCCTAAATTGTCATAATTAATTTCGGAAATAATATGTTCAAGACATTGATTTCTCTAAATCAAATCTTATTAAATTAAGAGACAAATCCTTTAATTCAACTACATATTATTTTCATGAAAATCTCATTTAAGAAAACTCTATAGGAAACTATTTTCCTAATTAATTTTGGAGACAACAATATGTAAGAGCATCACCTCTTCAAAGATATTTTATTCATAGATTTAATTAATTACAACAAATTGTTTTCTAAGGGTGGCTCCCCGAGGCTCAGATACCCAAAGAAAAGTAATGTGTTGTAAATCCAATTGGACGGCTCCCCGAGGCTCAATCCAAATCAAACATGACAATTTCAATTAAAAATTGGGAAATTAAATTACAACAACTAACTTTAAATTGGACGGCTCCCCGAGGCTCAATCCAAAATAAAGAATTTTGTTGTCAATTTAAAAACCAATTCAAATTTAATTGTCAATTAACTGTCCATGAATTTGTCTAGACTTTCTTAAAAGAAAGTGCCCAAAATTGCGAGATTTCAAAAATAGGTTTTCAGAATAATTGTAAGTTTCTGGTACAAAGGAAACTTACATATTTCCAAAATTAGAAAATTTCTAAAATAGAAAATTTTCCAAAATTGGAAAGTTTCCAAAGATGGGAAGTTTTCACAATTATTATAAAATTTCAGAAATTAGAAAATTTCAAACGTTTGCGAAATTTCATGAGGATTTCCAAACTTTGAAATTCCTAATTCTAAAATTTATTATAATTTGAAAGTTTCCATAATTGAAAATTTTTTCCGAAATTGAGATCATGACAAAGTTTTCCACAAAACAATTATATGATTAAGTCGAACACTAACCGGCTCTGATACCACTGTTGGGACCAGGTGCATGTCGACAAGGATACGAGTTCGTAAAATTTTAAATTTTTACGTGCAACGGAAGAATTTGCATAAAATAATTTCCTAAATTATTTTAACTTCGTATCTAGCATGCAATCTTATGATGTGTTGACATAATCATAAAATAAAACTTTGTGGAAAAGTAAACTAATTTACTTTGTACCACGCGTAACTCGAAGTAAGGGACGAGATCCAACCGTAGCGTCCCTTGGAAGCTTCGCCTCTATTCGCGTCCACGCCGAGTTCTCTTCGGGATGACTTCGCAAAGTCACGAGTTTTGTGCCGACGAGAACTACTAGATCACCGAAAGGCACAACTAAGAAGATCAAGAGAAGAAAAGGAAACTAACCAATGAAGTAACGGAATCGAATTCCGAGAGAGAGGGAGATGTAATCCGCTTCTTCTTCTTCTTGGTTGGTTTCTTCTTCTCCTTGAAGCTCACGGCAACACCTTGCCTTGGTGTAGGTTGGGCGCCGGCCCTAATGGAGCTAGGGTGGCCACCGGCCCTAATGGAAGGGGGGGGGGGAAGGAGGAGAGAAGAGAAGAGAGAGATGGAGAGCTCTATTTCGATCATCCAAATCTTAGGAATCCAAGGCTTGCCTATGGTTCCTTATATAGTTGCTTCTGCCTTGCCAAGTCTCCTCTTAACCGAATTAACGGAATTAACGGAATTAGTTATCATAAGAAATTTATCCTATAAATTCTCTTATGAATTATTCCGTTTAAACCAAGTTTTATTATAACTAACTTTATAATAAAACTAATTAGTTATCATAAGAAATTTATCCTATAAATTCTCTTATGAATTTTATTATAACTAACTTTATAATAAAACTAATTAATTATCATAAAAAATTTATCCTATAAATTCTCTTATGAATTATTCCGTTTAAACCAAGTTTTATTATAACTAACTTTATAATAAAACTAATTAGTTATCATAAGAAATTTATCCTATAAATTCTCTTATGAATTTTATTATAACTAACTTTATAATAAAACTAATTAATTATCATAAGAAATTTATCCTATAAATTCTCTTATGAATTATTCCGTTTAAACTAAGTTTTATTATAACTAACTTTATAATAAAACTAATTAATCTCTCCTTTTATTATGGAATAAATTTTATAAGAAATTTATAAACTTTCTTATTATGGAAAAATCAATTCATAATTGATTTTATAAAATTAAAATAAACCAATTCATGGATTATTTTAACTTCCATAAAAAGAATAAATTTCTATAAATTTATTTATATAAATTTCTTTATACAAATTTATTTATCCATAATTTATAAAATAAATCGCGCTAGATTTACTTTATTAATTAAACCAAAATTAATTGGTTATCTCCCCAATAGGTGGCCGGCCAACCAAGGAGGGTTGGCACCCTCTTTGGCCGGCCCAAACCGAGCCGAACCAACGCGAATTAAACTCATTTAATTCGCCCAAAAAGCCTTCAAAAGACTTAGCCATTTTTAGCTTCCATTGCGCCTCTGATTAACTCAGATTCGACTTATTTCTCTTGATAGAAAAATCCAATTTTCAACTTGTTTTAAATCCCTCGGATTACTCGTAGTGCGTGTGACTAAATAGGCTTTCGATTTATGTTGGCCGTCTATAATCAACAAATTATAGAACGATCATGAGTGGCACCTAGTAGTACATCATGATCCCCAATTAATCGAAAGATCAACGGTTTGACCCCAGAAGAAATTATTCTGAAACCCTTCAGCAGCTCTAATGAATCGTGCCCCATTCCCTTCACCATCTTATACCCACTTGGTTTAGGACAAGGTCTATTTGTGTCAGTCCCCACTAGGCTGACTACGTCACACCTAGCCCAAGTAGTGTCTTTCTCGTCCTTTGGATTTCTAATTACTCTCATGTATTTTAGAGACTCGCACTCTAAACATGATATACTTTGGCCAGAGGTTTTGAGTAACAATCCGACGATAGGCCTGGGTATACATCTCCTCGCAAGGAGTGGTGAATCCTTTGTAGGCTGTTCAAACATCTTCGGGCACTTCGGCTTATACCCAATCATCCTGGGTCCACACCTCCTTGGAGATGCTTGCTTAAGATGTTAAAGTATAAGTCTCCATGACCGAGATGACTTGAACACCGCAAGTCAAAGGAACATCGCACTTAAGCCGCAGTAAGAACTTCATTGACATTTCTATAGATAGATTCCATATGAAGTCTTACAGCTAGTCACTCCAATGAACTAGTTCCCTTAACTAGCATCCATGTATATCTCCGGACATCCCAATGTCACTAGCCAGTGAGAATCAGCTGATTAGAGAATAACCCATGCTAGTCTCAACAGAATTGATAGTGTCCGTATTTATCAATTCATCGACTAGGGATATTTTCAATACTTCACATTTGCGCATTTAGAGATAATCACTAGTTGTGATCCCATCACAAATTCTCTTATGCTGTGAGTTGTATTGCGGACATTCAGTAGATGAGTTTAAGATCTCAATCAAATACACAAGCATGTATACTCAAATAGTGAATTATCATTTATTGAAATAAATGTTTACAATCATAAGGCGATTGCCTTAGGACACTTCTCTCATATCACTAACACCCGGGACACTGGGGCGCCCTACTCAACTGTTGCCTCTCCCCTTTGAGGCGTTCTGAGCTGCAGAAACTCATTCTTTAGGTCCTGCATCCAGGGTTAGTCCAAAACAACACAAAGCAATCAAGTATTAGGTTTATACAACCTTAGCTGTCTTGGTTCTGACTTTGGGTCTCCATAATGGAGCCCTAGGTTGAGCCGACACCTACTGTTCCCTCCACGGGGAATGCGTCCTCACCTACTCCTCTCAGGAGAGTTTACCTTTTGCCAACTGGATCCTCCGGTTAGACTTTTGCCCGATGCACCTGACCAGGTCTTCGTGCCCACCTTCCGAGCAGGTCTTCGGTGCCCAGCTCCTTGCTAGGGCTTCGTGCCCAGTCCTCGACCAGGACATTGTGCCCACCTTCCGAGAAGGTCTTTGGTGCCCAGCATTTTGCCAGGGCTTCGTGCCCAGTCCACGACCAGGACTTCGTGCCTAGTGTACCTAGGGCTTCCTTTCCTGTACACTTAGTGAACATGTTAGATCAACATAACATCTTAACTTTTAAACCCTTTGCCATTATCAAAATCCAGGTTTGACTTAGGTACTACCTGCACCAACAATCTCCCCCTTTTTGATTTATGGCAACCCGATTCAAAAAGTTATGTTAATCAAGAACAGATGATATAACAGTTTTGTTTCCTCCCCCTAGAAGGAATCTCCCCCTAGGTTTTCTAAAGGTTCGTGGGGTTTGAAAAATTTCTAAGTTTTAAAGATGGAACTAATTTTTCAAATACTTAGAACATTTCTATTAATATTTTCCAAAATTTCTATGTTTTAAAGATGGAACTAATTTTTCAAATACTTAGAACATTTTGAAAAATATTTTTCACGATATTTAGAGACGTTTTCAAGTCCATAACTTAGAAAATTTTCTAAAGAAAAGTTTGAATCTCTTTTGAAACTTTTCTATTTAAGATAAGTACTTAGAAAAATTTGAACCTATCTTGGGTTGAGTATTTAGACAAATTTTGAGCCTAGCTTGGTTTAAGTACTTAGATAAATTTTTTTTTTAAACAGCTTAAGCTTAAGTACTTTACAAAAACTTTTGAAAACAGCTTAAGTTTTAAGTACTTTACAAAACTTTTGAAAACATGAACTTAGATTAAGTACTTTTTGAAGAAAGGATAAAGTCTTTTTGAAGAAAGGATAAAGTTTTGAAAATTTGGAATATGAAAAAAAACGTGTAAAATAATATAAAAACGTGTAAAATTTAAATCTTCTCTCCTTTTCCTATCTCTCCCCCTTTTCCATATATAAAAAACAGAGCAATATAGCAAAATAAATAGATTGCATAAATAAATTGTAAAAAGAGTTAATGTGTTGTGCTGAACCAATGTAAGATAGACTGAACCAAACCAATTTCAATTATCTCTTTAGGGTCCTGTCTAACCCAATTAGCTACTTACTAACTGTTATAAACAGTAGTTTTCGCTAGGATTAGTCAAGTTAAGTGTTCTGTTCAAGTCAGATTTTCTAAACTTGACACATAACCTGATTACTGTTTAATTTGTATTTAATGCCCCAATTACTGCAGATGCACTGACTTAAAGTATCTTGAATTAAGGCAAAGACCTAAGCATCTCAACCCATTCTAGGTTATCAATTAAAAGTACCCTAAAGTGCTTGTGAGATGCTGGCTTCTAAATCTATAGGTGCATGCAGTTCTAGGGTAGTTTTGAAAGGGGGTAGTTTTAAAATAAAACTAAGTCGAAAAAGTTTTAAATTAAGTAAAAGCTGATTTTGAAATCAAGTAAAGCAGTTTTAAAGTTGTTTTAGAAACTGATTTTAAATCAAGTAAAGCAGTAAGAAAATCAAAAGTAGAGTAAACCTATTCTACTAAGCATAATCCTAACTGCCTTCTTAGTGAGCTGAACTCAGACTCAGGTAGGGATTTGGTGAATATGTCAGCTAAGTTAGATTTGGAATCTACGTGCTTAAGGACTATCTCACCCCTGGCTACGTGATCTCTTACAAAGTGGTGTTTGACTTCTATGTGTTTTGTTCTGGAGTGTTGGATTGGATTCTTAGTCAGATTAATTGAGCTTATATTATCAATGAAGACTTGAGTTTGGGTGTAGTTAAGCTGGAAGTCCTTAAGAGTATGCATCATCCATAAAAGTTGTGCTACACACTCTCCTAAGGCAACATACTCAGCTTCAGTTGTGGATAGAGCTACACAGTGTTGTTTTCTGCTGCACCAACTTACTAGACTATTTCCTAACACTTGGCAGCTTCCACTTGTGCTCTTTCTATCTAATTTACAACAAGCGTAGTCAGAATCCGAGTATCCTGACAAGTCAAAGGTTGAGGTTCTAGGATACCACATCCTTACATTTAGGGTGCCCTTAACATATCTTATTATTATTTTTAGGGCTGCTAAGTGTGTTTCCTTAGCACAGGTTTGGTATCTAGCACACATTCCTACAGCAAAAAGTATATCAGGTATGGTGGCTGTAAGGTACAGTAGACTTCCAATCATACTCCTATAAAGGTTAAGGTCTACTGGTTTACCATCAGGGTCACTATCTATTTTTACATTTGTGGCCATTGGGGTACTTATGCTTTTAGAGTTGTCCATTTTGAATTTCTTTATTAATTCCTTAGCATATTTAGATTGATGGACATAATTTCCATCCCTAGTTTGTTTAATTCGTAACCCTAGAAAGAAGTTGAGCTCACCAACTAGGCTCATTTCAAATTCGTTTTTCATTATTTTAACGAATTCTTTTAGGAAGTTTGAGTTGGTGGACCCAAAAATTATGTCATTGACGTAGATTTGGGCAATAAAGATTTCTTTTCCTAAGATTTTAATAAATAGGGTTGAGTCAATTTGTCCTTGTATGAATTCTTTAGAAATTAGGTAGGTTGATAAGCGTTCATACCAGGCCCTAGGTGCTTGTTTTAGTCCATAAAGTTCTTTAGTAAGATTGTAAATGTGGTTAGGTCTTTCTAAGTCCTCAAAACCAGGGGGTTGTCCTATATAAACTTCTTCCTTAATAAATCCATTTAGAAAAGTTGACTTTACATCCATTTGATAGAGTTTAAATCCTTTATGGGATGCAAAGGCTAACAACATCCTAATGGACTCGAATCTATCTACTGGGGCATAAGTTTCATCATAATCTAACCCTTCTACTTGACTGAACCCTTTAGCTACTAAGCGGGCTTTATTTCTGACTATCTCTCCTTGATCATTTAACTTATTCCTAAAAACCCACTTTGTGTCAGTGATGGATTTGCCCTCAGGTTTAGGTACTAGTTCCCAGACTTGGTTCCTTTCAAATTGGGCTAACTCTTCTTGCATAGCTATGATCCAATCAGGATCAGGTAGGGCTTCCTCTATAGTCTTAGGTTCAATTTTTGAAATCATTGCTATCTGACTAAGGTTTCTATAGGAAGACCTGGTTCTGACTCCTAAAGTTGGATCACCCACAATTTGATTAGTAGGGTGACTAAGTCTGGGTTTCTTGGTTTTTCTAGAACTTGGTTCTTCCTCAGGTCTGGCTGGTCGATTTGGTTCAATATTTGGTTCAATTGACACAAAAATTGGTTCAATAGTTAGTTCATTTAAGGGTTCAATTAAAGGTTCAACTGTTTGTTCATTATCTTCTTGATCAATATTTGATGAAGTTAGATCTGGATTATCAGATTTTGAGTTGATTTCTTCATCAAATATTAAATTTGATGTTTCTTCAATTTTCTTAGTTTGTTTGTTGTAAACCCTATAGGCTCTACTTGTGGTTGAATATCCTAGGAAGATGCCTGGGGTTGACTTAGACTGGAATTTACCTAGATAGTCCTTGGTGTTTAGGATATGGACTTTGCACCCAAAGACCCTTAGGTAGTGCAGGTTTGGAAGTCTATGGTAGTATAATTCATAGGGTGTTTTATTGTGTCGTTTGTTAATTAGTACCCTATTTTGGATGTAGTAAACCGTACTAATTGCTTCTGCCCAATATTGGTTAGCTAGGTTAAATTCATTGAGCATAGCCCTAGCGGCTTTCTGTAGGGTTCTATTTTTCCTTTCGACTATCCCATTTTGCTGGGAGGTTCTAGGACACGAAAATTCGTGTATGTACTCATTTACTTTACAAAATTCCTCAAATCGTTGATTTTCAAACTCTTCCCCGTGGTCACTCCTAAGTCTTTTGATTTTAGTATCGTTTTGATTTTCAATTAACTTACAAAAGTCATTGAATAGGTTTAGGGTTTCATCTTTGGTCTTTAGAAACCTAACCCAGGTAAACCTAGAGTAATCATCAACTATTACTAAGCAGTACCGGTTTCCGCTTAGTGACTTAGCTCCATGTGAATCAAATAGGTCAAGGTGTAGGGCCAAGTTGGGTGATTTTCGAAATTATTCTCAAATTTGTGTGACCTAATCTCCTATGCCAGAGGTTTGATTGTTCTAACTGAGTTAACATGCATTTGGGTACTAGAGGTAGGTTTATAGTGTAAACATTATTTTTCCTAGTGCCCTTAAGCATGATTTCTGAGTCTTGCAGGTATCTAATTAGGCAGTTAGAATTGGTAAAGGTAACTACATAACCAGTATCACACAATTGACTTATGCTAAGCAAGTTAAATTTGAAATTTTCCACCAAAAGAACTTTCTTAATAACAAAGTCAGATTTAAGTTCAATATTACCTGACCCAATCACCTTGAGTGTAGCATTGTTGCCAAATGCTACTGAGCCTAGGTTTTTGAGCTTGAGTTTGGTGAATTTCAATTTATCTCCAGTCATGTGTCTGGAGCACCCGCTATCCAGCATCCATTGGTCCAAATCTTTATGTTCCTACACATAAAGAGTTTTGTTGATTTGGATCCAATTAGAATCAGGAATAGCCTAAATTGATTTTCATAGCTTAGTCTGTCTCACCCAAATCTAGGGTTATCAATCACGTTTGCCTTATGGGTTTTTGTGAGACGGGATTTAGTAGATAGAATTATTTTAAAAATCATGATTTATTTTGAAAAAAGTTAAATTAATTTTGAAAATAGTTGATTTTGATTTAAAAAAAATGTTTGAATCTATAATTAACTGAAAATTTATGTTAGATTCGAATTTGACAAAAAAAAATAATTTGAATTTAGATTTCAAAAATTAGCTTCCAGGTCATGGCAAGGCACTAGGCCTTCTTTGGTTGTAGCCTTATTGGATCATCAACCCTTTCCTTGACAAAGCCTTTTAATGAAATTTCATTTTCAAAATTACTTTTTGACAAAATCTGGTCTAACTAGTTTGGGTCTTGGATCGGTAGCTTCGGCTAGTTTCACCAGTCTAAAGAGACCAAGTAGAGTATACTTGACCTTATTAGAATTGGCTTCCCTAACGTACTATCATCTCACCGCCACCCAATACTATGTTGTTCAAATTTCAGTTAAGTTGGTTCAGTCCTTAAACTAACCATTCCTAAGTTTAAGCATGGTAAATTGCAGAAATTAAGTAAACAAGCAATCAAGCAATTTTAAAAACAAGAATAGAAATTTATCTAACTATAAATATTGTTTTTAATTTGGCTCCCCCTGGACTAAAGCCATGATAATGGTTAGGCAAGATGTGAATCTTGTGCTTGGGGATCCAATACTGATTTGATCCAGTTTATTTGTTCAGGCACAGTTTGGGTACCCATGCCTGAACTTTAGGTCTGGACTGGTTCAGTACAGCATAGTAGGATCTTTGTCTAGATTTGGTTCTGTAGCCCAACCCGGATCGATTTAGAACCGACTTCTGTTTTCCAAGAATCATGTCAAGACCCTTGGAACCAGAAGTGAATCGTTCTAAGGCAGCTCTAAGATCCTTAACTTGAGTTTTCAAGAAAGAGTTTCTGATTCAAGTTTTTTAACTTGAGCAGAGGTTCCTTCTTGAACCTTCTCAGTTAAGGGTTCAGAGTCTGCTCTCTCTTTTAGGAGTTTTACTTCCTGTCTGAGACACTCGACTCGGATTTTGGCTTTTGCCAAATCTCGAGAAAGATAAGAAATTAATTCGCATAATTGAATTCTAGAAAAACCACTTACAGTTATTTCGCCATTTTCTGAAAAAGTGAGTTTGCCGTCGTCCGGCTCTGATTCTGACTCGGTCTCGATTTCTTCTGAGGCGGTTAGTGCAAGCAGGTTAGATTGTGGCACCTCTTCTTCTTCTTCGGAGGAGGACTCGTCTCACGTTGCTTGAAGTGCCGTCTTTCTTCTTGCTTTCTTGGCTTCTTTTAGGTTAGGGCATTCGGATTTGAAATGTCCCTTTTTGTTGCACTCGAAGCAAGTCACACTTGGTTTGTTCTTAGTTGATTCAGCTTGATCTTCCTTTTTTCGGCTGGCTTTTCTTCTGTTGGATTGATTCTTTAATTCCTTGTAGTAGTTTCGGGCCAGTCGGACCAGCTTAGGTCGATCTCCTTCGTCGTCTTCTAAGTCTGAGTCTGAATCAGACTCGGGTGCAGGTTGAATTTTCTTCTTGGATATCTTTCCAGCTTTACCTGCAATAAAGGCAATGCCTTTCTCGGCCAGGGTGCAGTTAGTCTGCTCATGTAACTCATGTTCTGAAAATAGTTCATCTAATTTAATTTTTGAAAGGTCCCTTGAAACCTTGTATGCATCTACCATAGATGCCCACAAGGTGTTTCTCGGGAAAGCATTAAGAGCGTACCTTATCAGGTCACGGTTTTCTACCTTGTGACCGATGGTGTGTAGTCCGTTCATTAACTCCTGAATTCTGGCATGGAGTTGAGCTGCTGTTTCGTTGTCGTTCATCTTGATCGTGTACAGCTTGTTCAGAAGGAGATCTCTCTTGCTGATTCGAGTATCTGAAGTCCCTTCGTACAGCTCGATCAGCTTACCCCACAACTCCTTTGCACTGTTGAATGGTCCTACCCGATTCAACTCCTCCTTGGTCAGGCCGCATTGAAGAGTCTGGGTCGCTTTAGCATCAGCTTCAATTTTTCTTTTCAGAGCGGTAACTCATTCAGTGTACGACTGTGGCACTCCTTCAGCATTCTTTGGAATCTCCAGTCCCAACTGGATGATTATCCACATGTCCACCTGAGTTTTCAGGTGGACCTCCATCCGACTTTTCCAGTAGGAGAAGTCCTCCCCACTGAAAAGTGGTGGCCTGGCTGTGCTGAATCCTTCTTGCATGACTATTTTATCTGAAAAATAAGAGTAAAAGAAAAAATATCCCAAGACTTGGTCTTGGATTAGTAGTGCGGGAAGAAAAAAATATTTATCGAAGGGTGTTGCACCAACCTCGATTAACAAAAAAAATTTCGAACAACAAAAAAATTTAAAAAGATTTCGTAAAAATACGAAAAATTCTCAAACTGGTGGTTGCACCAATTTTGAGCTTTCCCGCTCTGATACCACTTGTTGGATCGAGAGAATACGATAGAGGGGGGGTGAATATCGTAAAACGTTTCGGATTCGAGATTAAGAGAATTAGCTACGGAAATTTAAAACACAACGCAAAGAACTCAAGCGATTTACTTGGTTCGGAGTCGCGGTCGGCTCCTACTCCAAGGCCCACAGTCGTTGACCGTTTACTGCGGGCAATTCTATATGTGTGCAAAAAGGTTTACAGACAGATATTACAATTGAAGTACAGTACACTTAAAAAGTCAGCTCTTTGTTGTTGGGAACGAGATGGCTAGAGAGGGGGGGGGATAAATATAGCCAATCACTTCTCCTTGGAAGAGTTATCAAATTTCTGCACTTGAAGTTATTAATAGCACAGCGGAAGTATGGGAAAACAAAACTTGCAGAAACTAAAAATCAAAACCTAACTAGCAAGATTAGCAAGATCGCTAACAAGGAGATTTTACAAGGTTCGGGGATAACTTGCCCCTACTCCTTGGCGTGCCCTTAAGGTGGGCGATCCCTTGATCGTTGGCAGATCAAGCCCCGGTGATCACCGGATATGAAGCAACCTCCTTCTCGGTGGAGAAACCTCCCCACAGTGTGTTTTAAACAATGATATAGAATGAGCACAAAGAAACAACAACAAGAAGGATCTTAGTCAACCACTTAGAAAGGACAAAACACAGCAACCTTCCCTGAGCTCCACCCAGTGGCGATCTCACGCAGACCCCTTCTCCGTGTCTTCCTACTGTCGGACTCCAAGCCTCTTGTTTTCTCCTTCAAGCACTCAAGTATGATGATTGCTTCTCAATAGCTTGCTCAGAATGATTGAAGAACTCAAGAACAGCAAGCTTGTGTAGCAGAAACACAGGAACTCAAGAGCACAAAAACTGAAGAAGTGTAGAACTCTACTTCTCTCGTTCCTTTTTGTTTCTCCGCCAAGCGACAGATGATCTCATCTCCAGCAGCCTACAGCTACCTCACTGCCAACGCGCCAGCTACACTGAACCCTAACTGAACTTCCTGAGCTCCCTCAGCCAAGCTTCAGTCAGCAGCTTTAGTCCTGCATCCAGCCGTTGCAACCTGTGTTGAGAAAGGGACAAACCTGCTCCAAGGAAAGCTCTCTTTGACTTCTCCTTGAGTGTTTGAATCCTCCCCTATCACCTGAAACTTAATCAGAGTATTAGAGCAGCAAATCAAACAGCATATCAAATATCAGAGGAAAGTGGCAGCGAATCGGTTGTGTTCAGACGCGATCAGAGCGTCTGACAGTGCAGTTTGAATTAAAGTGATCGGTCACCTGACCGATCAGAGAGCCTCCTGATCGGTCACCAGACCGATCAGGCTGGTTCCAGACCGATCAGGCTCCGTCTTGATCGATCCCCAACGCTCAATCAGAAATCGCGATTTCTTTGAGATTCTCCTGGACTGATCCCTTGAGATTTCTTAAGGTGGGCGATCCCTTGATCGTCGGCAGATCAAGCCCCGGTGATCACCGGATATGAAGCAACCTCCTTCTCAGTGGAGAAACCTCCCCACAGTGTGTTTCAAACAATGATATAGAATGAGCACAAAGAAACAACAACAAGAAGGATCTTACTCAACTACTTAGAAAGGACAAAACACAGCAAGCTTCCCTGAGCTCCACCCAATGGCGATCTCACGCAGACCCCTTCTCCGTGTCTTCCCACTGTCGGACTCCAAGCCTCTTGTTTTCTCCTTCAAGCGCTCAAGTATGATGATTGCTTCTCAATAGCTTGCTCAGAATGATTGAAGAACTCAAGAACAACAAGCTTGTGTAGCAGAAACGCAGGAACTCAAGAGCACATAAACTGAAGAAGTGTAGAACTCTACTTCTCTCGTTCCTTTTTGTTTCTCCGCCAAGCGACAGATGATCTCATCTCTAGCAGCCTACAGCTGCCTCACTGCCAACGCGCCAGCTATACTGAACCCTAACTGAACTTCCTGAGCTCCCTCAGCGAAGCATCAGTCAGCAGCTTTAGTGCTGCATCCAGCCGTTGCAACCTGTGTGGAGAAAGGGACAAACCTGCTCCAAGGAAAGCTCTCTTTGACTTCTCCTTGAGTGTTTGAATCCTCCCCTATCACCTGAAACTTAATCAGAGTATTAGAGAAGCAAATCAAACAGTATATCAAATATCAGAGGAAAGTGGCAGCGAATCGGTTGTGTTCAGACGCGATCAGAGCGTCTGACAGTGCAGTTTGAATTAAAGTGATCGGTCACCTGACCGATCAGAGAGCCTCCTGATCGGTCACCAGACCGATCAGGCTGGTTCCAGACCGATCAGGCTCCGTCCTGATCGATCCCCAACGCTCAATCAGAAATCGCGATTTCTTTGAGATTCTCCTGGACCGATCACCAGACCGATCCCAGGTCGTGGATCGTTCACCGGACCGATCCACCTTTATATGAGGCAATTTCTGAGTTTCGCAGGCTAACCCTCCTGATCGGTCAACTGACCGATCAGGGTGTCACCTGATCGGTCAGCAGTCCGATCAGGTCATCACCTGATCGATCAGGAACCGTCCTGATCGATCTTAGTGAGGAGCCTGCGAAGCTGGATCGTTCACTAGAACGATCTGCACAGTGATCCTGATCGGTCATCAGACCGATCAGGAGCTCTTCAGCAAGTGAACTCAACCTCACAGCTTGCTCCCTAATCGGTCACCAGACCGATCAGGAGCCTGTCAATGGGTGAAACGCATACTCCCTGATCGGTCACCAGATCGATCAGGAGCAGCACAGTAGGTTCCCAACCTCACTGTGTGCTCCCTGATCGGTCACCCGACCGATCAGTCATCGCTGGATCGGTCACCAGACCGATCCACGAAGGAGCAGCGTGCCAGACTCCCTGATCGGTCACCAGACCGATCTAGGGACTTATACTCAGCCCTCCAAGCTAAGGATTTTCCATCTAACTCTCCAAATTGGGAATTTGCACCTAACCCTCGAAGTTAGGACTTTTCACCTAGCCCTCCAAGCTAGGACTTTTCACCCAACCCTTCCGAATTAGAACTTCATCCAACCTAGCCCTCCAAGCTAGGCACCTGACCCTCCAAGCCAGGACTTTTTCACCTAATTCTCCAAGATGGGAATTTGCTCCTAACCCTCCAAGTTAGGACTTTTCACCTAACCCTCCAAGCTAGGACTTTTCACCCAACCTTTCCGAATTAGGACTTTTCCAACACCTAGCCCTCTAAGCTAGGATTTTTCAGACCTAGCCCTCCAGGTTAGGATTTTCCAACACCTAGCCCTCCAGGCTAGGATTTTTCACACCTAACCCTCCAGGTTAGGATTTTCCAAATCATGCCTAATCCTCGATCAGGACTTAATCATAATCATCATCATCATCATCAACCTAAACTAAAATCGTTGTCAACACCAAAATAACAATCAGGGCCAGACTGCATCAACAATCTCCCCCTTTTTGTTGTTTGACAACCCGATTTTAAGTTTAGGGATTCTCAATCAATATTCCAACTTTAGAATCATAGGGGAATCCAGATCCTCCCCCTACAACATGGTCATGCTAAACTTAACCAATCCACACTCTCCCCCTTTGTCGAACACCGAAAAGGGACAAGAGGGACTGTTAAGATTAAGATAAACTCCCTCTCAATCCTAGAGGTATCCCAACTCATCAAAAATGTGATAGTTTGTGGAATGATCATACGAACACATGTGAAAAATTATAGCAAGACATAGCAGTCACATGTATCATATGAGTATGAAATTTAAACCATGCCGTAATATTCATAGGTATCAAATAGACATGGCAATGCAAGCATGAATATGACAATCGAACAATCATGCAGATAAAAGGCACATAATCAACATGGCATCAACAATAAATAAACTCAAAGTAGAAAGGCATGTCAGGTAAAAACATATAAGTCAAAGCATAAAAACATCCGGACAAGTAGCAAAATACATGTGACACAAGGCCACAGCAATCAAGTCACAGGGCATACAGCCCAAAAGGCATACAACAAAGTCAAGATCAATGGTCATTAGAATCATCAATATAAATGATATCCCCGGGTGAAGGACCACTGGGGGTGCACCATCAGGGAACGTATGATGATACCATTCTTCATACCATCTGTCCTGGAATGCGCTCATCTCAGAGACATCAGATGCTAAGGCATCAAAGCGGCGATCAAAAGACTGGAACTCGGAGCTGACCTCCTGCCGCCAAAGCTCGGAGATGTGTAACTCGTGCTCCATTTTTCGCTCTATCTCTGCGACCTGCCAGCGCAGATCAGGAGCCAACTCATCATAGTCTGCAGTAATAGCTGGCGTCCCCGGGTCAGGAGCTGCCCTCGATAACTCTTCCGTTCGTCTGCGAACTTTCCACCTCAGCCCTTGAGTCCCAAGAACAATGCCGGACTGAGCAAGCATGCGACGATCCAAACGGCAGTCCTGTCGAAGCATGGGCACAATGTGGCCCTGTGAAACGTCGATGCCAACCGACTTCAGCCATGCAGTGATGATGTGACCGAATAGCATATAGACTGACTGAGATAATGGCATACTGTGTACGATGATAGAGGAGTATACCGAAGCTACTGGGTCAAAGTATAACTGTTGATGCATCCCGTAAAGCATCAGGCAGTGAAACGGGTGAATCTCATCAAGATGTTTCGAGGTAGTGGGAAGGAGACAATTGGTGATGATCTTAAACAAGACATAATCAACAGGGGAAAGATGAAGTGCAGGAAATGTAGGGAAGTCACGGGTGCACTCACCAGAATCCCTTGGTCGAGGATGGCCTAGGAGAGGAAAGATGGAATCAGAGGTCACTCCATCGAAAGATGATGGGAGAGGATTAGGAGGAAAAGGGTAGAGAAAGAAATCATTGTGTGATCTGCGACAGCCGAGAAAATCAGTCAAGATAGATCGATTGAAAGCAAGATCAATACCGGCAACACGGGTCTGCTATCCCGTGCTCCACCCAGTGCCCGCTCAACTGACCATATTGTTATAGAACTCAGAAACCAAGGTCAGGTTGATCGGTCCTTCAAAGTGCAAGAGGGGTTGAAGATTATAGAACTCAATTCGTTGTTGAATTGTTGGACAGTGTTCATAGATAAAAGTTGGGTCTATAGCCCGACACGACATTAACTTGAAGTTGTGCCACTGGAACTTGAAGGCAAGACCAGGACTCTGAAACCGTGTAAGTTGAGGGAGTGGAGGCCTTTGAGAGGATGAAGAGGTTTTCTCTCTAGAACTTCCCTCTGCTACCTCCTTTCCCTTAGCAGTTTTTCTAATGAGGTTTGAATTGATCATGACATAAGATTTAAATGATTTGGTAAGATGGACATGGGTTGAATCACACATACAAGAATTGATCATATATAGTATGAGACCCAATCAAAAGATAGATTCGATCAAGATCAAAATAGGATAGTGAAGAGGTGAAAAATTGATCATTTGGTTGGAATGGGAGTCCACGGCAACAATAGGTAAGTCACGGCACAATAGCAAGAATAGGAACAAAAACATGGTTAGCTTCACAAACATATATTCCAAGAACTGTTGTGAAAATAAAACTGAGATCAAAGCTTACTTAGGCGCCATTGAAGTTTGTTTGAAGAGATTGCAAGACTGAGAAAGAACTTGCGGTGGAGAAGGAAACTTCGAGCACACAGGAACTTGCAGTTAGGAGAAGACGCCCGTGGAAGCCTTCGCAGAAGAGCTCGCACGCGCGTGAAGAAGGGAGACGCAAGAAGTCTCTCGCTCGCACAAGGTTGCGTAAAAGAGGGTGTTTCGGCGCTAGGGTTTGGGAAAACGAGAGTTTGGAGAGAGTTAATCGGTTGGTGGATCGATCCACCAACCAAAATTTAATGCATTTGAACGGATCACCGTTCGATCTGATCTCGTCCAGACCGATCAGGATACAACCTGATCGGACTGGTCTGGTCATGATCGGTCGGATGACCGATCAGACGCTCTCCTGACCGATCGAGTGACCGATTAGGATTTGATCAGTAGGGTCCAGAGAGAACCCTCTGAGCTCCCTGATCGGTCTGTGGACCGATCCCCACAGGGTGCCAGATCGGTCCGGAGACCGATCCAGGCTAGCTCAGTACACTTAGTCAGATTCCGGGAGATCACGGCTAGCCTCCCTGATCGGTCTGTGGACCGAACACCACAGGAAGGATCCAGATCAGTCCAGCGACCGATCAGCCCTATGCCTGATCGGTCCGGTGACCGATCAGGGTTCCTGATACGAACTGAAATGTTCAGTTTCAGAACTTCTGAATTTTCCAAACGAGATTTGATGGACTTTGTCGAACTTGTACATGATTTTATGACTAAAATTGATCCCTGAACAAGAATCAAAAGTCCTTATAGGTTCATCAAACACTTTGACCCATCTAAATGGAATCAAACTCAAGCAATAATCAATCAAGCAAATTCAACCATGTTTTCACTCCAATTTCAAGTTTCCAATCAAGTTGCCTTGATTGGAATGTCCAAGTATGATCATGGAGCCATATACACATATGTTATGCAATGGTTTTCCACATACTTGGTCACCACCGTGATTATTATCTCGTCAACTTAATTTCTCAAGTGATGCAATGACATTTTGAGAAATTGAGTTGAACCTAACATCTCATCCCATATCTAGCAAACAAAAGCATTTTGGTAACCCTTATAGTTTGTGTGAGATGTTCCCAAAGTTACCCAATTGTTCCCTAACAATTTGAAATAATCATGAAGGGTTTTGAATACAATTTGAGAATCATGAAGCGCGACACATTCCCAATTTCCGTCTTAGGAAACTAAATTCACTCTCGGGAAGTGGTTTAGTGAAAATGTCAGCTAGGTTTGACTTTGACTCTACATGTGAGAGTATGATGTTCCCCCTAGCTACATGATCTCTAATGAAGTGGTGTCTTACTTCAATATGTTTTATCCTAGAATGATGGACCGGATTCTTGGTTAAGTTAATTGTGCTAATGTTATCACATAACACTTGTACACCCTTGTAACTCAATCCATAATCCTCTAAGGTGTGGATCATCCACAACAATTGTGATATACTCTCTCCCATGGCGATATATTCTGCCTCGGTAGTGGAAAGAGCAACACAATGTTGCTTCCGACTCGACTAACTTACTAAGGATGATCCTAAGAATTGGCAGCCCCCACTAGTGCTTTTCCGGTCCAACTTACATCCAGCGTAGTCGGAATCCGTATAGCCCATCAAATCAAAAGATTCGGTACGGGGATACCAAAGACCTACACCAATTGTGCCCTTGAGATATCTCAAAATTCGCTTAACAGCAATTAGGTGAGATTCCTTGGCACAGACTTGATACCTAGCGCACATACCTACAGTAAATAGTATATCTGGTCGACTAGCTGTGAGGTATAGCAAACTACCTATCATGCTTCGATATTGAGTTAGATCAACGGGTTTACCACTCTCATCATTATCTAATCTTGTGTTTGTAGCCATGGGAGTGGTTACCTCTTTCGAATCACTCATATTGAATTTTCGAAGCATTTCATGTGTATACTTTGATTGGTGCACATGGATACCATCGCGAGTTTGCTTGATTTCAAGTCCGAGGAAGAAAGTCAACTCTCCCACTAGACTCATTTCAAACTCACTCTCTATGTGTCCGATAAATTCACGTAAATAGCCCTTGTTGTTTGAGCCACAAATTATGTCATCGACATATACTTGGGCTACAAATATATTGTCACCATCTCTTCGTAGAAATAGTGTAGGGTCTATTTGACCTCTAACGAACCCCTTTCCAATCAAGAATGTTGACAACCGCTCATACCAAGCCCGGGGTGCTTGTTTAAGGCCATAGAGTGCCTTTTTGAGCTTGAACACGTGGTTCGGATATTCGGTACTCTCAAACCCCGGAGGTTGTTCGACATAGACCTCCTCCCTAATCAAACCATTTAGGAAGGCCGATTTGACGTCCATTTGAAATAATTTGAAGCCACGATGTGCTGCAAATGCAAGCATCAATCGGATGGACTCTAACCGTGCCACAGAAGCGTAAGTCTCATCATAATCAAGATCTTCAACTTGACTGTAGCCCTTGGCTACCAAGCGTGCCTTGTTTCTAATGATTTCTCCCTTGTGGTTTAATTTGTTTTTGAAGATCCATTTGGTTCCAATAATGGTGGTCTTCTTAGGTCTAGGGACTAAGTCCCAAACCTGACTCCTCTCAAATTGACCTAGTTCATCTTGCATCGCGATAATCCAATCGGGATCATTTAATGCTTCATCAATTTTTCTAGGTTCAATTTCGGAAATTAGAGCAACTTTATTAGCCTCATTCCTGAAGAATGATCTAGTCCTAACCCCTTGATGGATGTCTCCAATAATTTGGTCTTGGGGATGACTAGAGGCTAGTCTCGTTTGCCTTGGTATTGGTGGTGCTTCTTGAACAGGTTCACTAGACACAAATTCAGCCTCAGGATCCGGCTGATCAATGAGTTGTCTAGGCTCACCGTCATCAGACTCATCACCATCAACAACACTTGGAGTTTCTTTCAAACTTAGTCTCCTAAGTTCAAGTTGAGCTCCTCCTACATTTTCTGATTGGTCTCTGATTGGTCAATTGATTTTGGAATTTCCTCAAAAACCACATCAGAAGACTCTTCAACTAGTCTAGTTCTCTTGTTGTAGACTCGGTATGCTTTACTAACAAGGGAGTACCCGACTAGTATCCCTTCATCAGCTTTTGCCGTGAACTTTCCAAGGTGATCCTTGGTGTTTAGGATGAACACCTTACAACCAAACACCCTAAGGTGTTTAACCGTAGGTGGTTTCCCAAACCAAAGTTCATGGGGAGTCTTTCCTAAAAACCTATGGATGAGAACTCGATTTTGCACATAGCAAGCTGTATTTACAGCTTCAGCCCATAAGTAACTCGGGAGTGAGTACTCATTAAGCATGCTTCGTGCAGCCTCTTGAAGTGCACGGTTCTTCCTCTCTACAACACCATTTTGTTGTGGTGTTCTAGGAGTAGAGAACTCATGTGTATAACCCTTATCTTGACAAAATTCTAGAAACCTTTGGTTTTGAAATTCACCTCCATGATCACTTCTTATTGTCTTAATTGTTGATGATTTCTCATTTTCAACTTCTACAAAAAGAAATAAAAATATCTAAGGTTTGGTCCTTATGTTTTAAAAAGTAAGTCCATGTATATCTAGTGAAATCATCAATGATAACAAAGCAATATCTACTTCCATTCAATGATATGATGTACTACAATCAAATAGATCCATGTGAAGTAAATCTAAAGCATTGGAAGTACTTACAGTGCTTTTACCTTTATGTGCAGATTTTGTTTGCTTACCCATTTGACACGCATCACATAATTTATCTTTTCCATACTTGATGCTTGGTAAGCCTCGAACTAGTCCCTTGTTGGCCAACTTCCGGATGTTCTTCATGTTCACATGTGCTAGCCTCCGGTGCCAAAGAGTGGACTCTTCTTCTTTTGACATGAAACACTTAGCAAGAGCATTAATTTTTTTGTTATTTTNATGATACAATGAGTCCAAAAGTAATCATCATATGATTGGCTCTAGGGCTCTCACTAACACAATTAACCCTTAACTTTTGAACCCTTTTGCCAATATCAAAACACAGGTTTGACTTGGGTGCATTCTGCACCATCACTTACAGCACTTTTACCTTTATGTGCAGATTTTGTTTGCTTACCCATTTGACATGCATCACATAATTTGTCTTTTTCATACTTGATGCTTGGTAAGCCACGGACTAGTCCCTTGGTGGCCAACTTCCGGATGTTCTTCATATTGACATGAGCAAATCTCCGATGCCAAAGAGTGGACTCTTCTTCTTTTGACATGAAACACTTAGCAAAAGCATTAGTAGCACTTTTAAATGAGACTTGATAAATATTGTCTACTCTTGCTCCTACTAGTACCGTGTCCAAGGTGTCATTTTGTCTAACTAGACATTGACTTGGTTGGAAGTCAATTGTGTAACCCGTGTCACACAATTGACTGACACTTAGGAGATTAAACTTCATCCCCTTGACTAGAAGGACATTTGAGATTCTAAGACATTCGGATATTTGAATGTCTCCTATTCCTATGACCTTAAGGCTACCATTGTTACCAAATGATACATTACCTCTACTTTTCTTGTGAAGTGTGGTAAACAATGTTCTATCCCAGGTCATGTGTTTAGAGCATCCACTATCAACGAACCAAGTTGATAGATGCTCCCCCTCAATCATAACCTACACAATTCGAAAAATAGAAGTTTTAGGTACCCACACCTTGGGACCTAAAGTGTCAACTAAACATGACTTAGGCACCCATGCCTTGACAACTTTCTTTTGAGTCTTGGGTGTCCTAGATTGTCTCATGTCAGTCCTAGACATGAGAGATACAAATGAGGGTTCCTTAGGGCGGTAACCAATACCGGCCCTATTGTAAACTGCTCTTTGGGCATTTAGGATCATATCTAGGGTCTTAGAGCTATTTGAGAATTTCCCAAGAATATTCTTGAGCTTCTCAACTTCACTCTTTAATGATTGGTTTTCCTCTACTAACCAGTTATCATGCAAATCACTGATTTCCTCAACCTTAGAGGATTTCAAGCTTACAATCTCATGTTTCAAAGATTTAATTTCATCTTCTAGTAATTCAACATGCAAGTCATCAATGTTATCATCCCTAGAAGCTTTCAATTGAGCAATTTTTACTTGCAATGCTTTAACTTTATTTTTGGATTTCTTAAGCATACTAGTTAAACATGCAATTGCTCTATAACATTTTTCAAGCTCGGGAGAAGTTACCTCTTCATCATCCGAAGATGATGAAGCCGTGTTTGCGGAGCTTGAAGATTCATCACTGCTCTCCTCTCCAAGAGCCATGAGTGTCACTTGCCTTGTGCTCTTCTCCTCCTTCTCATCATCGGATGAGCTAGAAGATGACTCATCCCAAGAGGCCTTCAAAGCTTTCTTCTTCTTCTTGGATCTCTCTTCTTTTCTTTTGGATTTCTCCTCCTTCTTCTTAAGCTTCGGACACTCATTCTTAAAATGCCCTTTCCTACCACACTCAAAGTAAGATGCATTATTCTTATCAAGTTTGGATTCACTAGTGTTACCTCTACTTTTGAAACGTCGGTCTCTTCGCATCCTCCTCCTCACAAAGTTGGTCATTTCGGATGAAGAGGAGCCGCTGCCATCTTCCTCGGAATTGGATTCGGATCCGGAAGAAGATGAAGATGATGAGACCTCCTTCTCCTTCTTCTTTTCCTTCTTCTTCTTAGTGGCTCGGTCCCCTGCAACTAAGGTAATCCCCTTCTCCTTGGGGCCTTTGTTAGCCATCTCATGCAATTCCATCTCACAAAATAAATCATCTAATTTCACAATAGATAAATCCTTGGATACTTTGTAGGCATCCACCATGGATGACCACAAAGCATTCCTCGGAAATGCTTTCAAGACATACCTTACAAGGTCGCAATTCTCGACCTTTTCATCAATTGAATGAAGCCCATTGAGGACTTCCTTGAACCGGCTATGGAGCTCACTTACCGACTCATTCTCCTTCATGGAGAGATTTTGAAGTTGATTGAGGAACAAGTCCCTCTTTGCAATCCTTGAGTCTCGGGTGCCTCCATGGAGCTCAATGAGTTTGTTCCACAAGTCCTTTGCACTTGTGAAAGGACCAACCTTGATGAGTTGGTCTTTGTTCATGCCACATTGTAGAGTGACAACCGCCTTCGCGTCGGCTTCACTCTTCCGAGTTTGTTCCGCAGTCCACCGTGAGGACTCGAGTTCTTTGCCTTCATCATCCTTAAGAGGAACGAATCCCTCCTTCACTGCGAACCAAGTGTGGATATCCATCTTTAAATAGTATTCCATCTTTGATCTCCAATATTGAAAGTCGGCGCCATCAAAGAATGGGGGTCGGGTGGTGGAGAAGCCTTCTCTCAACGCCATCTTGTTGTAAACACTCGGTTGTTAAGCCATGTACAGAGCCCCAAGCTCTGATACTACTTGTTGGGATCGGATGGCTAGAGAGGGGGGGTGAATATAGCCAACCACTTGCAACTTGAATACTTATAGCGGTTTCTACAACTTAAATATCAGTAGCACAGCGGAAGAAAACAGATTATGCAGAAAACGTAACGGAAGCAAAACAAACACAACTAGCAAGATCACTAACAAGGAGGGTTTACAAGGTTCGGGGATAACTTGCCCCTACTCCTTGGCGTGCCCTTAAGGTGGGCGATCCCTTGATCGTCGGTAGATCAAGCCCCGGTTATCACCGGATAAATCAGCAACCTCCTTCTCGGTGGAGAAACCTCTCCACAGTGTGTTTCAAACAAGGACAAGAAGGATCTTACTCAAACATTTAGCAAGGACAAAAACACAGCAAGCTTCCCTGAGCTCCACCCAGTGGCGATCTCACACAAGAACCCTTCTCCGTGTCTTCCCACTGTCGGACTCCAAGCCTCTTGTTTTCTCCTTCAAGCGCTCAAGTAAACGATGGTTGCTTCTCAATTGCTTGCTCAAAAGTGATGAAGATCGCAAGAACACAGCAGGCAAGTTGTGGAGAACTCAAGGCACGGTAAGAACAATAGTTCGCAAGACTTGCTTCCACGAAGCCATCCACCGCCCTTTTGATTCTTCACATAGCACCAGGTGACAACATCTCTGTAGCTCCCAGCTACTCATCTGCCAACGCCAGCCTCTACTGAGCTATCTCTGGACTCACTGAGCTCCCCTCAGTCAAGCTCCAGTCTCCGCTCCAGTCTGCAGCTCGCCGTTGCAACCTGAGATGGGAAAGTGGACAAACCTGCTCCAAGGAAAGCCTCCATTGACCTCTCCTTAAGTGTTTGAATCCTCCCCTGTCACCTATAGCTTGATCAGAGTATTAGAGCAGCAAATCAACCAGCATATCAAATATCAGAGGAAAGTGGCAGCGAATCGGTTGTGTTCAGACGCGATCAGAGCGTTTGACAATGCAATTTGAATTAAAGTGATCGGTCACCGGACCGATCAGAGAGCCTCCTGATCGGTCACCGGACCGATCAGGCTGGTACCAGACCGATCAGGCTCCGTCCTGATCGATCCCTAACGCTCAATCAGAAATCGCGATTTCATTGAGATTCTCCTGGACCGATCACCAGACCGATCCTAGGTCGTGGATCGTTCACCGGACCGATCCACCCTTATATTGGGCGATTTCTGAGTTTCGCAGGCTAAGCCTTCTGATCGGTCACCAGACCGATCAGGCAGCCTCCTGATCGGTCACCAGACCGATCAGAACCTGACCAAACCGATCAGGCTCCGTCCTGATCGATCATAGAGAGGAACCTGCGACGCTTGATCGTTCTCCGGAACGATCTACACAGTGATCCTGATCGGTCATCAGACCGATCAGGAGCAGTTCAGCAAGGGAACTCAACCTCACTGCTCGCTCCCTGATCGGTCACCAGACCGATCAGGAGCCAGTCAATGGGTGAAACGCATACTCCCTGATCGGTCACCAGATCGATCAGAAGCAGCACAGTAGGTTCCCAACCTCACTGTGTGCTCCCTGATCGGTCACCCGACCGATCGGTCATCGCTGGATCGGTCACCAGACCGATCCACGAAGGAGCAGCGTGCCAGAATCCCTGATCGATCACCAGACCGATCCAGGGACTCAAACTCAGCCCTCCAAGCTAAGTTTTCATCCACCTTAGCCCTCCAAGCTAAGGATTTTCCATCTAACTCTCCAAGTTGGGAATTTGCACCTAACCCTCCAAGTTAGGACTTTGCACCTAGCCCTCCAAGCTAGGACTTTTCACCTAGCCCTCCAAGCTAGGACTTTTCACCCAACCCTTCCGAGTTAGAACATCATCCAACCTAGCCCTCCAAGCTAGGCACCTGACCCTCCAAGCCAGGACTTTTTCACCTAATTCTCCAGGATGGGAATTTGCACCTAACCCTCCAAGTTAGGACTTTTCACCTAGCCCTCCAAGCTAGGACTTTTCACCCAACCCTTCCGAATTAAGACTTTTCCAACACCTAACCCTCCAGGTCAGGACTTTTCAACACCTAGCCCTCCAGACTAGGATTTTTCAACACCTAGCCCTCCAGACTAGGATTTTCCATCCCATGCCTGATCCCCGACCAGGACTTACTCATAATCATCACAATCAACCTAAACTAAAATCGATGTCAACACCAAAACAACAATCAGGGCCAGACTGCATCAACAGGTATGACTCGATCTTTGTGGCGTACACGGCCATGCCTGCTAGGATATTGCACGAGTCGTGCCATGGGGCACGACCCGACTATATAGGCTGCTGATGGGGGGTGTGGCTCTCGGCCAACACCTTGTCTCAATGGTCTCCGATTCCGATTTGCTCCTTTTCTTTTCCGTTTGGTTCCAAAATAGTCCTTGAAAGTGAAAATATAGAAAGAGCAGATCTCCGAATAAGAAATAGAAAATATGCTGATAAAAGCTAAGAAAAGAGGCATAATAATGTAAATATGAATCAAACAAATAAAGTGAATGAGCGAGAAAATAAGGATTAAAAGGTATCAAATCTATGCTCATCACTACATTTATCCGGACATCTCGGGCATTACCTCGAAATGGAGGTTAATCCTTTATAAGAGATTAGCTAACACGACTTAATGAGTTTCTCCCTATCTCATGCTATGAAGTGTTTAGCTAATCTAGAGACGTATGACCAGGGACTCTTAGTGACAAAGGGTTACTTTTAACCGAACTCTCTTGATTACCTATCCTACTTTACGACATTGAATGCCCAAGGGGGAAGCACTCCGGTGTATTTCTACAGGGTTAACATTGGTACCTAGTTAGGATCTCTACAAGAACATAAACATGGGAATTAGGATATGAACAATCCATAGGGCATCAACTAGCATTGTAGTAAAGCTGAAATCCTAGATTCCACTCTTCAACCCTTCTCCTAAGGATCATCTCTCCCTCTCTCTTCTTTTCTCTCTTCCTCTCCTCTCTAGCAAGCTTTCAAAACCAACATTGTGATCGTCTAGATAACTTATCTTTGCTTAATCGACTAGTACTTAATCTATAGCCCTATGGATTGATATTTTTATTACTTAACGACATTTTTGTGCACTTGTGAGAGTGCATCAAAGGGGAGAGAGAATAAAAGTGTAAGTACCGGGGGTTGATTTTGATGTGATCAATCAAGTCAAGTTAGACCCTATTTGTGTTTGATGTCTTATGTCTAAGTGTGCAAGAATTTAGGAGCATAAGCAGTCAGCGGAAGGCAAAGAGAATGAGAAGGATGGTTCGGGAAGTGAGTTGATGGGTTCGGTGCATCCAAAGGACGAGGAAGCTGCGGAAGAGTACACTAGTAGAGACAGAAGGACGTTCGCGACGTCCGAGGGACTAGAAGCTAGGGGAAAGCCTATTCAAGGAGAAGGGTGTTGGGGCAATCGACCCAAGTATGATCGGAAGGATCATAGATTTTGATGTGTGTGTCAATATGATTAAGTTAGGATTTCATGTTGGTCTAATATGTGTATGTGAGTGTGCAGGTTTGCAGGTACACATAAACTTGATTGGATGTCTTCAGGTACAGTGAAGGGTGGCATGGAGGCAAGCCGTGGGCTTGTGTGTGTTGAGGCAATCGGCCCGTGAATGATTGGAAGATCATGGTTTTGATGAGTGGGCAAATAGGTTTAAAGTTAGAGTGTTATGTTGTATTTGATTTGTGTGATTGAGTTTGCAGGACTTGAAGAATCACACTTGGTGGACCTATCCGAGGGACGAGAGCCGAGGGAGGAGAGCTCCAAGGGCAAGCCGGGAAGTGGACTTCAAAGGACACACGTGAAGGGTGGCATGGAGGCAAGCCAAGGGAAGGCTTGCGTGCGCATCCGAGGGACGATAGCCAGAGGAAGAGGACTTCAAGGGGCGAGCCAAGGGAGCAGACCTGAAGGCACACGCGAAGGAGAAGGTTTGGAGTGGCTGGAGCTGAGCTGGGAGGCAGGGCAGTCGACTGGCCCGAAGGCAGTCGACTGCCAAAACCCACAGAGAGTTCGCAGCTTCGGACCAGTCGACTGGCCTTGGGGCAGTCGACTGGTATACCCCAAAACTAGCCGTTGGCTAGCTGTTTGCTAGCCGTTGGCCGGCATTTAATGCTGGGCCAGTCAACTGCCCTCGGGGCAGTCGACTGGTGCGTGTCTAGACAGACTGCGAATCTATCCTTTTCACCTATAAAAGGAGCTTCTCGTTACACGTGTAGGTACAGTTCCGTACAGTAACGAAGTGCTGCCAAATTGTAGAGTGACTTTTTGCTTCCTCCATCATTTTTCTACATCTGTAAAGAGGAAGCTTTTGCTGTAAAGGTTTCTCCACCTCAAGGAGACTTTTCGATAGTGAAAAGTGGTGCTCGCGGCGTGGATCCTTGGATTAGTCACCCATCTGGGTGGATACCAAGTAAAAGAATTTTTGTTAGCATTGTTATTGTCTTTGCATATTATTTCTGCTGCGCTAACATCTGTGTAGAGATCAAACGATCCGCGAAAGTGCTTTCACCCCCCCTCTGCACGCCCACATCGATCTTTCAGTTGGTATCAGAGCCGGTGCGTTTTGGAAGATCTAACAATCAACCAGAACATTTGTAATGGCGTTTCAAGAGGGATACTCCACCGCACGACCACCATTCTTCGACGGCAACGACTTCGCGTACTGGAAAGGTAGAATGCAGTACTATCTTATGAATGACATAGAAACTTGGATAAGTGTTGCAGATGGCTTCGAGGCGCCCGTCGATGAAAGAGGAGATCCTACCCCTATGAGAACATGGTCTAAAGAAGTGATGAAAAGGGCGCAGTCAAATGCCAAGGCCACCACTACACTGCAGTGCGGGCTCTTGAAGGAGCAACTGAACAAGGTGGGGTCATTCAAGAGCGCCAAAGAGCTATGGGACAAGTTGGTAGAACTGAACGAGGGGTCAAACGAGTCCAGAAGAGCCAAGAAGGACTTATTGGTGGCCCAACTGCAATCCCTCTCCATGAAGGGCAACGAGACCGTCAGTCAGCTGCATGGAAGGGTAAAGGAAGTGATCAACGAGCTCCATGTGATTGGAGAGAAAATCGAAAACCGGGATATCGTCAGGTATGTCTTACGAGCCTTCCCGAGAACCACCCTGTGGGCATCCATGGTTGATGCTTACAAGGTATCGAGGGACTTATCTTTAGTTAAATTAGACGATCTATTTTGTGAATTTGAACTGCACGAGCAAGCTAACATTTCGGCAAAAAAGAAAGGTATTGCTTTTGTTGCAGAAAAGGAGAAGAAAAGGAGAAAGGAGAAGAAGAAGGTGATCTACTCATAATCCTCGGACTCAGAGGAGTCAAGTGCCTCTATGGACAGTGACCAAGAGGTCTTTATGGTAAGAAAATTTCGTAAAGCATTTAAAAGTTTTTCTAACAAATTATATGCTAGGAAAGGGGCTAAAGGTAAGGGTAAGGCCAAGGAGATAATCTGCTACAACTGTCATCAAGAGGGACATATGAAGAATGAGTGTCCCCAGTTGAAGAAGAGGGAGGACAAGAAGGAAGAGAAGAAGAAGAATGACAAGAAGAAGTCAAAGGGAAAGGAGAAGAGTGCCACGAACCTCAAGGCGACTTGGGATGATCCCTCATCCTCAGAGGAAGAAGAAGAGCAAGTCTCCCACTTTGCTCTTATGGCACAAGATGATTCAGACTCTTCAGACGATGAACGAAGCTCAAGCAGTGAAGATGAGAGCTCCTCCACCTCATCATCATCAGAGTCAGAAGCTTTGGTAAGTGAGGTATACCACTTACCCTCTTCTACCTTAGTGAAAATTATTTCTAGCACGAACATGGATTTAGCTAAGGTTAAAAGTAGAATTAAGGACCTTAAGGAAGAAATTGTCATGCTTAGAGTAGAAGCTATTAAACTTAAAGATTTGCATGCTAGCTCTACCTCTTCACATGTTTCACATATTGAAAATGAAAATAAGGAGTTAAGGCAACAAGTAGATAACCTCACAAAGGCCCTAAGGAAATTCCAAGTAGGATCTAGTAACCTAGACATAATCATAAACAGTCAAAGGGCTGTGTATAACAAGACCGGACTGGGTTATAGGCCTAAAACTAAGGAAGTAGCATTCGTCTCACTTACCGGTAGGATTGGTGCATCTAGGAGACTAGGGGCTAGGGGAACCACAAAGAAGGCATGGGTACCTAAGAAATTTTTAAATGATGCTTCTGGATCAAAAATATTGGTACCAAAAGAGTGTGTTTTTCGTGTTTAGGTAAAAGTGAAGGAGGCCCCAACCTTGTGGATAGTAGATAGTGGATGCTCAAGACACATGACCGGAGATACCACTATTAGCTACTTAAGAGAAGGGACGGTCTCCTTTGGGAACAGTGGAAAGTTAAGGATCATTGGTAGGGGCACAATTGAGGTATCTCCCACTATTTCAATTCATAAGATACTTTTAATTAAGGATATGAAGTTTAATTTATTAAGTGTAAGTCAATTATGTGATGCCAGGTTTAGAGTAGAATTTCATGCTAAGAAATGTGTAATAAGGCAAAGTGACTCAAACACTATCATATTAGAAGGGTTTAGAGAGGCAAACTTGTATTATCTTGATCTATCTTATGCTACTAACAATGTTGTTAAGTGTCTTATGTCCAAAGAAGAAGAAGGGTGGTTATGGCACCGGAGACTTGGACACGTCAACATGAGGAACATTGCAAGAGTGGCCAAAGAAGAATTGGTGAAGGGGCTCCCAATGATCAAGTACGAAAAGAACAAGTTGTGTAATGCATGCCAAGAGGGTAAGCAATCCAAAGCATCACACAAAGGTAAAACTTTAATTACCACTTCCTTGCCTTTAGAACTTTTACATATAGACTTGTTTGATTGCCATAGTACTCCATCACTTGTAGGAAGTAAGTATTGCTTAGTGATAGTAGATGACTTTTCTAGGTTTACGTGGGTCTATTTCTTGAAACATAAGGATCATACCCTAGATATCTTTATAGGATTTAGTAAAAGGGTAGAAAATGAAAAGAACATCAAAATAAATCGAATTAAAAATGACCATGGTGGGGAATTCCAAAATGCTAACTTTACACAATTTTGTGTTGAAAATGGGTACAAGCATGAGTTTTCATGCCCAAGGACTCCTCAACAAAACGGGGTAGTTGAGAGGAAAAATCGAGCCCTACAAGAAGCTGCTAGGACTATGCTTAATGCATACTCACTTCCTATCTATTTTTGGGTCGAAGTGGTTAACACCGCTTGCTATATCCAAAATCGGGTGTTGGTACATAGGTTTTTAGGAAAAACACCCTTTGAACTTTGGAATGGAAGGGCACCCCTGTAGGACCGGTGCCGTCGATAGAGTGGGGGTGAATATCGATCATGAAAACTTCGTAGAAACTTCGTAACTTTCGTTCTAGACTTAGAGTGTTAGCGCAGCGGAAAATAAATAGAACGAAGAAAAACAAATCAAAGGACACGCGGGATTTTTACTTGGTTCCCGACCCCCCAGGGTCAGTACATCCAAGGCCTATGCACGGGAATGCCCGTCCACTATTGGTCTCCTTCCCGGACTTTCCAGAGGTGGAGAAACCCGACTTACAGTGCAAGATTTACAAACAATAATATAGAAACTTAAGTGCAGAATAAATAAAAGCGAACCGAACAAAAATCTGAAACTCGGACGATCTGGACCTCCGAAGTGTCGCGCACTTCCTCCTGGAGCCTCCCGGTCGTAGAGCCTCGTCTCTAGCACGTTGTCGTCGGTCAGAATGTTTGGAATGGTACTTAGCAGTTGTGTTTGAAGCAGAGGGGTTGAAGCCCCTTATATAGGCCTCCTGGGGGCGCCCTGGACGCTGGGGGCGCCCCGGAAGACTCGGTCAAACTTTATCCCTGCGCCTACCTCGCCGCAGCTGATAACAGCTTTGACCAGGGCACCCCGGACGCTCCGGGCACCCCCGCTTGACACCTGTTCTGCCTGCTTCACAAAAACCAAGTTTTTTCCTTTGTCTAGGGGCGCCCCCACTATTGGGGGCGCCCTGGTTGCATGGGGGCGCCCCCAATGATGAGGGGAGCCCTGCTTAAAACCTGCAAGAACAGTTTTTTGCCTGGTTTACCTGCTTTGTCTCCGGTTCTTGATACCTGCAAGATACACAAACACAAAGCATAGATACATATAATGTTAGCCTTAAGGACTTAGTTCTGACTTCGGATTTGCACGAAACCCTAGGTCGAACTGGCACGAGTTCCTATCCCCGAGTACTCGCCCTTCACCTACTCCTTTCAGGAGACGGTTGCCACCCAGCCCTTCGGGTGGACTTTTGCTTAGCTTCCGATACTTCCGGACCTCGAGACGCCAAAACCCTGACCCATCTCTACTCCTGTCCTTAGTCATTGCTCAGCTAAGTTGCTTAGTCCCTCGGACCAAGACTTCATTCCCTAGCAATCCTTCACCAGGTGCCTAGCAGTCCTTCGCCAGGTCTTCTTTCCCTAGAAGTCCTTCGCCAGGTGCCTAGCAGCCCTTCGCTAGGTCTTGGGGTTTCAATACCTAGCAGCCCTTCGCTAGATGCCTAGCAGCCCTTCGTTAGGTGCCTAGCAGCCCTTCGTTAGGTCTTGGGGTTTCGATACCTAGCAGCCCTTCGCTAGGTGCCTAGCAGCCCTTCGCTAGGTCTTCTATGCCTAGCAGCCCTTCGCTAGGTCTTGGGGTTTCGATACCTAGCAGCCCTTCGCTAGGTGCCCAGCAGCCCTTCGCTGGGACTTAGAGTTTCGATGCCTAGATTAACTAGGACTTTTCTTCAGCTTAGTTTACTTCTCCTTTGCTCCCCTTTGTCTGTTCATTGTATCACTGACTTAAGTGTATTGTCAAACATTAAAACATTTAAAGAAGAATATCATTGATGCAACTTGCACCAACAATCTCCCCCTTTTTGATGTTTGATAATAACTTAAGTTAGATTGGTTTAAGGGGTTAACTTACTATCCATGGGGAAAAATTGACTTTAGTTTTGAACATATTTTTGATCCTCTAGGAAAAATAAGAAAAAATTTCTAACTTAAGCATACCTAACTTAAGCATACCTCTCCCCCTTTGTCATACATCATAAAAACACAAGAAAATACTTGCACCAACAATGAGAAATTTTGGTTCTTTTTGAAAATACTTGGTGCAGAAATTTTGAAAGCATTGTATTTTGAATGATATATTGCATTTTTGAAAAAAAATGCATAATTTTGAAAAAGATGTTAAGCATTTTGAAAAGTACAAGTACTTTGAAAATGATCTTTAACAACATGCAAGTACTAACTATTTTTGAAAGAGATGAGATTTTGAGAAATATAAGTAATTTTTGAAACATAATATTTTACTTGACTAAGTTTTTTTTCAGTCTGACACAATCCTGGGAAACCTTGTTGACTACAAGGATATTTTCCTAAGTGTCTTGGAAATTTTTCAAAGTCAAGTAACTATTAATAGAATTTTGAAAAAAAATGATAGTACTTTTGAAAATATATGCTGGTGCATTTTGAAAAATGTGTGAACTTTTGAAGACCCAATATATTACTTGATATTTCCTAAGTGTCCTGGAATTTCTTCAAACTCAAGTAAATATTATTTCAAAGATAATTTCATAGGTGACACAAAAACAATAGACTAATAGTATTTTTAAAGACTACTTATGTTTTTAGCAAGATTTAAAAATACAACGCATGAAAACATTTGAGATATTCAATAATTCTTTTAATTTGATCTCCCCCTAAACTTGACCCAGTCCTGGGAAGCTTGTTGACCACAAGTACTCTTCCTCTAAGTCTTAAGGTTTGATTCAAATTAAAGAAATTATCTAATAATTTCAAAACAATTAAAAAAAATTATTTCAGAAGTTTGATTTATACTCCCCCTAAAGTTGACATATCCTAGGAGTCCTTGTAGATTATGAAGTGGACCTTCCTCTGTGTCTTTAGGGTCTATCAAAATCAAACAAGACAGATAAATTTTACAACATAAATCTTTTTCGAAAAACACAAGTGATAACGATTTAAAGCTCAGTTTTTGAAAAGTATTTTCAAATAATAGTAATTTTTTACAGTGTAGTTTTCGAAGGCCATTAAAAAAAATGAAAATCACTTCCCCTGTATTCGATACCGTTTGACTCTATCTAAGAGCCTTAAGGAACTTTAGTGTTGTCCTAAGAGGCTTGTGTCTAATTGAGTGAGTCAAACAATTTTTGAAAAGATATACTTTTGAAAAATGTATAATATGTATAATCAATCAGACAAGCATGAATTCCATAAAAACATTAATATGTTGAAGCACTATTTTGAAAATATATTTTTAGAAAAATATTCTAACAATTTTGAAAAACAATTTTGAAAATTATTTTTCAATTCATTAGTCCTTAATATCTCACCCATTTTAGATGTATCAATACAACAAGCTGTAGGGTTTTTCGGGTCGTGACAACCGCTTTTTCGCGTCGCGGAAACCCCGAAAGTCCCAATAGAAAGGATCCGAGCGAAGAAAACCATTTCAAAAATTTACGAGTGCTCGTTTACATGCTTCAAAACCGATCTACAACCTAGATCTATTAGAGAAGAGAAAAACAACCTTCGATGCGTGCCCCGCAATTCCCGCTCGCTCCTCGGTTGGTGTCGGATCTCAAGGATGCAAAGTAGCAACCCTCTAGAAGTATCCACACAAGCAAGAGAGTGGAGAGGAGAGCCTAAAAGTAAGCTAGCACTACTTGGGGTCTCGGCAAGATGAGAGGAGAGGGAGAGCAAAACAAAACAAAACCAAGTGAGAAGAAGAATGAATCACACACCCACAAAAACTCCTTTTTTTGTGTGTTTAAGTGGCAGGCCACTTAATGGCCATTATTGGCCATTAAGTGGCCGGCCACCACCTTTGGTAACCCCCTATTTGAATTCAAAATTCAAATGGGGAGGTTACTTAGCCTTGATGATGATGCCAAGTCATCACTTGGTCAAGTCAAGGTGATGTGGCTTGAGTCAAGTCAAACTTGCCTCTTATGGACTTTCCATATTTAGCCAAAGTCAAACTTTGACTTCATTATTCTCCCATGATTAGATTCATCCAACACTTGGATCAAACTCGAGTCCAACTCAAGTTATCTAATTTGAGTCAAGTCAAACTTGCCTTTTATGGACTTTCCATATTTAGCCAAAGTCAAACTTTGACTTCATTACTCTCGGTCCATCATATGGACTTATTCTCCATCTATTGCTCTATGTGTGTGACCTTATAGGTTCTTTTAACGTTGGCAATGCCCTTAAACCTATTTAAGGACATAAGCAATGAGAGGTATCTAGCAACACATCATTGCTACCCAAGTTACAAGAATGTCGAGATCCAACATCACCATTGTGACTAATAATTGTGACCATCACAATATGTGACAACGTCCTTCTATCCTCGATATCTAGATTGATCTTTCATGAGGCATAGACCGTGTCATCCTCAAATCAATCTATATGTCTTGATCTCCAAGTAGACTCACTATAATCAAATAAGCTCAATATCTAATATTGCCTTATTTGGGCATGGCCATGCACTTAGTGGTCTTACTCTATCAAGAACGAAGATATCACTCCCGTCATATAGGAGGGATAGATCCCATCTACGTTACTCACATTCCTCCGCATAATTTGTTACAAACCCAGTAATCGCCTTTATAGTCCACCCAGTTACGGGTGACGTTTGACGAAGCCAAAGTACGTAACTCCTTATGTAGGGAACTATGGTAACTTCAGGTCTAGGACTATAGTCATACTAATAGTCACATGAGAAAGTATATGACACTCATATAACGATCCATGATACTTTCTCATGGCGGGCCATTCAGTATACATTCTCTAATGTATACCCATGTGTCAACTTGATATCTCATATCCATGACTTGTGAGATCAAGTCATCATGTTGACCTACATGCTAGTCTCTATGCATTAACATTGTCCTTGAATGTTAATATTTGACTAGGAATAATTAAAAGTAGTGTTCTCTATATCATCTCACTATCGATTCAACTAATCGATTGATATAGATAAGAACCTTCTACTCAAGGACGTTATTATACTAAGTTATTTGGCACCAATACACATAAGTACAATAACCATAAGAAATGCCTTTATATATAAGAAATATATATACAAGAATATGATACAATGAGTCCAAAAAGTAATCATCATATGATTGGCTCTAGGGCTCTCACTAACAATCTCCCACTAGCACTAATGCCAATCGTATAGTATCTAATACCCAATGACCTAGTGTGTCCATCATGCTTCATCTGTGCCAAAGCCTTGGTCAAGGGATCTGCGACGTTAGCCTCTGTGGGTACTCTGCAAATCTTCACATCTCCTCAATCGATGATCTCTCGAATGAGATGGAATTGCCGTAGTATGTGTTTGGTCCGCTGGTGTGAGCGAGGTTCCTTAGCCTGCGCAATAGCTCCATTGTTGTCACAATAGAGCTCTACGGGATCAGATATGCTAGGAACCACCCCAAGCTCAGTGATGAACTTGCGGATCCAAACTGCCTCCTTTGCTGCCTCTGATGCAGCAATATACTCAGCTTCTGTTGTAGAATCTGCAACTGTGTCCTGCTTCGAACTCTTCCAGCTCACAGCTCCGCCATTCAAGCAAAACACAAACCCTGACTGCGATCTGTAATCATCCTGGTCGGTTTGGAAGCTGGCATCAGTGTAACCCTTTACAACTAGATGCTCATCGCCTCCAAATATCAAAAAATATTCCTTAGTCCTTCTCAAGTACTTAAGGATATTCTTGACCGCTATCCAGTGACGTTCACCTGAATCTGACTGGTACCTGCTCGTCATGCTCAAAGCATACGAGACATCAGGACGAGTACATAACATGGCGTACATGATAGATCCTATGGCAGAAGCATAAGGGATCTTATCCATGCGGTCTCTCTCCTCTCTAGAAGAGGGACTCTGAGTCTTCGAAAGACTCACACCATGTGACATTGGTGTTAGTGATATGAGAGAAGTGTCCTAAGGCAATCGCCTTATGATTGTAAACATTTATTTTAATAAATGATAATTCACTATTTGAGTATACATGTTTGTGTATTTGATTGGGATCTTAAACTCATCTACTGAATGTCCGCAATACAGCTCACAGCATAAGAGAATTTGTGATGGATCACAACTTGTGATTATCTCTATATGTGCAAATGTGAAGTATTGAAAATATCCCTAGTCGATGAATTGATAAAAACGGACACTATCAATTCTGTTGAGACTAGCATGGGTTATTCTCTAATCAGCTGATTCTCACTGGCTGGTGACATTGGGATGTCCGGAGATAAACATGGATGCTAGTTAAGGGAACTAGTTCATTGGAGTGACTAGCTGTAAAACTTCATATGGTTATCTATATAGATATGTCAATGAAGTTCTTACTGCAGCTTAAGTGCGATGTTCCATTGACTTGCGGTGTTCAAGTCATCTTGGTCATGAAGACTTATACTTTAACATCTTAAGCAAGCATCTCCAAGGAGGTGTGGACCCAGGATGATTGGGTATAAGCCGAAGTGCCCGAAGATGTTTGAACAGCCTACAAAGGATTCACCACTCCTTGCGAGGAGATGTATACCCAGGCCTATCGTCGGATTGTTACTCAAAACCTCTGGCCAGAGTATATCATGTTTAGAGTGCGAGTCTCTTACATGAGAGTAATTAGAAATCCAAAGGACGAGAAAGACACTACTTGGGCTAGGTGTGACGTAGTCAGCCTAGTGGGGACTGACACCATAGACCGTGTCCTGAACCAAGTGGGTATAAGGTGGTGAAGGGAATGAGGCACGATTCATTAGAGCTACTGAAGGGTTTCAGAATAATTTCTTCTGAGGTCAAACCGTTGATCTTTCGATTAATTGGGGATCATGATGTACTACTAGGTGCCACTCATGATCGTTCTATAATTAGTTGATTATAGACGGCCAACATAAATCGAAAGCCTATTTAGTCACACGCACTACGAGTAATCCGAGGGATTTAAAACGAGTTGAAAATTGGATTTTCCGATCAAGAGAATTAAGTCGAATCTGAGTTAATCAGAGGCGCAATGGAAGCTAAAAATGGCTAAGTCTCTTGAAGGCTTATTGGGCGAATTAAATGAGTTTAATTCGCGACCGGTTCGGGTTGGTTTGGCCGGCCAAAGAGGGTGCTAACCCTCCTTGTGGTGGCCGGCCATTAAAGGGAGATTAAACCAATTTAATTGGTTTAATTAATAAAATAAATCTAGTGTGATTTGTTTTATAAATTATGGATAAATAAATTTGTATAAAGAAATTTATATAAATAAAATTTATAGAAATTTATTCTTTTATGGAAGATTAAAATAATCCATGAATTGGTTTATTTTAATTTTATAAAATCAATTATGAATTGATTTTTCCATAATAAGAAAGTTTATAAATTTCTTATAAAAATTTATTCCATAATTTAAAGAGAAGAAGAATTAGTTTTATTATAAATTGGTTTATAATAAAGACTCGGTTTAAACGGAATAATTAATAAGAAAATTTATAAGATAAATTTCTTATAACTAATTCCGTTAATTCGGTTTAGAGGGAGACTTAGCAAAGGAGTTGCTACTATATAAAGGAACCAAAGGCTAGCCCTTATTCCAATCAATTAATCAAGAGATTAATTATTCTCTCCCTCTCTCTCTTAATCTCTCCTCTCCTCCTTCTCCCTCTCTTCCCTTAGGGCCGGCGCCCACCCTAGCTCCCCTAGGGCCGGCGCCCAACCTACATCCAAGGTGGTGGAGGCCGTGAGCTTCAAGAAGAAGAAGGAGAACCCGAACACGAAGAAGAAGAAGCGGATAGCGATTCCTCTCTTCCCGGAATTCGATTCCGTTACTTCATTGGTTAGTTTCCTAATTTTTCTCTTGTTCTTCTAGTTGTGCCTTCCGAGAATCTAGTAGTTCTCGTCGGCACAAAACTCGTGACTTTGCGAAGTCATCCCGAAGAGAACTCGGCGTGGACGCGAATAGAGGCGAAGCTTCCAAGGGACGCTACGGTTGGATCTCGTCCCTTTTCTTCGAGTTACGAGAGGTATAATGTAAATTAGTTTACTTTTCCGCAAAGTTTTATTTTATGATTATGTCAACACACTATAAGGTTGCATGCTAGATACGAAGTTAAAATAATTTAGGAAATTATTTTATGCAAATTCTTCCGCTGCACGTAAAAATTTAAAATTTTACGAACTCGTATCCTTGTCGACATGCACCCGGTCCCAACAATTGGCAGAATTCCTCTCTTGGAATTCTGCATGGCAAAACGGTGTAATACCGTATCAATGTATGTACTCTGACTTAGGCCAAGCAATCTCTTAGATCTATCTCTATAGATCTTAATGCCTAGAATTCAGGCTGCTTCACCTAAGTCCTTCATTGCGAAACAAGTCCCCAACCAAGTCTTCACAGACTGTAGCGAAGGGATGTTTTCCCAATGAGTAGTATGTCATCTACATACAAGATAGGAAGACTACTGTGCTCCCACTAACCATCTTGTAGACACAAGGTTCATCTTCGTTCTTGATGAAACCAAACTATTTGATCGCATCATCGAATCGAAGATTCCAGCTCCGAGAAGCTTGCTTTAGACCATAAATGGCCCTATGCAGCTTGCATACTCTGCCAGTATGCTGTGGATCTACAAAACCCTCAGGCTGTGTCATGTACACATCCTCGAGGAGGTTTCCATTCAGGAACGCTGTCTTGACATCCATCTGCCAGATCTCATAATCGTGGTAGGCTGCAATAGCAAGCATGATCCGAATGGACTTAAACATCGCTACTGGAGAAAAAGTTTCATCATAGTCAATACCATGAATTTGCTTGAAACCTTAGCTACCAGTCTACCCTTATAGGTATGAGTAAGTCCATCCATGTTAGGCTTTCTCTTAAAGACCCACTTACACCCAATGGGTTTGACCCCTTCAGGTGGATCAACCAAGGTCCAAACTTGGTTAGTGTACATGGATTCCATTTCGGATCTCATGGCTTCCAGCCATGACTCAGAATCTGGGCTCATCACAGCTTCCTGATAGGTGGTAGGCTCATTCTTAATGATCATAACGTCATCATGGTCAGGCAAGAGAAATGAATATCTCTCAGGCTGACGACGTACCCTATCAGACCTGCGAAGAGGTAGGTCTACCTGAACAGGTTGTTGTTCCACAACTTCTTGTGTAACAATCTCATCCATAACTTCTTGTGGTTCCTGTTCAGTATCCATCAAGGGCTCAGTGCTATGGTCGTTGTCTTGAACTTCTTCAAGATCAAACGAACTCCCACTAGTCTTTCTAGAAACAAAGTCCCTTTCTAGAAAGACCCCAGTCTTAGCAACAAACACTTTGTGCTGACTGGGAATGTAGAAGTAATATCCCTTAGTTTCCTTGGGATATCCCACGAAATAGCACTTATCGGACTTGGGTCCCAGTTTGTCTGAGACTTGACGTCTAACGTAAGCCTCACAACCCCAAACCCTCATGAAAGACATCTTGGGACTCCTCCCAGTCCATATCGTATATGGTGTCTTCATGACCGCCTTTGATGGAACACGGTTAAGTGTGAACGCTGCCGTGTCTAGAGCATATCCCCAAAAGGATATAGGAAGATCTGCGTGACTCATCATAGATCGTACCATATCTAATAAGGTACGATTCCTCCTTTCGGATACACCATTCCACTGTGGTGTCCCAGGAGGAGTGAGTTGAGATAGAATCCCACACTCAGCTAAATAGTCACGAAACTCATGGCTCAAGTATTCTCCACCTCGATCTGATCGAAGTATTTTAATACTCTTGCCGAGTTGGTTTTGTACTTCATTTCTGAATTCTTTGAACTTTTCAAAGGACTCGGACTTATGTGTCATCAAGTACACATAACCATATCTACTGAAATCATCAGTAAATGTGATGAAGTATCTATAACCACCTCGAGCAGCAACATTGAAAGGGCCACATACATCAGAATGTATGAGTCCTAACAAATCTGTTGCCCTCTCGCTATGTCCACTAAAGGGAGTCTTAGTCATCTTGCCTAGAAGGCATGACTCGCATGTCTCATATGATTCAAAATCAAATGAATCCAGCAATCCATCCTTATGGAGCTGGGACAAGCGACTCTCATTTATGTGGCCTAAGCGACAGTGCCAGAGATAGGTTGGGTTCAACTCATTTGATCTCAACCTCTTGGTACTTACATTATAGATAGGGCGTTCTAAGTCTAGAATGTAGAGTCCGTTGATAAGAGCTGCACTACAATAGAACATTTCATTTAAATAGACTGAACAACATTTGTTCTTAATTATAAATGAGAAGCCTTTCTTGTCTAGACAAGAAACAGAAATTATGTTCTTAGTAAGTGCAGGTACATAACAACAATCATCTAGTTCCAGTACAAGCCCAGAGGGCAGAGATAGAAAATAAGTTCCTACAGCAACAGCAGCAACTCGTGCTCCATTGCCTACTCGTAGGTCCACCTCGCCCTTTGCCAATGCCCTGCTATTTCTCAGCCCCTGCACATTGGTACAAATGTGAGAAGCACATCCAGTATCTAATACCCATGATGTAGAAATAGAAAGGTTGACTTCTATAACATATATACCTGAAGTAGAAGGCTCGCTTCTCTTCTTCTTAAGATCCTCCAGGTAGATCTTGCAGTTTCTTTTCCAATGCCCTTTCTCACCGCAATGGAAACAGGTGGCATCCTTCTGCACCCCACCCTTGGGTTTAAGTGCTGCAGAGCTGGCTTTGCCCTTGGTTTGGGTCTTACCCTTACCTTTGGGCTTCCACTTACCCTTGCCTTTGCCCTTCTGTACCATCAGGACGGTACTAGGCTTGGTGAGATTAGGCTCAGCAGTTCTTAACATGTTGAGTATCTCGGGAAGTGGTTTGTCTAATTCGTTCATGTTGTAATTCATGACGAATTGACGGTAACCTGGCGGCAACGATTGCAGAATCAGGTCGGTAGCCAGCTCTTGGCCCAAGGGAAACCCTAGTCTATCGAGGTTCTCGACGTACCCAATCATCTTGAGTACGTGAGTTCCTACTGGGGTTCCCTCTTTCATCTTGCATGAAAAGAGGGCCTGAGTCACTTCGAACCGCTCATGCCTTGCCTGCCCTTGATATAATTGCTTGAGGTGGCGAATCATATCGTAAGCATTCATGTTCTCGTGTTGCTTCTGAAGCTCAGAGGACATGCAGCATAGCATTAGGCACGACACGTCTAACGCGTCGTCTTGATGCTTCTGATGAGCATCTCTAACGCTACGGATGGCTGAGGGTGGTGGTGCTTCAGGAACTGCTTGCTCTAGAACGTATAGCTTACGTTCCTGTTTGAGGACTATCCTCAAGTTCCTGTACCAGTCCAGGAAATTAGCTCCAGTGAGCTTGTCCTTCTCAAGGACAGATCGCAGAGAGAGAGTATTCGCGTTTGAAGACATGGCAATCTACAACAGATAAATGCAGAGAATAAATATCATATTCTAGTAATCATCTAATTAGGCCTTTAATTAAATGATGCTCCCACTAAATTATAGGAATTTTGGTGGAATCAAGTCATTGGAGTGGTCAAACCACACTACTAGATCCGTACCAATTTACTATAATTTATGTGGGACAAGATCCACATCATACTATGCCTTGAGTTAGCTTTGGCTAAATCGCCCAAGACTTAGTATGATCGGTAGATAACTAATTTATCAATTACATCTCTATGCAACTCTTGTTTATAGGATCAAGATTTAACGTTTACGAATAATCTTGAGTTAGCTTTGGCTAAATCGCTCAAGACTATTTAAAACGGTGATTTTGTCCTACCCTTTCCAACTATTGGAATACGCCTATAGCTTTACTCGATCCAATTGAGTTAACTAGTTACTCAATCTGATTGAGCTCGATCTAACCCGAGCCGTGATAGGCGGGACCAAGGTTGTCCCTCCGCATCCTACCAAGATTAAATGCGTTGCTCTGCTTTGGCAGAATCGACAAGCGCATATGATCGAGGTAGTGATGGGTATCAGGACCCGGTAGGCGTTTACGAGTTGATTCGATTTTAGATCTAATCTAATCGAGGATGTGCATCACATCTAGGCATTTATGAAATCTAATTTAATCCTAAATGTGTATTAAGTGCACATCAAAATGTGGTTCCCACATTACTTGTGCATCTCATACACTTAAGTTTATTTTTACTATTCTACATTATCATGCATCATATACATCACAAGCATAGCAATAATAAAATAAACATAAGTGACTTGGTCATGGCCCTACTAAGACCCTCTCAAGCCAATGAGAGGATCCGATGGTCAACCTAGGTCTAGCGGCTTCTCCAAGCGCTTCCTCTTGACCGTCTTGGTGTTGTCGGCTAGTTCTCCCGAGTCCAAGTTCTCCGGAATTTCCGTCGTCTTCACTTTTGTACATTACAAATTTTTATACTCGAGTTACATTCGAGTCTAAATATGAAATACAACAGAAATAAAATATTAAAAGCCGACACGCAGGTCGCAAACACAATACAACACGCACATGTACAAAAACGGCGCGCAGGCCGTATTATGAATTACAACACAATTTTAATCTTATTAAAAATTGGGTTTTGGGCCATGACCATCACACTACTGTACATAATTCAAAATTATGTAATTTTACAGATTTTATATAATTTTTCTACTGATTTTTAGAATTTTTTCGAGTCACAACTCCGCGGCGGTCCCGGTAAGCGGGTTTCGGGCGTAATCGCGAGACAAGGCCCCTTGCGGGGTTAGGGGCAGCGCCCCTACTCGTGAAATAACCTTCACGAGTGTCTTCTTGCGATTATACAGTGCCTTTACCCGCTGTCCCAAAATCCATTTAGGCGAAACTTGCCGTTTCGGAGAAGTTTTTCTCGGTGGCAAAGTCTACAAGTGCTTCGCACTCGTCGCTTTGCCTCTACGAGGAAAAATACTCAAAAATCCTAAAATTTAGAAAAATTACAGAAGCATAAAATTATCTAAATTTTGTATCTAATACAAAAAAATAAAAACCAAAACGAGCACAAGCTTCGCTCGTGGCTCTGATACCACTGTAGGGTTTTTCGGGCCGCGAAAACCGCTTTTTCGCGTCGCGGAAACCCCGAAAGTCCCAATAGAAAGGATCCGAGCGAAGAAAACCATTTCAAAAATTTACGAGTGCTCGTTTACATGCTTCAAAACCGATCTACAACCTAGATCTATTAGAGAAGAGAAAAACTACCTTCGATGCGTGCCCCGCAATTCCCGCTCGCTCCTCGGTTGGTGTCGGATCTCAAGGATGCAAAGTAGCAACCCTCTAGAAGTATCCACACAAGCAAGAGAGTGGAGAGGAGAGCCCAAAAGTGTGCTAGCACTACTTGGGGTCTCGGCAAGATGAGAGGAGAGGGAGAGCAAAACAAAACAAAACCAAGCGAGGAGAAGAATGAATCACACACCCACAAAAACTCCTTTTTTGTGTGTTTAAGTGGCAGGCCACTTAATGGCCATTATTGGCCATTAAGTGGCCGGCCACCACCTTTGGTAACCCCCTATTTGAATTCAAAATTCAAATGGGGAGGTTACTTAGCCTTGATGATGATGCCAAGTCATCACTTGGTCAAGTCAAGGTGATGTGGCTTGAGTCAAGTCAAACTTGCCTCTTATGGACTTTCCATATTTAGCCAAAGTCAAACTTTGACTTCATTATTCTCCCATGATTAGATTCATCCAACACTTGGATCAAACTCGAGTCCAACTCAAGTTGTCTAATTTGAGTCAAGTCAAACTTGCCTTTTATGGACTTTCCATATTTAGCCAAAGTCAAACTTTGACTTCATTACTCTCGGTCCATCATATGGACTTATTCTCCATCTATTGCTCTATGTGTGTGACCCTATAGGTTCTTGTAACGTTGGCAATGCCCTTAAACCTATTTAAGGACATAAGCAATGAGAGGTATCTAGCAACACATCATTGCTACCCAAGTTACAAGAATGTCGAGATCCAACATCACCATTGTGACTAATAATTGTGACCATCACAATATGTGACAACGTCCTTCTATCCTCGATATCTAGATTGATCTTTCATGAGGCATAGACCGTGTCATCCTCAAATCAATCTATATGTCTTGATCTCCAAGTAGACTCACTATAATCAAATAAGCTCAATATCTAATATTGCCTTATTTGGGCATGGCCATGCACTTAGTGGTCTTACTCTATCAAGAACGAAGATATCACTCCCGTCATATAGGAGGGATAGATCCCATCTACGTTACTCACATCCCTCCGCATAATTTGTTACAAACCCAGTAATCGCCTTTATAGTCCACCCAGTTACGGGTGACGTTTGACGAAGCCAAAGTACGTAACTCCTTATGTAGGGAACTATGGTAACTTCAGGTCTAGGACTATAGTCATACTAATAGTCACATGAGAAAGTATATGACACTCATATAACGATCCATGATACTTTCTCATGGCGGGTCATTCAGTATACATTCTCTAATGTATACCCATGTGTCAACTTGATATCTCATATCCATGACTTGTGAGATCAAGTCATCATGTTGACCTACATGCTAGTCTCTATGCATTAACATTGTCTTTGAATGCTAATACTTGACTAGGAATAATTAAAAGTAGTGTTCTCTATATCATCTCACTATCGATTCAACTAATCGATTGATATAGATAAGAACCTTCTACTCAAGGACGTTATTATACTAAGTTATTTGGCACCAATACACATAAGTACAATAACCATAAGAAATGCCTTTATATATAAGAAATATATATACAAGAATATGATACAATGAGTCCAAAAAGTAATCATCATATGATTGGCTCTAGGGCTCTCACTAACACAAGCATAGTTGCCTTATAGGTGTATTGTGAGATGCTTGAATCATTTTTCTTAATTTATTATTAACTCTAAGATTTAATTGAAGCTTGTGTTAGATTTGAATTTGACAAGAAGTAACTTGAATTTGAATTTCAAAAATTGGCTTCCAGGTCTTGGCGAGGCACTAGGCCTTCTTTGGCCGTAGCCTTATTGGATCATCAACCCTTTCCTTGACAAAGCCTTTTAATGAAATTTCATTTTCAAAATTACTTTTTGAAAAATTCTGGTCTAACTAGTTTGGGTCTTGGATCGGTAGCTTCGGCTAGTTTCGCCAGTCTAAAGGGACCAAGTATACTTAATCTTATTAGAATTGGCTTCCCTAACGTACTATTATCTCACCGCCACCCAATACTAGGTTGATCAAGTTTCAATTATTCTTTTTCCTATAGTCATTCTAATATATGCATAAAATTTAAATATGAATGACATGTCATATATTTAAAAGGAATAGCAAATGTATGGCATGGCAATTATGCATGAGTCAAACAATTCAAGTCATTTTATTTAAGTTTCTAAGAATGTATCAAATTTCCGATTTGATACATGTCGAGTGAACCCGCGAATATGTCAACCCACTTTGACATATTTAATGTTATTAATTTTGATTGTTGCGGTTTGGGTAAGATTTTGGTTTAGTTTGAGTTTAAGTTGTTTAAGATTTTTGTTGAATTGAGGTTAATTAAGAATTGATTGGATTAGAAAATTAATTAATCAATTGAGAATAAATGAATTTATGTTTCAATTAATTTGGATTAAATTAAATTTGAATTTGAATTTAATTTATATTTGAATTTGAATTTAATTTAAGTTTGAATTTGAATTTAATTTAACTTTGAATTTAATTTAAATTTGAATTTCGAATTTAATTTGAATTTCGAATTTAATTTAATTTGAATTTCGAATTGAATTTAATTTGAATTTGAATAATTAAGTAAGTTTTAATTTTATTTTAATTTAACTTAGATTTAATTTTAATAATTAAGATTTAATTTGAGTTTAATTAAGATTTAATTAAGATTTAATTTAAAATTTAATTAAGATTTAATTTGAATTTAATTAGATTTAATTTGAAATTTAATTAAGATTTTAATTAAGATTTAATTTGAAATTTAATTAAGATTTTAATAAAGATTTAATTTGATATTTAATTAAGAATTAATTTGAACTTAATTAAGATTTTAATTAAGATTTAATTTGAATTTAATTAAGATTTAATTAAGATTTAATTTGAGATTTAATTAAGATTTAATTAAGATTTAATTTGAGATTTAATTATAATTTAATTAATATTGGATTTAATTTAGATTTGAATTAATTAATAATTAATAAATTTGAATTTGAATAATTAAGATTTAATTATTTAAATTTAAAATTTAACTAATTCGAATTTAAATAATTAAGATTCAATTAACTTAATTAAAGTTTAATTCGAATTTAATTTAATTTAAATTTGAATTTAACTTAATTTTTATTTTAATTAATTTGAATTTAAATAATTGAGATTAATTAATTTGAATTTAATTAATTAAGATTAATTAATTTGAATTTAATTAATTAAGATTTAATTAAATTAATTTGAATTTAATTAAGATTTAAGTTAAATTTAATTAAGAAATTTAATTCGAATTTAATTAAGATCATAATGATTAATTAATAATTGTGGGTTTAAATTCATCATTTTCATTATTTCGAAAATATCTTTTTCATTTTTATCTTTCTTTTCAAGTTTTTCTAATAATTTTGATTTATTTAAATTTTTGTAATTTTTATTAATTATGGTCTTCATCTTAGATAGTTCTATATCCTCCTCAAGATTAGATAGTTCACTATCCTCAAGGTAGGTGGAGTAAAATGGGCTACTAGTTAAATTTTTGTAATAACTTTCAAGATTATCTATAATTAAGTTATTATCTAGGAGAATTTTATCTTTATTATCCTTAAGATTTTCAATAATTTCAGAATTAATCTTGAGATTTTCAGAATTAATTTCAGAATTATCCTTAAGATATTCAAATTTGAATTCGGATTTATCCTTAGGATTTTCAAATTTGAATTCCGAATTATCCTTAGGATTAATTTTGTCTGAATTAAAATTATCAGAGCTAATTTTATCAGAAAAATTATCAGAATTAATTTTATCAGATAAATTATCAGAATTAATTTTATCAGATAAATTATCAGAGTTAATTTTATCAGATAAATTATCAGAATTAATTTTATCAGATAAATTATCAGAATTAATTTTATCAGATAAATTATCAGAGTTAATTTTATCAGATAAATTATCAGAGTTAATTTTATCAGATAAATTATCAGAATTAATTTTATCAGATAAATTATCAGAGTTAATTTTATAAGATAAATTATCAGAATTAATTTTATCAGATAAATTATCAGAGTTAATTTTATTAATTTCTGAATTGATATTCTGAATTAAACAATTAATTTCTAATATTTTGGTCATATTCACGTTTTGTAATTTAACATGCAAAAAGTTAATTTTACTATGCAGTAAATCTACTTTATCAGAAAAATTAACTACTTTATCACATGGCAGTGCAGGAACTTGTAAAATCTTTGAAACATAAATCTTGTGTACCTTCGCCGGACACTTGTTTTTGTAATGTCCGTATTTCTTGCATTTGAAACATTGTACATGACTTTTGTCCCTTCGGTTTCCTGGCGCTGGTGCCTCCTTCGCCACCGGTGATGTAGACCGAATCTTACGAGTAGAGCACTGATTTTTATAGTGCCCTCTCTCCCTGCATGTGAAACAAATAATATGGAATTTACAAATGGACATTTTAAATAAAATATATCTGATTCACCCCTGGGCTCCCCCTCAACTCCTGGCATCGTTGCTCCGTCGGCGGTTAGTCTGGTGAAGAGCGGCTCGGCTCTGATACCAATGTAGGACCGGTGCCGTCGATAGAGGGGGGGTGAATATCGATCGTGAAAACTTCGCAGAAACTTCGTAACTTTCGTTCTAGACTTAGAGTGTTAGCGCAGCGGAAAATAAATAGAACGAAGAAAAACAAATCAAAGGACACGCGGGATTTTTACTTGGTTCCCCACCCCCCCCCCAGGGTCAGTACATCCAAGGCCTATGCATGGGAACGCCCGTCCACTATTGGTCTCCTTCCCGAACTTTCCGGAGGCGGAGAAACCCGACTTACAGTGCAAGATTTACAAGCAATAATATAGAAACTTAAGTGCGGAATAAATAAAAGCGAACCGAACAAAAATCTGAAACTCGGCCGATCTGGACCTCCAAAGTGCCGCGCACTTCCTCCTGGAGCGTCCCGGTCGTAGAGCCTCGTCTCTAGCGTGTTGTCGTCGGTCAGAATGTTTGGAATAGTACTTAGCAGTTGTGTTTGAAGCAGAGGGGTCGATGCCCTTTATATAGGCCTCCTGGGGGCGCCCTGGACGCTGGGGGCGCCCCGGAAGACTCGGTCAAACTTTATCCCTGCGCCTACCTCGTCGTAGCTGATAACAGCTTTGACCAGGGCGCCCCGGACGCTCCGGGTGCCCCTATGAAGGTTTATTTGTGTTTCGGACTCAAAACCGCCAAAACAGCTTTGAACCCGGGTGCCCCGCTTGACACATGTTCTGCCTGCTTCACAAAAACCAAGTTTTTTCCTTTGTCTAGGGGCGCCCCCACTGTTGGGGGTGCCCTGGTTGCATGGGGGCGCCCTGCTTAAAGCCTGCAAGAACAGTTTTTTGCCTGGTTTACCTGCTTTGTCTCCGGTTCTTGATACCTGCAAGATACACAAACACAAAGCATAGATACATATAATGTTAGCCATAAGGACTTGGTTCGGACTTCCGATTTGCATGAAACCCTAGGTCGAACCGGCACGAGTTCCTATCCCCGAGAACTCGCTCTTCACCTACTCCTTTAAGGAGACGGTTGCCACCCAGCCCTTCGGGTGGACTTTTGCTTAGCTTCCGATACTTCCGGACCTCGAGACGCCCAAACCCTGACCCGTCTCTACTCCTGTCCTTAGTCATCGCTCAGCTAAGTTGCTTAGTCCCTCAGACCAAGACTTCATTCCCTAGCAATCCTTCGCCAGGTGCCTAGTAGTCCTTCGCCAGGTCTTCTTTCCCTAGCAGTCCTTCGCCAGGTGCCTAGCAGCCCTTCGCTAGGTCTTCTATGCCTAGCAGCCCTTCGCTAGGTGCCTAGCAGCCCTTCGCTAGGTCTTGGGGTTTCGATACCTAGCAGCCCTTCGCTAGGTGCCTAGCAGCCCTTCGCTGGGACTTAGGGTTTCGATGCCTAGATTAACTAGGACTTTTCTTCAGCTTAGTTTACTTCTCCTTTGCTCCCCTTTGTCTATTCATTGTATCACTGACTTAAGTGTATTGTCAAACATTAAAACATTTAAAGAAGAATATCATTGATGCAACTTGCACCAACAACCCCAAGTCCACTATTTTAGAGACTTTGGATGTAAAGTTTACATCTTAAACACCAAAGACGACCTAAGAAAATTTGAGTCAAAAGCCGATGAAGGAATCTTAGTAGGGTATTCATTGACTAGTAGGGGTTATAGGGTGTACAACAAGAGGACAAAGTAATTGAGGAGTCCTCAAATGTCAAATTTGATGAAACCACTAGTACTTACCCTAGAAAGGCTTCTATTGATAAGGATATAGAAGAAGTCCAACCCCTTGCCCAAAGACTTCAAGACCTACATTTGGAGGGCCTTGATCAAGGGGGAGTAAGAAACACACTAGAGGATGAGGAAGAAGGAGTAAATGAACCTACAACCTCTAGACCCTTGAGACATCACCATGATCATCCCATTGACCAAATTGTGGGTGATGTCACTCAAGGAGTAAGGACTAGGTCATACTTTAGGGATCAAACTAGTCAAATAGCTCTAATCTCCCAATTAGAACCCAAGACCATTGATGAAGCATTGGGAGATGTTGATTGGGTCTTGGCCATGCAAGAAGAGCTAAACCAATTTGAGAGAAGTGAAGTATGGGAGCTAGTTCCTAGACCCACTGATTGTACCATTGTGACCACTAGATGGGTTTTTAGGAACAAATTAGATGACCAAGGTAAAATCACTAGGAACAAGGCCAGATTAGTAGCTAGGGGGTTTAACCAAGTTGAGGGATTAGATTATGATGAAACCTACGCCCCCGTAGCTAGGTTAGAATCAATTAGAATTCTACTAGCCTATGCCGCTCACATGGGTTTTACACTCCACCAAATGGATGTGAAGTCGGCATTCCTTAATGGAATCATTAAGGAAGAGGTTTATGTAGAACAACCCCCCGGGTTTGAGGACCCTAACTATCTAAGACGCGTATTTAAAGTAAGAAAAGCCTTATATGGATTGAAACAAGCTCCCCGGGCTTGGTATGAGAGGCTTTCTTCATTTTTGGTGTCTAAGGGGTTTAGGAGAGGAACAATTGACCCGACATTGTTCCTAAAATCTAAGGATAATGATATATTTGTTGTCCAAGTCTATGTAGACGATATCATTTTTGGGTCAACAAATAATGACTTCCTACAAGAATTCATCAAGTGTATGGAAGATGAATTTGAAATGAGTCTTATGGGAGAGTTAACCTTTTTCTTAGGCCTTCAAGTTAAGCAAACTAATGAAGGTACACATGTATTTCAAACCAAATATGCTAAGGAGATGTTAAAGAAATTTGGTTTAGAAAATGCTAAGGAAGCATCTACACCCATAGGAACTAATGTGAAAATGGATAGTGACATTGAAGGTAAAATGGTAGACTCTAAATACTATAGGAGCATGATTGGTAGCTCCTATACCTAACCGCTAGTAGACCCGACATACTCTTTACGGTAGGTATGTGTGCAAGGTACCAATCGTGTGCCAAAGAGTCCATTTGGTTGTAGTCAAGAGGATCCTAAGGTATGTGAAAGGGACCCTAAATGTCGGACTTTGGTATCCTAGAGCCCCTAATGTTGACCTAATTGGATACACCGACTCAGACTATGCGGGGTGTAAGTTAGATAGGAAGAGTACAAGTGGAGGGTGTCAATTCCTTGGGTCTTCTTTAGTTAGTTGGAGTAGTAGGAAACAACCATGCGTTGCCCTATCAACAACGGAAGCAGAATATGTGGCAATGGGTGGATGTGTTTCCCAACTCCTTTGGATCATGCACACCTTAAAGGACTATGGAGCTACATTACACCAAGGTCAAAGTCTTGTGTGATAATGTAAGCACTATCAACCTAACTAAAAATCTGGTTCACCATTCTAGAACAAAACACATTGAAGTGAAACATCACTTCATTAGAGACCATGTGGCAAAGGGAGACATAGAATTACACTATGTTGAATCAAAATCGAACCTAGCTGACATCTTTACCAAGCCTCTTCCCGAATCAGAGTTTACATCCTTAAGAAGAGGCCTTGGAATGTGTTTTGTGGAAGTATAGAATGAACTTGGACACATTAGCTTTGAAAAAGGGTGCTTGATCCATTAGGGTGATACATTTGGCTCACTTGTGCTTGTGACACATTGTTGAACCATTAAAAGTACCAAAATATCAAATCTAGACCAACTATGGGGGAGGCAAGTGTTTAATCAATGGACACTTTGCCAAAGATCATAGTTGGACATTTTAAAACTTTGAAAACCATTTTATGTTTTACATACTGTGCCATGCTTTTAAAAGTCACATATTTGCAAAATTGGTTTCAAAGGTTGATACAAAATGTAGTGTTTTTTAAAACTTTTAGATTTATATCAAAAGACGTGCATGTTTGAAATTTTATATGGTTTAATATTTTTTCCTGATAGAGTATAACATTTCAAACATGTATGCAAAATTTTATAATTTTTGGAATTTTCTAGGTAGTTTCTGAAATTCGACAGAAAAGTTGAAATTTCAGACTGATGGCGTATCAGTCGACTGCCCTATGGGCAGTCGACTGGCACAGCTATTTTCAGCTGCTGTAAGAAAATTCAGAAATCAATAATCTTTGCATTTGATACCCTAGGGTTTGGTTGCTTGAGGCAATCATTTTGATGGTGTCAAAGGGGGAAAATGGGCGGTTTAAGTTAGAATTTTGACTTAAAATGGATGATTTTAGATATTTTGTCTAACTTAGACCTTGAAAGGTTAAAATTTGGAGAGAAGACATGGATTCAGGGGGAGGTACCTCTTAGGTTCGGATATGTCTTACATTCTTATTGATGTTGTTAAGTGGAAACTTAACTTGGAATATGATTAGAATTGAAACTGTGGAGAGGACATAGGTTAAGGGGGAGGTTACCTCTTAGGGTTATTATGTCTCATAATGTTTTAATTGCTATCTTTTTTCTATTGCTATTGCTGTTATTTATCTCTAACTTAAACATATTGCCACACATCAAAAAGGGGGAGATTGTTGAGGCAATCGACCCGTGAATGATTGGAAGATCATGGTTTTGATGAGTGGGCGAATAGGTTTAAAGTTAGAGTGTTATGTTGTATTTGATTTGTGTGATTGAGTTTGCAGGACTTGAAGAATCACACTTGGTGGACCTATCCGAGGGACGAGAGCCGAGGGAGGAGAGCTCCAAGGGCAAGCCGGGAAGTGGACTTCAAAGGGCACACGTGAAGGGTGGCATGGAGGCAAGCCAAGGGAAGGCTTGTGTGCGCATCCGAGGGACGATAGCCAGAGGAAGAGGACTTCAAGGGGCGAGCCAAGGGAGCAGACCTGAAGGCACACGCGAAGGAGAAGGTTTGGAGTGGCTAGAGCTGAGCTGGGAGGCAGAGCAGTCGACTGGCCCGAAGGTAGTCGACTGCCAAAACCCACAGAGAGTTCGCAGCTTCGGACCAGTCGACTGGCCTTGGGGCAGTCGACTGGTATACCCCAAAACTAGTCGTTGGCTAGCTGTTTGCTAGCCGTTGGCTAGCCGTTGGCCGGCATTTAATGTCGGGCCAGTCGACTGCCCTCGGGGCAGTCGACTGGTGCGTGTCTGGACAGACTGCGAATCTGTCCTTTTCACCTATAAAAGGAGCTCCTCGTTACACGTGTAGGTATAGTTCCGTACAGTAACGAAGTGCTGCCAAATTGTAGAGTGACTTTTTACTTTCTCCATCATTTTTCTACATCTGTAAAGAGGAAGCTTTTGCTGTAAAGGTTTCTCCACCTCAAGGAGACTTTTCGATAGTGAAAAGTGGTGCTCGCGGTATGGATCCTTGGATTAGTCACCCATCTGAGTGGATACCAAGTAAAAGAATTTTTGTTAGCATTGTTATTGTCTTTGCATATTATTTCCGTTGCGCTAACATCTGTGTAGAGATCAAACGATCCGCGAAAGTGCATTCACCCCCCGCCCCCTCTACATGCCCACATCGATCTTTCAGTGTGCGCATCTGAGGGATTATGGACAGAGCATGGACAATGAGCCGAGGGAAGCGGACTTCGAGGCGTACGTGAAGGAGGGCCAAAGTCGAAGGGGGCTTGATGTCAATAGGTCGAGGCTGCTGGAGCAAGGACAATGAGCCGAGGGATGCGGACTTCGAGGCATACATGAAGGATGGCATGGAGGCAAGCCGAGGGCTTGCGTGCACATCTGAGGGACGAGAGCCAATGATGAAGAGGGTGTGAAGGCAACAAATCGAGGCTGCGGGAGGAAGAGTCAACTAGGTCGTGAGGGTCGAGTGCTGAGGGAATTGTACTCGGGAACTAAGTCGTGAGGGTTCAAGTGCGGAGAGAAATATACTCGGGAAGGGTAACCCTAGACTTAGGGATGGACCAGTCGACTGATCCAGGATCAATCGACTGGTGTGGCCAGAATTCGAAAGGTCAGACTGTGGAATTCAAATTCGAGTGAGGCCAGTCGACTAGCCCTGGGACAGTTGACTGGTAACGGTCACTTTCAGCCTCGAGATTTATTTAAGGGAGCTCGTTTAGGGTTGTTTCTTCTTGGCGAAACTTGCTTGGTTAAAGCTTGTTAGTAGCCTATATTGCTCAGGTATTGTCCAAGAGTTGTGGTGAGGTTTCTATTAGTGATATGAGAGAAGTGTCCTAAGGCAATCGCCTTATGATTGTAAACATTTATTTTAATAAATGATAATTTACTATTTGAGTATACATGTTTGTGTATTTGATTGGGATCTTAAACTCATCTACTGAATGTCCGCAATACAATTCACAGCATAAGAGAATTTGTGATGAGATCACAACTAGTGATTATCTCTACATGTGCAATTGTGAAGTATTGAAAATATCCCTAGTCGATGAATTGATAAAAAAGGACACTATCAATTCTGTTGAGACTAGCATGAGTTATTCTCTAATCAGCTGATTCTCACTGGCTGGTGACATTGGGATGTCCGGAGATAAACATGGATGCTAGTTAAGGGAACTAGTTCATTGGAGTAACTAGCTGTAAAACTTCATATGGTAATCTATATAGATATATCAGTGAAGTTCTTACTGCAGCTTAAGTGCGATGTTCCTTTGACTTGCGGTGTTCAAGTCATCTTGGTCATGGAGACTTATACTTTAACATCTTAAGCAAGCATCTCCAAGGTGGTGTGGACCCAGGATGATTAGGTATAAGCCGAAGTGCCCGAAGATGTTTGAACAGCCTACAAAGGATTCACCACTCCTTGCGAGGAGATGTATACCCAAGCCTATCGTCGGATTGTTACTCAAAGCCTCTGGCCAGAGCATGTCATGTTTAGAGTATGAGTCTCTTAAATACATGAGAGTAATTAGAAATCCAAAGGACGAGAAAGACACTACTTGGGCTAGGTGTGACGTAGTCAGCCTAGTGGGGACTGACACACACAGACCATGTCTTGAACCAAGTGGGTATAAGATGGTGAAGGGAATGGGGCACGATTCATTAGAGCTGCTGAAGGGTTTCAGAATCACTTCTGAGGTCAACCGTTGATCTTTCGATTAATTGGGGGTCATGATGTACTACTAGGTGTCACTCATGATCGTTCTATAATTGTTTGATTATAGACGGCCAACATAAATCGAAAGCCTATTTAGTCACACGCACTACGAGTAATCCGAGGGATTTAAAACGAGTTGAAAATTGGATTTTCCGATCAAGAGAAATAAGTCGAATCTGAGTTAATCAGAGGCGCAACAGAAGCTAAAAATGGCTAAGTCTTTTGAAGGCTTATTGGGCGAATTAAATGAGTTTAATTCGCGATGGGTTCAGCTCGGTTTGGCCGGCCAAAGAGGGTGCCAACCCTCTTTGGTTTGGCCGGCCACCACTTGGGGAGAAACCAATTTATTTGGTTTAATTAATAAAATAAATCTAGCGCGATTTGTTTTATAAATTATGGATAAATAAATTTGTATAAAGAAATTTATAGAAATTTATTCTTTTTTATGGAAATTAAAATGATCCATGGAATGGTTTATTTTAATTCTATAAAATCAATTAAGAATTGATTTTACCATAATAAAGAAAATTTATAAATTTCTTTTAAAATTTATTCCATAATAAAAGGAGAGATGTATTTGTTTTATTATAAAATTAGTTATAATAAAACTTGGCTTAAACGGAATAAGAAAATTTATAGGATAAATTTCTTATTAAAATTCCGTTAAGAGGGAGACTTGGCAAGGGAGAGGATACTATATAAAGGAACCAAAGGCAAGCCTGGAATTCCTAATTGAGTAATCAAGAGATTAATTCTCTTCCTCTCTCTCTTAATCTCTCCCTCTCCTTCTCCTTTCCTCCTAGGGCCAGCGCCCCCTTTGCTCACCCTAGGCCGGCGTCCACCCACCTAGGGCCAGCGCATCACCCTCCCAATCCAAGGGATTGCCGTGAGTTGTCATCACCAAGAAGGAGCCAACAAAGAAGAAGAAGAAGCGGATCGCGTCTCCTTCCTTCCCGGAATTTAGATTCCGTTTCTTGGTGGTTAATTTCATTTCTTCTCTCTTGATCTTCTAGTTGTACCTTTAGAGAATCTAGTAGTTCTCGTCGGCACAAAACTCGTGACTTTGCGAAGTCATCCCGAAGAGAACTCGGCGTGGACGCGAATAGCGGCGGAGCTTCCAAGGGACGCTACGGTTGGATCTCGTCCCTTTCTTCGAGTTACGCGAGGTACAAAGTAAATTAGTTTATTTTTCCGCAAAGTTTTAATTTATGATCATGTCCACACATCATAAGGTTGCATGATATATACGTTGTTAAAATAATTTGAGAAATTATTTTATGCTAATTCTTCCGCTGCACTTAAAAATTTGAAATTTTACGAACCCGTATCCTTGTCAACATGCACCCAGTCCCAACAGTTTCTCCACCCACAAGGAGCGACAAGAGCTAGTCGGAGGTGCTTCGGCAAATCATCCACCAAAGGATCGGGATTGTCCACCTTCTGGACAAGCGTGGAGTAAGAGTTTTATCTCCGAACCACGTAAATCGGTGTGTTCTACTCAGTTTTAGTTTTAGTTTTTGTTTATCCCGCTTGTTCACTAACTTTGTAGAAAGAAGAATCGAAGAAAAGTTATTCACCCCCCTCTAGCTTGACGACGTGGTCCTAATAAGTGGTATCAGAGCGAAGGTTTGCTCATCTACGGACTAATCGCCGAGAGAGCAACAAGCTAGAGAAAATGACGATTGAAGACAAATTGGGTGATGACATCAACATTCCACCTTCCTATGATCGCGAAAATTTCGACTATTGGAGGATGCGAATGAAGACTTTGTTTAGCATGGATTGGGAGTGCATAATGTAACGCCAGCTTTTTTTTTTCCTAAGCGGCGTTACGTTAACATGCTTAGGGCATGTAGACATCATAAGGCAGCGGAATAACTTAACTTATACATGCCCTGTTACCATTCTTAACTTATTGACATGGGAACTTTAGCATATTAACTTTGAACTTAAGCATCCTATCATGTCTCACATAACATCATATCATAAGGTTCCATAAGCCATTATTCAAACACATAAGTAAACATATAGTTCCTGGGCCAAGTCACTACATCACACATGCGTTCTTGCCCTCCTGCTGCTTCCTTCATTATCCCCTTGAATGATCTGCGGTATACGGAAATAAGACTATAAGCACACAGGCTTAGTAAGACTCTTTCCTACTCACAAAACCATCCATCATTCATCATCTCATAATGAGCACATAAAACATTAACATACTTGGTGCTCTACTTAGAACATAACATCTTGCATCACTTATCGTATACATAGCATGGCATGAACATAAACATAGTAACATTCTAAGCATGGCATGATACATGGCATAAACATAAACATCATAGACATTCTAAGCATGGCATAATTCATTCATTCTCATGGCACAATTCATAAACATGGTGAACATTCTAAGCATGGCATAATTCATGGCATATCGTAAACATAGTGATCATTCTAAGCATGGCATAATTCATGGCATGAATCATAAACATAGTGAACATTCTAAGCATGGCATAATTCATGGCATATCGTAAACATAGTGAACATTCTAAGCATGACATAATTCATGGCATAAATCATAAACATAGTGAACATTCTAAGCATGGCATAATTCATGGCATATCGTAAACATAGTGAACATTCTAAGCATGGCATAATTCATGGCATAAATCATAAACATAGTGAACATTCTAAGCATGGCATAATTCATTCATTCTCATGCATACTTCTTAACATGAAATGTAAGCATAAAATCTTATCAACATAGCATAATGCATAACATGAATGGATGCATGAGTGGAATGCATATACATAAGGATGCTTAACTTTTAAAACATACTTTTCATTTCTTAAACATAATCATCATAACATCATTTGGGGTCCCCGGCTTGTACCACATACATATATCATTGCGCGCATCCCTAGCAAGTCCGAGGTCGCGAGCCCCAACCTACTAGGGTAAGGACAGCATAGTCGGTAGTCCCCGAACCGAGGCGTTCTTAAGGTGCCCATCCCTGTTGCACAGCTCCAGTAGTGCCAGAACCGTGGACAGCTACAGTAGTCCAAAACCGGGGCGTTCTTAAGGTGCCCATCCCTTGGACCCATACTTTGGTCCGGTACAAGCCCATACATAAAGTAAAATACTTTTCATGTTTCATCATTCATATGGCATTCATGGCATCTTTAACATAGCATAACTTGTTACGGCTCGGCCCGTCTACCGGCCCATTTACCGGTCCTCACGACCGTCGTACCGTCGACCATCGACCGTGCCGTCTTAGCATATTTATGCCTTAAAGACATAAGCATCATCTTTCATTCATCATCATTCATAGCATATTCATTCATTCATCATACTTAACATCATCATTATGCCTTAAAGGCATGAACCTTAACTTCATTCTTCACTTTCATTTTTTTAGACATGGCATCATTTTCATTCTTAACATGGCATCATTTTCATTCTTAAACATGGCATCATTTTCATTGTTAAACATAAACATAACATACTTAACATGGCATCATTTTCATTCTTAAACATGGCATCATCCTCATTCTTAAACATAAACATAACATACTTAACATGGCATCATTCATATCATGAACCTAACATATCATAGCATCATTTTTATCGTGATCATAACCCTATCATTCTTATCATGGCATCATTCATATCCTGAACATATACTTATCATACTTATCATGGAAACACATAAACATATACTTGAAGTTAAAGGCTCAACCCTAACCCTTGGGCCCTTGAGGTTGGCCGAAACATATGGGGTCTCTAGGGTAATCCAAAAATTCCCAGAATTTATACTTAACCTCCAAACATCATAAAGGAACATAAATTAACATTATCAAGATTTTTGGCTTAATTATAGACCTTTAAATCATGGTGACCGAAACCCTTAAACTTAGGGTTCTTAGTTTTGTTTCTTTCATGTTGGCCAAAACCCTAGGGTGTCCTAGGGTACTCCAAAAATTCCCAAAAATTATACTTAACCTCTACACATCATAAGGGAACATTAAGTAACATTATCATGATTTTTATCATAATTATAGACCTGTAAATCATGGTGGCCGAAACCCTTAAACATGAGGGTTCTTAGTTTTGTTTCTTTCATGTTGGCCGAAACCCTAGGGTGTCCTAGGGTACTCCAAAAATTCCCAAAAATTATACTTAACCTCTACACATCATAAGGGAACATTAAATAACATTATCATGATTTTTAGCATAATTATAGACCTGTAAATCATGGTGGCCGAAACCCTTAAACATGAGGGTCTCGGTTTTCTTTCCTTTCAACATCCAATTCGAAAACCAACCACTATATATCATACTAAAAATCATAAAAATCATAGGGAACTATTATACCACAGGTGAGGGAGTCTTACCTTGAGTTTCTTGATTTTTCGAACCTTGGAAGAAGAAGAAGATTGTAAAAGCTTTGGATCCTTGCCTCCTTGTCCTTGTATCCTTGGGAAAACTCTTAGATCTTGGAGATAAGACCTCTTGTGGAGATTTTCCAAGGGAGAACCCCTACTTGGGTATTCAGCTAGGATGAGGGAAGGGAGAGGTTTCGAAATGCAAGTGATGGGAAGAAGAGGTAACTCCCAAAACCCCCCTTTAATAGCCCATTAAGGAGGCAAATGAAGAGTCTCTCCTTGACTCTTCATCTTCTTCTATGCCTTAACTAATATCCACTTCATTCCCTCCTAACAATACCTTGCTAGGTGAGTTGGTTAGTGTATACATGGTTGTACAAGAGGTCCAAGGTTCAATCCTTGGCTCATGCACCTTTATTTTTATTTCATTTATTTCATTATTTTTATTTTTTAAATTCCGAAAATCCCCCTAAAATCACCCATAATTATGCCAATATTCCTAAATAAAATTCTTTTATATTTATATTAATTTTACCTAATTTATATTAATTTTTACCTAATTAATACCCATTTTTGGAGCTCATTTAAAGCTCATTGGTACTTAGTTTTCTCAATTTAAATGAGAAAATATGGATTTTCTAAGCCTAAGTTCTCCTTAATATTTCTAGGTCCCTTGAAAAATTATTTAAACATGCTTAATATTTTAAGAAAATATTAAGAGAATTTTCTGGGTCGTTACACATAATGGTACTAGAAGAGCCCTTCGAAATTCCAAAAGATAAGCATGGGAAAAGACTCCGACCTAGATATTGGAATAGAAAGCAAAAAAGTCAATCAAAGGCAAATGAAAACGTAATTTCAATCTTGCTTAATATTTTGCCTAATGATGTAATTAGTGGTGTAGGTGAGTATAAGAATGCACATGAGCTATGGAACAAAATTGGAGTAATTCATGAAAACCCTACACAAGCTCAATTAGTAGAAGAGCCAAAGGAAATAAGTTCAATGGTCCAAGAGGAGGAAGAAGAAAAGAAATTCCTCCATCTCATCAAGTGAAGTGGCTCAAGAAAGTGAAAGATCATCCACTTCTACAAGGGAAGAAGAAGATGTCTCCACTTCAAAGATTGAGGGGGAGGAGATACCCACTTCAACACCGGAGCAAAAAGAAGCTCCTACCTCCACCAAAGCAAGAACAAAAGACCACATCATTTGCTTTGGATGCAACAAGAGGGGACACTACAATGACAAGTGTCCATTAGGGAAAAAGGAGGTAAACCCTAAACCTAGGTCAATTCATTTAAAATCTAACTGGGTTGTAGGGAAAAGGAAGGGAAAAAGCACATTAGATGCTTCACATGTGGAGAGCTAGGGCATTATCACACCAAGTGTCCAAGAAAAGGAAAACTCAAGAAATTGGAGCATTTGAGAAGATGAGAGAAAGAAGAAAAGAAGAGAAGCTCACATCAAGGGGGAGCTCCAAGGGTAAGAGAGGTAATCCCTAACTTTAAGAATGCCTCAAATTTTCCTATGCATGCTAAGAATTATGAAAATTGTTTGCCTATGCGTAATTTTAGTTTCAAGTATCACGATAAAAATAGGGTTACTATTGCGTGCCAAAATTCTAAGGAATCCAAGTATCATGATGAATCTAGAACTTTTAGACCTAAGGACCAAGACATTAACCCTAAGAAAGGGAGACATATGCCTAGAAAAATGGGTAGATCTAGGTTGTCTAAAATAGGCATGGTAATACTAAGGTTAAGAACCTAGAAGAAAAAATCAAGCCTTGAGGGCAAGGCTTGATAAATTAGAGAAAATCCTAGAAAGATTCACTAATGAATCTAAGGGTTTAGGCATGGTGTCAAGAAGTCAAAATCATAACAATGGTAGACCGGGTCTAGGATATAGACCTATTAGGTCAAAGGCTAGTGAAAAATCATATGGGAAGGTGTCATACGACCATAGCAAAGGAAAGGTCAAAAATAGCAAGGAAAAATCATTTAGAGGGGAAAAGATGAAATTAACCAAGGAGAAGGTCAACAAGGTTAAGAGAATAAGAGTGGTAGGTCAAGAAGCACCGGAAGTACAGTGGTGTGGTCTTGCCTTTATTAATGAGTCACCTAGAGAGGTGACTAAGGAGAGCCCAAGGGAGAGCTCTAGAAGTCAAAATGGAATCCATGGTCAATGGATCTCAGGAGGATTTCTCCTAGGGGATTAGATGGACTATGGAACATGCCAAAGGGTTTGGAAGGCTAGTGTGAGTCTTAATCCTAGGGAATTGACACATTAAAAAGAGGTTTGTGGAGGAAAAGATGAAAATAGAATCATATTGTGTGAAAATTGATTTTTAATGTGCAAATGCCATATAAATCAATGCTAGGAATGTATTGGGGTTAAGTATGGGAAGATACATCAAGGAGAGGTCAAAACTAGGACTTTAGGCCAAGGATAAATCGAACAAATTATATAGTTTTGAATTTCATGCCAATCTTGGGATCAGGAATAAATTTACTTGAAAATGTATTTTCTCCAAGTAGACATAGGTGTCACAAATATCTTCACGAAATTTTAGATTTTTTGGAGATTTGTGGATTTAATTATGTATTTCTGAAATTAGGACAAAAATTTGGAATCAGGGTACTAGTCGATTGGTTCAGACCCAGTCGACTGGTCTAGTGTAAATCAGAAACTGGGAATTCAAAATTACCAGTCGACTGCTCGACTGATCTTTCTGATCACTTTCTCAGTCAACTGCCCCTGGGACAGTCGATTGACCTACGAAGGTTTTAAAAGGAAACAGCCGTACGGGGTGGCCGAACCTAGGGTTTTCAATGCCACCCCCTGCAAGTCTTCGTCTCCCCCGACCTCCTCTCTTGCGTCAAGTCTTCCAAAGCCCTAAAAACACCTTCCTAGCCTCCCTCTAGCTCAGATATAATTCTAGGGTTGAAAGAACCTCTCTTCTCCAGTTAATCTTCATCAATCTTCACAATGCAACGTGTGGGAAAACGGTAATCACTTGTGTAGTTTGTTTTTCACATTTAGTTAATAATTTGGAACTAACTTGTCCCATTTTGCACGTTTTCTTTATTTTCCTTTGTCATGGGGTAATTTTTGGTACATGCATGGGTAATTGCATTTTAGAGTTGCACAAAAGAGAAGAATGGGTGAAGGGTCATCTCAACAAGGTCATGTAGATCCTGAGGCACCTCAGTTTCGTTCCGAGGAATGCCGACGGAGCTTTGCCGATAATGAGTTTGTATTAATGAATTGTAGATATCTTAATAGGACATACTTCTAAGAGAAAACCCCCCACATTGCTGAGATGATCACATATTTTGGTCTAGAACAGCTAGTATATTGTCAGCACCCTATTAACTTGGACTTGTGCAAGGAATTTTACGCCAATCTTACATGCGTGGGTCCCGATGATGGGACCTATGAGTCCATGGTGGCAGGTGTTTGTTGGATCGGAGTAAATCGATAGAGGGGGTGAATATCGATCTAAAATTTTCAGACAATTTAAGAGAAATACGCAGCGGAAATAGTAAAGCAAAGTCGCTAACACGATTTATTTTACATGGTTCAGAGTCGCGATCGGCTCCTACTCCAAGGCCCACGGTCCTTGACCATTTACGTTGGGCAATTCTATATTCGTAGAAATGAATACAGTTTCGAGTACAGATATAGAATCAAAAAAAGCAGTTACAACACTTAAGAAAATTAACGGTTTTACTGATGACCGATGTGGATGGAATTTCGGAGTAGTGGGTCGGCGGCGGCGCTTGAATCGCGAATGCAGAGTGTGTCGGAGCGTAGCGCTTGAACGAGAGTGTTGAGAGTGAGATTTTCAAGTTGTGTGGAAGCCTTGGGGGTGAACCCCCTTTTATAGTCGTCTCCTGGGCATCTGTGTTGAAGGGGGCGCCTATACGTGGCCTATCCTGCGTGAACTCTAATCCGCAGGCTCGGTCAATGCTTATCCCCTTCATTGAGGCGCCTGAGCTGTCTGGGGCACCTGTGTTAACACAGGCGCCTAGCTTGACTTGGTCCAAAGGCCTTCGTGGTAATTTTGCTTCGATGGTCTTGGTTTGGCCTTGCACTGGGGTGCCCGTATCCTTATAGGCGCCTAGCCCAGTGAGGCGCCTCCTTCCAATGAGGCGCTTGAGCTGCAGAAACACCGTCCCTTCGTTTCTTGCAACAAGGGTTAGTTCCAAAATACAAGAAGTAAATGTATGATATGTTAGACATTTTTTACAGCCTAAGCTGTTTTGGTTCTGACTTTGTGTCTCCCAAATGGAACCCTAGGTCGAACCGACGCCTAATGTTCCCTCCTATGGGGAACGCGTCCTCACCTACTCCTCTCGGGAGAATTTACCTTTTTGCCAACCGGCTCCTCCGGTTGGACTTTTGCCCAGCTTCACTCACCAGGTCTTCGGTGCCCAATCCTCGACCAAGTCTTTGTGCCCAACTTCACTCACCAGGTCTTCAGTGCCCAGTCCTCGACCAGGTCTTAGTGCCCAGCTTCACTCACCAAGTCTTAGTGCCCAACTTTGTACCATCGATTGTGTTTGCTAGAGGAGGGTGAATAAAAATTTTTGAACCCCTTTCTTCCTACACGGTTAGATTGCACAGTGGAATATACAATAAAATAATAAGACAAAAACTAACCAATGCTAACACTGAAGATTTACTTGGTATCCACCTCGAACGGGTGACTAATCCAAGAATCCGTCGGTGGATCAATCCCCGGATAACCTCTGGCTAGCCCTCGTTGCTTCTTGTGGGTGGAGAAACCTCGCCACAATACCTTGGACACTATCTGGGCACAGAAGACTACTAACTCACTTTACCCAAGCGAGTTTCATCAAGAAACCCCAGCCCAAACCGAGTTCTCTTTAAATAGAACTCAGTCTAGAAACCCGCTGGCACTGGGAGCAGTCGACTGCCCTCACTTGAATTCGACCGTTGACACCCCCAACATTCGAATCCAGCTGTACACCAGTCGACTTCCCAAATGGGCAGTCGACTGCCATACTCACACACCTAGGGTTACACTCCCCGAGTACACTTCACTCCGCACTCGAACCCTAGGATTCCCCGAGTACAATCACACAGCACTCGTACCCTCACGACTCGACTGACTCCTCCTTTGCAGCCTCGACTGTTGCCTTCGTGCCCTCTTCATCTTCGCCTCCCATCCCTCGGATGAACGCAAGCCTCCAGCTTGCCTCTATGTCATCCTTCACGCATGCCTCGAAGTCCACGCCCATCAGCTCATCGTCCCTGCTCTCCAAGGTCCCTCGGATGCGCACGCAAGCCTCTAGCTTGCCTCCATGCCACCCTTCACCGTACTGAGGTCGTCCAGTCAAGTCAATATGTGTAACCTATACAACCTGCACACTCAACATACACATATTAGAACACAAGGGTAAACCTAACTTAAACCCTTTGCCCAAACATCAAAACTCATGATCACTCCGGATCACAGATTGCCTCAACAAGCTTCACTCACCAGGTCTTATTGCCCAACTTTACGTCAGAACTTAGTTGCCCAGCCCGTGGCCAGGACTTAGTGCCCAATTCAAAGAACCAGGACTTAGTGCCTATTGTACCTAGGACTTTCCTGCACACTTAGTAACTTTGTTAGATCATAACCAAATCTTAACTTCTAAACCCTTTGTCATTATCAAAACATAGGTTCGATTTTGGTGCTTCCGGCACCAACAATCTCCCCCTTTTTAATTTATGGCAACACGGTTCAAAAAGTTAAGTTAAAACAATATATTATAGCAATCTAACAGTACTAATAATAGAATTTTATCTCCCCCTGAATTTCACATTCTCCCCCTGAAATTTTCAATGGTATGCGGGTTTTGTAAACTTTCTAAGTGCTAAGTGTTTTTCAAGATTTAGCAAAAGCATCAAGTTTTTTGACTAAGTGTTTTTCAAAAATAAAGCAATTGTACTTAAGAACACTTAGGCAATTTTTGAAAAGGTTTTGTAAGCCTAATTTTTGTTTCAATATTTTGAAAATTTACTTAGGCAAAACAAGTTTTGAAAACTGATTTTCTTTGCAAAGTTAATTTTGAGATCTTGAAAAACCTTCCCAACTTAGAAAGATTTGCTTAAAAACATTTTCACAAAATGAATTGGTTTACTAAGAAAAATTTAATTAGCACATTTGCCAACAAGTTTTTGAAAAATAATTTGGCTTAGGCAAATTTGTTTACTAAGAAAAACTTCTTAGAAATGTTTTTTAAAATACACTTAGAAATTTTGAAGCCTTTTCGAAGTATTTTAAGAGCACTTAGAAAAAGTTTGAAGCACTTGAAAAATACTTAGAAATTTAAAACCTTTGTAAGTACTTTTAAAAACTTTTACGAATAAATTTAAAATACTCAAAATAGTTTAAAACATTTTTAAGTACTTAAAGAATTTTGAAGTATTTAAAAACTGAGAAGTACTTAAAAACAGAGCACTTAGAATTTTCTACTTTACTTTTTGAAAAATTTGAAAAAAATGTCCCTCTTTCTTTTGCTTCTCTCTCCCTTTGCCATATATCAAAAAAAATTGATACTAATTACAACAAGTAAATAGAGCTAGTAAGACATTGAAATTCTGTATTGAACCAACTCTAATGACCAAAAAAACTGGACCAAACCAAATTCAACCAATCTTGTTCGGGTCCTGTCTAACCTAGTTAGCTAATTACTAACTATCATAAACAGTAGCTTTCGCTAGGGTTAGTCAAGTTAAGTGATCTGATCAAGCTAGATTTTCTAAACTTGACACATAACCTGATTGATGTTCAACTTGTATTTATTGCCCCAATTACTGCAGATGCACTGACTTAAAGCATCTTGAATCAAGGCATTGACCTAAGCATCTCAACCCAGTCTAGGTTATCAGTCAAAAGTACCCTAAGGTGCTTGTGAGATGCTTCCTTCTAGATCTATAGGTGCATGCAGTTCTAGGGTTAGGGCCTAAGCTAAGTCCATTTGTGAAAAAGCCCTAGTTTTGAAGGGGGTAATTTTTGAAAGAAAACTAAGTCAGAAAATCATTTTAACTTTTAAATTTCAAAACTTGATAAAATGATAAACTTGATAATTTTCGAAAAAAATAGAAAATAGAAAAATTTTTAGGAAAACAATATAGATCAGTCCTACTCTACTAAGCACAACCCTAACTTCCTTCTTAGTGAGCTAAACTCAGACTTAGGTAAGGGTTTGGTAAAGATATCAGCTAAGTTGGATTTTGAGTCTACATGTTTGAGTACTATTTTACCCCTGGCTACATGATCCCTTACAAAATGATGTTTAACTTCTATATGTTTTGTTCGGGAATGTTGAATTGGGTTTTTAGTGATTGAACTAATGTTATCAATATAGACTTGGGTTTGGGTGTAGTCAAGCTGGAAGTCCTTAAGAGTGTGCATCATCCACAAAAGTTGTGCTACACATTCTCCTAGGGTAACATATTCTGCTTCTGTTGTGGACAGTGCTACGTAGTGTTGCTTTCTACTACACCAGCTGACTAGGCTATGTCCTAATAGTTGGCAACTTTCACTTGTACTTTTTCTATCTAATTTGCACCCAGCATAGTCAAAGTTAGAATATCCTGACAATTCAAAAGTGGAAGTCCTAGGATATCAAATCCTTATATTTAGGGTACCCTTAATGTACCTAAGTACTCTTTTTAGGGCTGCTAAGTAGGATTCCTTAGCACAAGTTTGGTACCTAGCACACATTCTTACAGAAAATAGGATATCAGGTCTGCTAGCTGTCAAGTAAAGTAGGTTACCAATCATACTTCGGTATAGCATAAGATCAACAGGCTTACCTTCCGGGTCATTATCTATTTTGACATTTGTAGCCATCGGGGTACTTAAGCTTTTGGAGTTATCCATTTTAAATTTTTTTATTAACTTTTTAGCATACTTGGATTGGTGTACATAATTACCATCTCTAGTCTGTTTAATTTGTAATCCTAAGAAAAAGTTGAGCTCACCTACCAAGCTCATTTCGAACTCACTTTCCATTATTTTTACAAATTCTTTTAGAAAGTTAGAGTTGGTGGATCCAAAAATTATATCATCGACATAAATTTGGGCAATAAAAATATCATTTTCTAAGGTTTTAACAAAAAGGGTGGAGTCAATTTGACCTTGGTTAAACTCCTTAGAAATTAGATAAGTTGATAAGCGTTCATACCATGCCCTAGGTGCTTGTTTCAACCCATAAAGTGTTTTTCTAAGTTTAAAGACATACTCTGGTTTTTCTAGGTCCTCAAATCCTGGGGGTTGTCCTACATAAACTTCTTCTTTGATAAACCCATTTAAAAAGGCACACTTAACATTCATTTGGTATAGCTTGAACCCTCTATGGGCTACAAAGGGTAACAACATTCTAATTGACTCAAGTCTGGCTACTGGGGCAGAGGTTTCATCATAGTCTAATCCTTTGACCTAACTAAACCCTGTTGGATCGAGAAAACACGATAGAGGGGGGGTGAATATTGTGAAAGCATTTTGGATTTGAATAGAGAATGCGCAGCGGAAATTTAAATAAACACAGCACAAGAACTCAAGCACTTTAACTTGGTTCGGAGTTGCGGTCAGCTCCTACTCCAAGGCCCACGGTCCTTGACCATTTACTGCGGGCAATTCTATATGTGCGCAAATGTTTATAGAAAATGTTACAGTTGTAGTGCAGTAAATAAAATTAAACTCTTCGTTACCGACGCCCGATGTAGATCGTACTTCGGAGCAGAGGGTCATCGTCGCACTTGAATCTCGAGATTGGAGGTTTTCGGAGCAGAGCGCTTGAATCGAAGAGCGTAGAGGCGTTGGAAAAATTGATTCTGAAGCCTTAGGGGTCGAGCCCCTTTTATAGCACTCCTGGGGGCGCCCGGGACGCTAGGGGCGCCTGACACGTGCCTTCGGATCCGAGAACTCTCATCCGAAGCTCGGTAAGTGCTTATCCCTCCAGAATCGGGCTCGGAGCTGACGGGGGCGCCAGGGACATTGGGGGCACCCCGGTTAACTTGGTCTGCTGGCTTCTCGGCTGAGTTCACTTCGATTACTTGGTTGGGTTGGACCCAGGGCGCCTGGGAGCTTGAGGGCGCCTGTCCAGTGAGCTTCCGAAGCGATTCTTGCTCAACTGCTTGTTTAGCTTTGACCTTGGGCGCCCGGGACCTCCCGAGTGCCTAGCCCAGCTGCTGCCCCTCTCCTTTGGGGCGTTCTGAGCTGCCGAAACAGGTTCCTTTGGTCCCTGCATCCAAGGTTAGTTCCAAACAAACAAGGCAAGAAATGTTAGGTTTATACAGCCTTAGCTGTCTTGGTTCTGACTTCGGGTCTCTCAAATGGAACCCTAGGTCGAGCCGACGCCTACTGTTCCCTCGATGGGGAACGCGTCCTCACCTACTCCTCTCAGGAGATTTTACCTTTTGCCAACCGGCTCCTCCGGTTGGACTTTTGCCCGATGCACCTGACCAGGTCTCCGTGCCCACCATCCGAGCAGGTCTTCGGTGCCCAGCTCCTTGCTAGGGCTTCGTGCCCAATCCTCGACCAGGACTTCGTGCTCACCTTCCGAGCAGGTCTTCGGTGCCCAGCTCCTTGCCAGGGCTTCATGCCAAGACCTTGACCAGGACTTTGTGCCTAGTATACCTAGGGCTTCTTTCCTGTACACTTAGTGAACATGTTAGATCAACATAACATCTTAACTTTTGAACCCTTTGTCATTATCAAAACTCAGGTTCGACTTAGGTGCTGCCTGCACCAACAATCTCCCCATTTTTGATTTATGACAACCCGGTTCAAAAAGTTAAGTTTAACCAAAGAGCAGGTAACATGTCAACTTAGTTTCCTCCCCCTGGAAGGAATCTCCCCCTAGATTTCTCAACGGTTTGCGGGGTTTGAACAAGTTTCTCAGTCTAAAAGGGAATTTATTTTTCAACACTTAGAATCTTTTCAAAAAAATGTAAGTTAGAAAATATTTTCCAAAAGAGATTTTTTGGGTTGGAAAATAATGTAAGTTAGGAATTATTTTCCAAAAACAATTTTTGAGTTGGGCACTTGAAAAATTTGTACTTAGAGATTTTATACATAGAAAATTTTCATGTCAATACTTAGTTTTCGCACTTTAGAAAATTTTCTAAACTTCTTCTAAAGTTTTTTAATACTTAGAAAAACTGAAATTTCTTTAGCACTTTTAGAAAGTTTTCAAGAAAATTTTAAACTTAGAAATTTTTCTTTTAGCGAAATTTAAGATAAATATTTAGAGAACTTTTAAAAATAGCTTAAGTAATTTTGAAAATTGACTTAAGTCAAGTACTTAGAAGCAATTTTCAAAACAGCTTTTTGAAATAAGGTTTTGAATTTTGAAAAAAAATTTAAACCTTCTCTCCTTTCCAGTCTCTCCCCCTTTGCCATATATCAAAAAACAATATAGCAAAACAATATAGCAAAAAATATAGCAAAAAAATAGCAAAAGAATATAGCAAAAGAAGTAATGTGTTGTACTGAACCAATTCAAGGTATAAACTAGACCAAATCAATTTGAATTATCTCTTTCGGGTCCTGTCTAACCCAATTAGCTACTTACTAACTGTTATAAACAGTAGTTTTCGCTAGAGTTAGTCAAGTTAAGTGTTCTGTTCAAGTTAGATTTTCTAAGCTTGACACTTAACCTGATTACTGTTTAATTTGTATTTAGTGCCCCAATTACTACAGATGCACTGACTTAAAGCATCTTGAATTAAGACAAAGACCTAAGCATCTCAACCCATTCTAGGTTATCAATCAAAAGTACCCTAAGGTGCTTGTGAGATGCTGGCTTCTAGATCTATAGGTGCATGCAGTTCTAGGGTTAGGGCCTAGGCTAAGTCCATTTGCAAAAAAGCCCTAGTTTTGAAGGGGGTAATTTTTTCAGAAAAAACTAAGTCGAGAAATTGGTTTTAAAAATAAAAAAATTTCAAATTAAGTAGAAACTGATAAGTAATAAAATAGTTTTATCAAAACAGAAGTAGAGTAAGCCTATTCTACCAAGCATAACCCTAACTGCCTTCTTAGTAAGCAGAACTCAGACTCAGGTAAGGGTTTGGTGAATATCAGCTAGGTTAGATTTTGAGTCTATATGCTTAAGGACTATTTCACCCCTGGCTACGTGATCTCTTACAAAGTGGTGTTTATCTTCTATATGTTTAGTTCTGGAGTGTTGGATTGAATTCTTAGTTATATTAATTGAGCTTATATTATCAATGTAGACCTGAGTTTGAGTGTCGCTAAGCTGGAAGTCTTTAAGAGTGTGCATCATCCATAAGAGTTGTGCTACACACTCTCCTAAAGCAACATACTCAGCTTCAGTTGTGGATAGAGCTACACAGTGTTATTTTCTGTTGCACCAACTCACTAGACTATTTCCTAAAAGTTGGCAGCTTCTACTTGTACTTTTTCTATCTAGTTTACAACCAGCATAGTTAGAATCCGAGTATCCTGACAAGTCAAAAGTTGAGGTCCTAGGATACCAAATCTCTACATTTAGGGTGCCCTTAATGTATCTAAGTATTCTTTTTAGGGCTGCTAAGTGCATTTCCTTAGCACAAGTTTGGTATCTAGCACACATTCCTACGGTAAAAAGGATATCAGGTCTGCTGGCTGTAAGGTACAGTAGACTTCCAATCACACTCCTATAAAGTTTAAGGTCTACTAGTTTACCATCAGGGTCACTATCTATTTTTACATTTGTGGCCATGGGGGTACTTATGCTTTTGGAGTTGTCCATTTTAAATTTCTTTATTAACTCCTTAGCATATTTAGATTGATGGACATAGTTTCCATCCCTAGTTTGTTTAATTTGTAACCCTAGAAAGAAGTTGAGCTCACCAACTAAGCTCATTTCAAATTCATTTTTCATTATTTTAACAAATTCTTTTAAGAAATTTGTGTTGGTGGACCCAAAGATTATGTCATCGACTTAGATTTGGGCGATAAAGATTTCTTTACCTAAGGTCTTAATAAATAGGGTTGAGTCAATTTGTCCTTGTTTAAATTCTTTCAAAATTAGGTAGGTTGATAAGCGTTCATACCAGGTCCTAGGTGCTTGCTTTAGTCCATAAAGTGCTTTAGTGAGCTTGTAAACATGGTCAAGTCTTTCTAAGTCCTCAAAACCAGGGGGTTGTCCTACATAGACTTCTTCCTTAATAAATCTATTTAGAAAGGCTGACTTTACATCCATTTGGTAGAGTTTAAATCATTTATGGGATGCAAAGGCTAACAACATCCTAATGGACTCAAGTCTAGCTACTGGGGCATAGGTTTCGTCATAATCTAACCCTTCTACTTGACTAAACCCTTTGGATATTAAGCGGACTTTGTTTCTCACTATTTCTCCTTGATCATTTAGCTTATTCCTAAACACCCACTTAGTATCAATAATGGATTTGCCATCAGGTTTAGGTACTAGTTCCCAAACTTGGTTCCTCTCAAACTGGGCTAACTCTGTTAGTGATATGAGAGAAGTGTCCTAAGGCAATCGCCTTATGATGTAAACATTTATATTAATAAATGATAATTCACTATTTGAGTATACATGTTTTGTATATTTGATTGGGATCTTAAACTCATCTACTGAATGTCCGCAATACAACTCACAGCATAAGAGAATTTGTGATGGGATCACAACTAGTGATTATCTCTAATGTGCAATTGTGAAGTATTGAAATTATCCCTAGTCGATGAATTGATAAAAATGGACACTATCAATTCTATTGAGACTAGCATGGGTTATTCTCTAATCAGCTGATTTTCACTGGCTGGTGACATTGGGATGTCCGGAGATAAACATGGATGCTAGTTAAGGGAACTAGTTCATTGGAGTGACTAGCTGTAAAACTTCATATGGTTATCTATAAAGATATGTCAATGAAGTTCTTACTGCAGCTTAAGTGCGATGTTCCTTTGACTTGCGGCGTTCAAGTCATCTTGGTCATGGAGACTTATACTTTAACATCTTAATCAAGCATCTCCAAGGAGGTGTGGACCCAGGATGACTGGGTATGAGCCGAAGTGCTCGAAGATGTTTGAACAGCCTACAAAGGATTCACCACTCCTTGCGAGGAGATGTATACCCAGGCCTATCGTCGGATTGTTACTCAAAACCTCTGGCCAGAGTATATCATGTTAAGAGTGCGAGTCTCTTAAATACATGAGAGTAATTAGAAATCCAAAGGACGAGAAAGACATTACTTGGGCTAGGTGTGACGTAGTCAGCCTAGTGGGGACTGACACAAATAGACCGTGTCCTGAACCAAGTGGGTATAAGATGGTGAAGGGAATGGGGCACGATTCATTAGAGCTGCTGAAGGGTTTCAGAATAATTTCTTCTGAGGTCAAACCGTTGATCTTTCGATTAATTGGGGATCATGATGTACTACTAGGTGCCACTCATGATCGTTCTATAATTGGTTGATTATAGACGGCCAACATAAATCGAAAGCCTATTTAGTCACACGCACTACGAGTAATCCGAGGGATTTAAAACGAGTTGAAAATTGGATTTTCCGATCAAGAGAAATAAGTCGAATCTGAGTTAATCAGAGGCGCAATGGAAGCTAAAATTGGCTAAGTCTTTTGAAGGCTTATTGGGCGAATTAAATGAGTTTAATTCGCGATTGGTGGGGCTTGATTGGCCGGCCAAGGAGGGTGCCAAACCCCCTTGGTTTGGCCGGCCACCTAAAGGGAGAAAACCAATTAATTTTGGTTTAATTAATAAAATAGATCTAGCATGATTTATTTTATGGATAAATAAATTTGTATAAAGAAATTTATATAAATAAATTTATGGAAATTTACTCTTTTATGGAAGTTAAAATAATCCATGAATTGGTTTATTTTAATTTTATAAAATCAATTATGAATTGATTTTTCCATTATAAGAAAGTTTATAAATTTCTTATAAAATTTATTCCATAATTTAAAGAGAAGAAGAATTTGTTTTATTATAAATTAGTTATAATAAGACTAGGCTTAACGGAATAAGTCATAAGAAATTTTATAAGATAAAAATTCTTATGATAACTAATTCCGTTAATTCTGTTAAAGAGGAGACTTAGCGAGGGAGAAGCAACTATATAAGGAACCATAGGCAAGCCTTGGATTCCCAATCAATAATCGGGTATTGATATAGAGCTCCCTCTCTCTCTCTCTTTTATCTTCTCCTTCCCTTCTCCCCACCTAGGGCCGGCGCCCACATTGAAGCTTCTAGGGCTGGCGCCCCTTGAAGCACCTTCCTCCATCTAGGGCCGGCGCAAATCCCTCCTCCCCTCTTGGTTGCCGTGAGCTATCAAGAAGAAGGAGAAGCCAACCAAGAAGAAGAAGAAGCGGATCTCATCTCCTTCCCTCTCGGAATTCGATTCCGTTTCTTGGTGGTTAGTTTCCTATTTTTCTCTTGTTCTTCTTTGTTGTGCCTATAGAGAATCTAGTAGTTCTCATCGGCACAAAACTCGTGACTTTGCGAAGTCATCCCGAAGAGAACTCGGCGTGGATGCGAATAGAGGCGAAGCTTCCAAGGGATGCTACGGTTGGATCTCGTCCCTTTCTTCGAGTTACGCGAGGTACAAAGTAAATTAGTTTACTTTTTCGCAATGTTTTAATTTATGATTATGTCAACACATCATAAGGTTGCATGCTAGATACGCGGTTAAAATAATTTAGGAAATTATTTTATGCTAATTCTTCCGCTGCACGTAAAAATTTAAAATTTTACAAACCCGTATCCTTTCGACATGCACCCGGTCCCAACAGTGGTATCAGAGCCGGTTAGTGTTCGACATAATCATATAATTGTTTTGCGGAACACTTTGTCATGATCTCAATTTTGGAAAATTTTTCAATTAAGGAAACTTTCCAATTATAATAAATTTTACATTTAGGAATTTCAAAGTTTGGAAATCCTCATGAAATTTCGCAAACTTTTGAAATTTTCTAGTTTCTGAAATTTTATAATAATTGTGAAAACTTCCCATCTTTGGAAACTTTCCAATTTTGGAAATTTTTCTAATTTTAGAAATTTTCCAATTTTGGAAATATGTAAGTTTTCTTTGTAACAGAAACTTACAATTATTCTGAAAACCAATTTATGAAATCTCGCAATTTTGGGCACTTTCTTTTAAGAAAGTCTAGACAAATTCATGGACAGTTAATTGACAATTAAATTTGAATTGGTCTTTAAATTGACAACAAAATTCTTTATTTTGGATTGAGCCTCGGGGAGCCGTCCAATTTAAAGCTAGTTGTTGTAATTTAATTTCCCAATTTTTAATTGAAATTGTCATGTTTGATTTGGATTGAGCCTCGGGGAGCCGTCCAATTGGATTTACAACAAATTATTTTTCTTTGGGTATCTGAGCCTCGGGGAGCCACCCTTAGAAAATGATTTGTTGTAATTAATTAAATCCATGAATAAAATATGATTTAAGAGGTGATGCTCTTACATATTGTTGTCTCCAAAATTAATTAGGAAAATGGTTTCCTATAGAGTTTTCTTAAATGAGATTTTCATGAAAATAATATGTCGTTGAATTAAGGGAATTGCCTCTTAATTTAATAAGATTTGATTTAGAGAAATCAAAGTCTTAAACATATTATTTCCGAAATTGATTATGACAATTTAGGAAATTGTTTCCCAAAACAATTCCTTTAAATAAAGTATGAAATTAGAATGAGGAAATCCGGTTCCTAATTCAATTCATGAGACTTGATAAATTAAATCACATACATACTTTATTAAGGAAATCGTTAGTCATGACATAATCATATGTCATGAATGTGCTTAGAAAAGATGAGACCCAAAACCCCTTACAAAATATTAAGGTTAACACCTTCCATTAATATGGTTAGAACCGGAGTTTTGTTTCTCGTTTGGGTTGATGGACACATCCATGCCCGACTTGAACCTCAACATGTTCAAACCATGGAATTAGTTTATGAATAATATAGTTGGAGTCAGAGGTCAATCCTTAGTTTTGGTTGTTGGACACATCCAAGCCTGACTAAACGGTTGAATGAGCTCCAACCATATTAAAACTATTTCTTGATTAATGGGTCAGCCTTAAGCTTGGAGCATCGATTTGTTGTGCCACAGCCAAGGTCGATGTAAAGAGAGGTGCAATTGGGTGCTATGTATAATGTTACATACTTGTTAATGAGTTAACAACCCAATGATTTATGCAAACATTCAATTAGTTGATAGCATAAAGTGATAGTTACATATATGTGATATGTAATCGGTGTAATTACCTACCTTCATAGCTAAGAAAAACTTGATGGCCACAGTCATGGTTGTTCTTATCTATGGTTGGATATCAACCTATTTGGAGATGTTCCTACGATCTCCCGAATTGATAAAAAGGGATATTCAATTTGAAAAATAAATAGGATTTTATTTATGTATGTTGATACATTCTTTAATCAATCTTCTCACATAAACTCAATTTGTATTTCTAGGTTAATCACTCGATCATGTCTTCTCTGAATTTGCGTTCCATTTTGGACACCAACAAACTGACTGGGCCAAACTTCATGGACTGGCTTCGAAACCTGAGGATAGTCCTCAAGGCAGAGAAGCTTGCTTATGTCCTTGAAAATCAACTTCCCAACCATCCTCCAGAGAATGCAACTCCAGACCAATTGTTGGCCTATCAGAAACATGTGACCGATTCTGAAATGGCGGGTTGCATCATGCTAGCATCTATGGTACCTGAGCTGCAAAAGCAGCATGAGCATATGGATGCTTATACCATCATCTTCCATCTTCATGAGTTATTTGAAGAGCAGGCGAGATCCGAAAGGTTCGAGGTCTCCAGACTCCTCTTCACCTCAAAGATGCAGGAAGGCACTTCTGCCTCACAATTCGTGTTAAAGATGTTGGGGTACATTGAGCGACTGGGCACACTCGGCTTTGCAATGGATCATGAACTAAGTATTGACTTAATTCTGAATTGTCTGCCCAAAAGTTGTTCACAATTTGTGATGAACTATCGGATGAACAAGCTGGAGACTACCATTCCTGAGTTAATCAACATGCTGAAGGCTGTTGAGCCCGCTGTAAAGCAGGATCAAAAGGCGGTACTGTTAGTTGGTTCCTCGAAGAAAGGTTCTAAGAGGAAGGCCAAAGAACAGAACAAAGGGAAGAAGAAAAAGGCCAAGAAGACTGAAAAGAAACCAAAAGGAACTTGCCATCATTGTGGCAAGGAGGGTCACTGGCGAAGAAACTGCAAGGCTTATCTTGAGTCCTTGAAGAATAAGGCATCCGATGCCCCTTCCTCTTCAGGTATCTTCGTTATTGAATGTCACTCTATTTCCTCAAATACCTGGGTACTTGATACTGGGTGTAGCTCACATATATGTAATGACATACAGGGGCTAAGGAATAGAAGAAGACTTGTCAAAGGAGAAGCAAATATGCGAGTTGGAAATGGAGCAAAGATTGCTGCTGTTGCCATCGGAACCTATTTGCTAAAGCACCCCACTGGACGTGTCTTAGAATTGGATAATTGTTATTTTGTTCCTTCATTAATAAAGAACATTGTATCTATTTCATGTTTGAATGAAAAAGGTTATCATTTAACTTTTAGTAACAATTGTTGTTACATAACTTTAAATGACGTTTTTTATGGGAATGGAACTTTGTGCAATGGCATCTACACGTTAGATTTATCCAGTGACGTTTTCAATATCGAAGTTAGCAACAAACGTGCTCGAATAGATAATCGAATAGACTCCTACACTTGGCATTGTCGTTTTGGCCATATAAGTAAGAAACGCATGACCGAATTACACCGATGTGGAATTTTGGAATCATTTGAACCCGGTTCATTTGATACATGCGAATCATGCTTAAAAGGCAAGATGACCAAATTACCCTTTTCGGAAAAGGTAATCCAGTGGGAGAATTGCTTGGTCTCATACATACTGATGTATGTGGACCAATGTCAACTCTTGCACAAGGAGGCTATAGCTACTTCATCACCTTTATCGATGATCACTCACGATTCGGGTATGTGTTCTTGATGAAACACAAATCTGAAGCTTTTGAGAAATTCAAAGAGTTCAGAAATGAAGTAGAGAAACAGCTTGGCAAAAGTATTAAGATACTTCGATCCGATCGGGGTGGTGAATACTTAAGTCAAGAGTTTCAAGATTATCTTAGGGACAATGGGATACTGTCCCAATGGACTCCGCCGTATACACCACAGCATAATGGTGTATCTGAGAGGCGCAACCGAACCTTGATGGACATGGTTAGGTCGATGATGAATCATGCAACTCTTCCAAAATCCTTTTGGGGCTATGCACTTAAGACAGCTGTTTACTTGCTAAACAGAGTCCCGACCAAGGTAGTCTCTACTACTCCATATGAGACATGGAATAGTAAGTAACCCCACTTAACTCATCTTAAGATATGGGATTGTCCCGCTTATGTGAAGCGGACTATACCAGACAAATTGGATGCTAAGTCTGATAAATGTCTATTTATTGGATACCCTAAGGAAACGAAGGGTTACCAATTCTATCATCCCTTGGAACAAAAGGTGTTTGTTTCAAGGCATGCTGTATTTCTGGAAAAGGAATTACTTTTACAAGAAAACAGTGGGAGTGGCATTGAACTTGATGAAGTTCAAGAAACTCCAATAGACATTACAGAGACACCTAGTCTAGACCCACAACCAATACCTCATAATGATGAGCTATCAGTTGAACCTAAAACAACACCACCTCTTCGTAGATCTGATAGGACACGGAATATTCCAGAGAGATACGGATTTCTCATAAGTGAATCGAACAATGTGTTACTCATAAGCGATGACGAACCTATCAGTTATGAAGATGTCCTGAAAAGTTCAGAAAGGGACAAATGGCTTGAAGCCATGAAGTCGGAAATGGATTCTATGTATGAAAACCAAGTATGGGACTTGGTTAACCCACCTGAAGGGATTAAGCCCATAAGGCGCAAGTGGGTTTTCAAGAAGAAGACCGACATGGAAGGTAATTATGCTTAAATCCATTCGGATGCTCCTGGCCATAGCAGCTTATTATGATTATGAGATATGGCAAATGGATGTGAAAACAGCTTTCCTTAATGGAAACCTGCTTGAGGATGTATACATGATACAACCTGAAGGTTTCACATCGGTTGATAAAACCAAAGTATGCAAGCTTCGACAATCCATATATGGACTGAAGCAAGCATCCAGGAGCTAGAACATCCGTTTTGATGAGACGATCAAAGAGTTTGATTTCTCACAAAATCCTGACGAACCTTGTGTGTACAAGAAGGTTAGTGGGAGTGCAGTCGTATTCCTAGTATTATATGTCGATAACATATTAATTATAGGAAACGATATATCAGTTTTACAGACAGTTAAAATTTGGTTGTCCAAAACTTTCTCCATGAAAGACCTGGGAGAAGCAACCTATATCCTTGGGATTAGAATCTATAGAGAGAGATCAAAACGGTTGCTTGGTCTTTCGCAGTCTACATATATAGACCGAGTGCTAAAAGGGTTTAGCATGTCGGAATCCAAGAAAGGTTACCTTCCCATCAGGCATGGGATCAACCTTTCAAAGTCTATGTGTCCGCGCACAGAAGACGAGAGGATTTGCATGAATAAGATTCCCTATGCATCCGCGATAGGATCTATCATGTATGCTATGTTATGTACAAGGCCCGATGTATCGTATGCTTTGAGCGTCACAAGCAGATACCAGTCGGATCCAGGAATGGATCATTGGGCGGCTGTCAAGACAATCCTTAAGTACTTAAGAAGAACTAAGGATATGTTCCTAATATATGGAGAAGGAGATATGGTAATACGTGGGTATACAGATGCCAGTTTCCAGACAGATAAGGATGACTCCAAATCGCAGTCTGGATACGTATTTACTTTGAATGGAGGCGCAGTAAGTTGGAAAAGTTCCAAACAAGACACCGTAGCGGATTCTACCACGGAAGCGGAATATATCGCAGCTTCGGAAGCAGCAAAGGAAGCAGTTTGGATCAAGAAGTTTGTCTCAGAACTTGGTGTGGTTCCAACCATTGATGAAGCAGTGTCGGTTTACTGCGACAACAATGGAGCTATTGCACAAGCGAAGGAACCAAGGTCTCATCAGCGATCCAAACACGTGCTTCGCCGCTATCATCTGATCAGAGAGATTATAAGTAGGAATGACATACAAATTGAGAGGGTTCCCACTGAAAGGAATATAGCGGATCCTTTAACTAAGGCCTTGCCTCAAAGCAAGTTTGAGGGACATGTTAGAGCCTATGGTATTGGATACCGTAGCGATTGGCATTAGGCCAAGTGGGAGTTTGTTAGTGATATGAGAGAAGTGTCCTAAGGCAATCGCCTTATGATGTAAACATTTATATTAATAAATGATAATTCACTATTTGAGTATACATTTTTTGTGTATTTGATTGGGATCTTAAACTCATCTACTGAATGTCCGCAATACAACTCACAGCATAAGAGAATTTGTGATGGGATCACAACTAGTGATTATCTCTAATGTGCAATTGTGAAGTATTGAAATTATCCCTAGTCGATGAATTGATAAAAACGGACACTATCAATTCTATTGAGACTAGCATGGGTTATTCTCTAATCAGCTGATTTTCATTGGCTGGTGACATTGGGATGTCCGGAGATAAACATGGATGCTAGTTAAGGGAACTAGTTCATTGGAGTGACTAGCTGTAAAACTTCATATGGTTATCTATAAAGATATGTCAATGAAGTTCTTACTGCAGCTTAAGTGCGATGTTCCTTTGACTTGCGGTGTTCAAGTCATCTTGGTCATGGAGACTTATACTTTAACATCTTAAGCAAGCATCTCCAAGGAGGTGTGGACCCAGGATGATTGGGTATGAGCCGAAGTGCCCGAAGATGTTTGAACAGCCTACAAAGGATTCACCACTCCTTGCGAGGAGATGTATACCCAGGCCTATCGTCGGATTGTTACTCAAAACCTCTGGCCAGAGTATATCATGTTAAGAGTGCGAGTCTCTTAAATACATGAGAGTAATTAGAAATCCAAAGGACGAGAAAGACATTACTTGGGCTAGGTGTGACGTAGTCAGCCTAGTGGGGACTGACACAAATAGACCGTGTCCTGAACCAAGTGGGTATAAGATGGTGAAGGGAATGGGGCACGATTCATTAGAGCTGCTGAAGGGTTTCAGAATAATTTCTTCTGAGGTCAAACCGTTGATCTTTCGATTAATTGGGGATCATGATGTACTACTAGGTGCCACTCATGATCGTTCTATAATTGGTTGATTATAGACGGCCAACATAAATCGAAAGCCTATTTAGTCACACAGACTACGAGTAATCCGAGGGATTTAAAACGAGTTAAAAATTAGATTTTCCGATCAAGAGAAATAAGTCGAATCTGAGTTAATCAGAGGCGCAATGGAAGCTAAAATAGGCTAAGTATTTTGAAGGCTTATTGGGCGAATTAAATGAGTTTAATTCGCGATTGGTGGGGCTTGATTGGCCGGCCAAGGAGGGTGCCAAACCCCCTTGGTTTGGCCAGCCACCTAAAGGGAGAAAACCAATTAATTTTGGTTTAATTAATAAAATAGATCTAGCATGATTTATTTTAAGGATAAATAAATTTGTATAAAGAAATTTATATAAATAAATTTATGGAAATTTACTCTTTTATGGAAGTTAAAATAATCCATGAATTGGTTTATTTTAATTTTATAAAATCAATTATGAATTGATTTTTCCATTATAAGAAAGTTTATAAATTTCTTATAAAATTTATTCCATAATTTAAAGAGAAGAAGAATTTGTTTTATTATAAATTAGTTATAATAAGACTAGGCTTAACGGAATAAGTCATAAGAAATTTTATAAGATAAAAATTCTTATGATAACTAATTCCGTTAATTCTGTTAAAGAGGAGACTTAGCGAGGGAGAAGCAACTATATAAGGAACCATAGGCAAGCCTTGGATTCCCAATCAATAATCGGGTATTGATATAGAGCTCCCTCTCTCTCTCTCTTTTATCTTCTCCTTCCCTTCTCCCCACCTAGGGCCGGCGCCCACATTGAAGCTTCTAGGGCCGGCGCCCCTTGAAGCACCTTCCTCCGTCTAGGGCCGGCGCAAATCCCTCCTCCCCTCTTGGTTGCTGTGAGCTATCAAGAAGAAGGAGAAGCCAACCAAGAAGAAGAAGAAGCGGATCTCATCTCCTTCCCTCTCGGAATTCGATTCCGTTTCTTGGTGGTTAGTTTCCTATTTTTCTCTTGTTCTTCTTTGTTGTGCCTATAGAGAATCTAGTAGTTCTCATCGGCACAAAACTCGTGACTTTGCGAAGTCATCCCGAAGAGAACTCGGCGTGGATGCGAATAGAGGCGGAGCTTCCAAGGGACGCTACGGTTGGATCTCGTCCCTTTCTTCGAGTTACGCGAGGTACAAAGTAAATTAGTTTACTTTTCCGTAATGTTTTAATTTATGATTATGTCAACACATCATAAGGTTGCATGCTAGATACGCGGTTAAAATAATTTAGGAAATTATTTTATGCTAATTCTTCCGCTACACGTAAAAATTTAAAATTTTACGAACCCGTATCCTTGTCGACATGCACCCGGTCCCAACAAACTCTTCTTGCATTGCTATGATCCAATCAGGATTAGGTAAGACTTCCTCTATAGTCTTAGGTTCAATTTTTGAAATCATTGTTATCTGACTAAGATTCCTATAGGCGGACCTAGTTCTGACTCCTAAGGTTGGATCACCCATAATTTGATCAGTTGGGTGACTGAGTCTGGGTTTCTTAGTTTTTCTGGAACTTGGTTCAGCCTCAGGTCCGGCCGGTTAGTTTGGTTCAGTATTTGGTTCAACTACTTGGGTTAGTTCAATTATTGGTTCAATTTACTCAATAGTTGGTTCAATAGTTAGTTCATTTAGGGGTTCAATTAAAGGTTCAACAGTTTGTTCATTATCTTCTTGATCAGTATTTGATGAATTTAGATTTAGATTATCAGATTTTGAATTAATTTCTTCATTAAATATCAGATTTGTTATTTCTTCAATTTTCTTAGTTTGTTTATTGTAAACCCTATAGGCTCTACTTGTCGTTGAATATCCTAAGAAAATGCATGGGGTTGACTTACACTGAAATTTACCTAGATAGTCTTTGGTGTTTAGGATATGGACCTTGCACCCAAAGACCCTTAGGTAATGTAGGTTTGGAAGTCTATGGTAGTATACCTCATAGGGTGTTTTATTGTGTCGTTTGTTAATTAGGACCCTATTTTGGATGTAGCAAGCTGTACTAATTGCTTCTGCCCAAAATTGGTTAGCTAGATTGAATTCATTGAGCATAGTGATAAGCACCATTTTATTGATTATTTTAATTGTTAAAATCTATGTTTGACCCATGTTTTTATTGCTTAATTATGATTTTACCCTAGGTTTTGGAACTTTATCTTATTTTGGACTTAATTACAAAATTACACAATTTTTGGATTATTTGGCCACTAATTTTCTGATATATTTTTTGTAGGCATGAAAGGATCCTGGACCTAGGGCATATTGGGTCAAACTTGAGTCGGATGTGAACCGGATCGAATTATCAAGCCTACGATTAATCCGGGCCGTCCGATTCAAGAGCGGCTAGATCTGAGCCATCCGGGATGATCTAAAGCAATCTGAGCTAGGGTTAGGGTTGATCAAGCTCTATGATCAAGATCTGAAGGTTTCATTCCAATCAGAGCTCAATCAACCGTTGGATCAAGCAAGGAGGGCTCTAGAGCGTCCATTCACAGATAGAGTTGATCTGGACCATCCGTTGCACATCTAGAGGATCCGAGCTACCATGAGGCAGATCCTGACCCCAGATCATCATCATAAAAGTTTGGTTCCAATCAGAGCAAGATCAGCCATTGGATTTCCTCCAATCAATCCGAGCCGTCCAATTTTAATTACTTAAGGAAAAATTAGGCAGCAGCTTTCCTCGTCGCGTCTCCGCCGCAGTCATCTTCCTCTTCAGCTGTTCTTCATTTCTTAGCGAAATTTCTTCAATCCAAGGGGCGCGACCCCTCAATCCTTCTAATAGATCAATTGCTAGGCTATTGGGAAGCCTCACGGTGAATTTCCAGCTCCGAATTGGCCAAAACAGAGTTGTTGTGAGGTCTCCGCAGCTCTATCATTTACAGCTTCAATCTCGGTTTTGCTCCATCCTTCATCCACCCGAGCGATTCAGAGGGGTTCCCTGGAGTGTTCGGCATCATCCCCACACCATCCGCGCACTTGGACAATGCCAGATTGAGGAAAGCGATTTGAAATTCAGATTGGTTCAGAGTGTGAGCTAGATTTGAATTGTTGAGCTGTTTCTCAATTGTTTGCTGAGCTTGCGGGTTCGAGGCTCACTCTTGCTTGACGACCAAGAAGCATTTGAGCTTAAGGAGAGTTGAGGAGTAGTTTAGATAGCAAATTTTCATTTGTAGCTGTAATTTTCGTTACTGCTCTAGTTTCGGTTCTGTTTTTGGTTTCAGATTCGTTACTTTGTTTAATGCAATTGTTTTGCTTAAATTAGGTTTGGTTTCTGCTAGTTTAATAGCTAGGGAATGTGTTTAGGGGATAGTTGTTTTTAATTATAGTTGTTTCCATTTCCTTTCCTTGCGTATCAGTTTCCTAAGTCATGTTCATGCGTATCAAACCTCCTTTCTTCACATTTATTTGCTTTTGAATGTTTGCATTTTAATTGTTTGCTTAACCTCCAATTGTTTTACAGCAGTAGCTTGTTTATCTTTGCATCCAACTGCAGCCAAATTTCCCCATTGAATTTCTGAAAACTCTGCAGTTTATTGCTGCAACCTTGCAGTTTCTGAAATTTTGCAATGTTTCTGCAGTTAACTGCAGTCTCTGCAGTTGTAGTTGTATCATGATAGCTCAAATTCTTTCCAAGCATTGGTTTCTGCATGTGAACTCAGCTTGCATCTGTTGCTTGTGCATCCAATTTATTTCTGAATTTTCGCAGCTCACTTCTACATTTCTGCACACAATTCAGTTTACTGCACTTGCATATCTGAATTCTGCTTCTATTACTGATCTCTTTCACTCATCTTTGTATTGCACTTCTTGAGTGGATTTATCTACCATGTTGTAGTGATCAGCTGGAATTCGAAATCTGGCAGCTTCAATTTCTGCAATTGGGATTAAATTGCAGCACATTTCTGTTCTTGAATCTCTTTTGTGTGCCAAGTGCTGAATTTTGCAACTTTGTATCAAGTTCATGTTTAGGCAATAATTGGTACCAAGTTATAGGGTGTTTCTAGTGTGTATAATTATCTGAAATCAATTGGTACTGAATTCATCCATTTCCGAACTTAGTTTGCATTTATTGGCTGCCAAACTTGTAGCTAAAATTGAATTGAAGTTGGTACTTGTTCAAGTTCTTAATTTTGCATGCTTTTCATTGTATCAAGCTAGTTTATTTCCGAAAACTCAATCACTTCTTTTATTTCATTGCTTGGCATTTTGATTTGCTTTTGAAATCAGAAATCAGTTTCAAACAAATTGCTTAAGGGCTTTAGAGGAGTAAGTGATCCAATTGGTTGAATCATTAAATGCATTCGCTTGGTTAGTTCATGAGTTAGGTTTCCATTATTTTCCATTGTGATTTTGTCATTTCCGATTGCAGCCCAGAACCCGAACATCTATTTGAAACCCAAAAACATAAACGACACATAAATACAAGCGCGAATCAAATTATATCAACTAGTCCCCGAGAAAAATACGACCTGTGGCCCCTATATTACATTTTCATACTTTTGATTGTAAAAGGGTTTCCAGCTTTCATTTATAAATATCTAAATTCTGATGGATCTACATTCGTGACAACTTTAATTAGCTAATTTGGGTCCATCAAATTTTTGGCGCCGTTGCCGGGGAAGCAACTAGTTGATTTGTTTGATTTTTGCTTGTATACTTTTGGACATATTATTGGGTTCTGTTTTATTATGCATTATTTTTGTATACGGTTGCTGCCATTTTTCTTGTGTATTTTGTGACAGGACTGCCAGTTCAGAATGTTTCCATCTACTTACCAGCAGCCGTGTCAACAAGTCCAACAAAATCAGCAACCAAATCAGTTTTTTCAGCCTAATTGTCAGCCAAGTCAGCCCTTCCAATTTCAACAGCCAAGTCAACCAAATTTTCAACAGTTTCAGCATGGGCAGCCACCATTTCAGAATTTTGATCAACAAATTCAGCAATTTCAGCTACCATATCAACAATTTCAGCCACCACAACCATTTCAATCGCAATTCCAACAAACTCAGCCGGATTTTCAGCCAATTCAACCAATTTTTCAGAACTATCAGCAAGGGCAGCAGTTTCAGAGTTTTCAACAGCCCTATCACAGTTTTCAGCAAGGTCCAAATCAAGGTTTTCTGGGGAATAGTTTTCAGCAAGGTCAATCAAATTTCCAAAGCAATTTCCAGCCATATCCTCAACAAATTCAGTACCAAAATCAGTACCAACAGCCCCCACATCAATTTGAGTGTTCACCACCACAAATTCAACCTCAGATCCAAGAATTACAGGGCTATAATTTTCAGCAATTTCCACTAAGTGGTGAACCAACTTTTCAGCAGTTTAATCAGCCTGTGCAACCATTTTATCAAATGTGTCAACAAAAGCTTCAAAACCTCGAAAGGCAAATGGAACAAGTGGCTAGTGATTTGAATCAAATAAAAGCCCAAAGAGCAGCACAACTATCTTCTCAAGCTGTTTTTAATTCTGAGAGCCCCGGAGTTGGGTTTTATATCAGTTCAAGGTGACCCTAGTGCATGGCAAAGTCCTTCTTCAATTAATCTTGCAAATTTAGTAGAAGAAGAAGAAGAAGAATACATTAAAATCTGGACACCTACAGTATGCATCCCTCCGGATATTCCTACTCAAAATCCATTGCCAAATTTTTCAGCTCCAAAAGAAGAAATTGAAGCTCCACAGGACCATTCTAGACTTTTATTTTGTGATGATAGTGTTATTAGTGGTCCTAATTTTTCTGATACTGTTGTTGCAGATATTACAGGAGAAGCATGCAGAGGAGATGATTCCATAGGTGTAGGGGATTGCACAAAGCCCCAGGGACCACCACAAGATTTAGATGATGAACCAGAAAGTGTAGGGACTTGCATGGTGGAAGCAAGCACCCAAGGATCACCAGTTGAGTGTCCACCAGAGCCTGAGGCTGAAGAGGAGCTTGAACATGACCAGGAGGAGACCACAGATACATCTACTATTATAGAACCTTCAGGTATTATCCAGCACGCTCAGGTAAGTATTTCTCCTCTTTATTCAGAAAAATACAGCGAGGTACCTAGTGCTGACTTTATTGATTCTGATGAATTTATTGATATACCTTGTGTAGAGATTGTTTGTGAAAATCCAATAGAGGTACTAAACATTGATTTCATTGATCGCACTGCATTACTTGATACATCTCTTGTAGATATGGATAGCGAAATAATTTTAGAGGCACCCATAATTGATGTAGTTTGTTATGATGAATCTCTTGATACATTTTTTGTGGATATGGATAGTGAAAATTTTTTAGAAGTGCCTGAAATTGATGTTATTTATTTTGATGAATCTCTTGTTATGTCTTATGCTGAAAATGAATGTGAAAGACTTATGGAGATATTTGATATTGATTTGATTGGCTGTGACACATTGCATGATACACCTTGGATGGACAATAATTGTGAAATTTCTATTGATGAGCCAGAAATTGATTTCTTTATATGTGATGAGTATCTGGATGCAAATTTGGTAGTAAATAATTTTGAAATTTTCATTGAGATACCCGAATTTGATTTAATTGGACATGATGCAGTTTTGGATTCATTTTATGCAGAGACTGATATTATTTCATTTCTTTCTGACCCTGAACGCTTGAGAGAGGTATTACATTGTTTTGTAGGGTCCAGAAGACTTCAGGAGTGGGTGCTCCAACTGAACAGACTTCAGCCTCCTGGAAGGACTTCTGAAAGGCATAAAGAAGGAGGAGATTATTTTACTTTAATTCGAAGCACTCCAGTCCTTCAGTGGATTCTGAACCTAAATCGCCTGCGGCCACCTGAACAAATTTCTGCGAAGTTCAAGTGTGGGGGAGTTCCAAATCTCTCGGCCACCCATTTTCCTCCACTACCACGATGGAGGCTACTTCTGGATAGACTCCGTCCACCAGAATAAAGGGGAGTTTGATTTTTCTTGTATTTTCTTTTATTTCATTTTTCATTTTCATGCTTCCTAGAATTAGAATTTTCCTTTGAAGTGAGTCCTTGTAAATAAATGCATGTTATTTCTTTTGTCACTTTTTCTTGCATGAGTAGAAATAAAAGTATCCCTCTAGGTTATCTCCATAGCATTTTAGAGTCTTTTGAAAATAAATTAAATTTGGTTGTTAAGACTTAAGGTTTGAGCTAATGGATGAATTCTTGGATGCTTGAGTACTATTTAGTTTTGGATTCTTAATTGAGGACTTGGGATGAATTATTTTTACCTAGTGAGAATTAGTCTTACTTTTGTGATACACATTTGTCATTGTGCTCTAGAACTTGCTTAAGTTCTTTCAAAACCATATTTCAATGATTGGATCACATCTATAGAGACTAATCCATTTGTTTCCTTTTCCACATCAATTTTTAGTATTAATCATGTTCATTCCATTTTTCTTTACTTATTTCTTACTCTTACCCTTACTTTTCTTTGGACTTGTTTGTTTGGAATGTTTCTAATGCTACTTTGCTCGAGACGGACAAATAATTAAGTGTGGGGGAGTGATTAGTGATTTGGAATCAATTTGTATCAAAAGAGGCAATTCATGTCAACAAAAAAAAAATTCTGCATTTTTATGTGCCAAGTTGAGTGATTCGGTGTCAAGAATGCACAAGAAGAAGTGATAAGGGATGGAACCAATTGAAGCATTCAGATTTCTCACCATCCTTTGAAGATCCAAATGGCACACAAAGAATCTGAAAAATCTGTGCCAAGAATACCAAGAGTTGATGTGAAGCATGTTTTTATCAGGGAATCTGAATTGCATGAGAAGGGGTGCTGCCGAGTGCTGCATCTGAGAGCTACTGAATGATACAAACCAAATTCGATTGAAGCCGAGTTCAAGGAGAATCTGAGCAGGAATTTTCAGATCAAAAATAGAATTTAAAAGGTTGAATAAAGGCTGGTCAAAAGCTGGAAAAAAAAATTCAAAAACTGAGAATCTGAGCTGCTGATCACAAGCTGGAAAATCTGAAGTTGAAGCAGGAATTCTGATCTGGAATGGAGCTGAATTTGTGGCAGAAACAATGAACTGCAGCTGAAAACAAGCTGAAGCTAATCAAATTGAAGGCTGAGAAGTTGAATGTAGGCTGAATTGAAGCTAATTGAAGCAGGGAAATGCAAGACAATCTGCAGTTCGGAAATCTGAGTGGCATTTCAAGGAATGCTGACAAGGACTCAGTACAACCACTCGACAGCATCACAAATTCTGAAGAGCAGCAAAGTGAGAATGCAAACTGAAAATGCAGCTAAAAAAAAATCAGTAGATGCTAGAGAGGAAGTTTGTGCCAACTCAAAACCGAGATTAAGTTTTTGAGGATATGAATCATGGAAGTAGGTATAGGAATGTAGCAACAAGTATGGAGTGCAACCTAACTGATCAGAACAAGATTGAATTTCAATTCAGAGCAGAGAAAAGAAAATAAAAAAAAGAGAAAGCAATTTGAAAAAAATGAAAAGAAACCAAGTGGACACAATTGAGTTGGCATTGAAAATCATTGAAGTTCTCTGATCCGAATTAAAAGCTTTGCTCCACTTCAAATCTGACCTTGCTAGAGGATAAAAGAAGAAGAGAAAAATCAGAAAAGAGAATGAAGAAAGAAATTTGGCACGCAAGGAGGAACTTGGCACATGAAACCAAGAAAGGGTTTTTCATCCAAACCAAAGGAATTTATTCAAGTTTCACTCACCCATACTTTTGATATCATTAGAGGACTGTCAAGATGAGGCAAAGCACATTGGAAACATTTTTAAGCAACAAAGTCTTCCACTCCATCAATTTTTCCATTTCCTTGATTTTTATTCCATTTCCCACCATTTTCTATGCTTTTCATTTGTTTTTGTTGTTGTTGATCCTATTCATGATTAATGGTAGAGATTAGATAATAAACAAGCCTATGGTAGTGCAAGAAGCATGTGTGTTTGAGTGAGCTCCACTTCCATTATCAAGTTAGAACTTAAGAAGAGAGCCACCAAATTTTTCCTTGAAAGGCTAGTGAGTTAAATTCATCTCAATGATTCATGATGGACGAAAAGGCTAAGTTGATGATTTAAGGACAAGATACTAATCCATAGAGCTTAGATTTACGAGAATTGACAACCCTAGGTAATTTTTTTTTCATTTGTTTCTAATTATGCTTAAGAGAGCCTAAGGGATATTTATTTAGTTGTTTCGCGAGACGCTCAAGGTTAAGTGTGGGGGAGTTGATAAGCACCATTTTATTGATTATTTTAATTGCTAAAATCCCTGTTTGTCCCATGTTTTTATTGCTTAATTATAATTTTACCCTAGGTTTTGGAACTTTATCTTATTTTGGACTTAATTGCAAAATTACATAATTTTTGGATTATTTGGCCACTAATTTTCTGATATATTTTTTGTAGGCATGAAAGGATCCTGGACCTAGGGCATACTGGGTCAAACTTGAGTCGGATGTGAACCGGATCGAATTATCTAGCCTACGATTAATTCGGGCCGTCCGATTCAAGAGCGGCTAGATCTGAGCCATCCGGGACGATCTGAAGCAATCCGAGCTAGGGTTAGGGTTGATCAAGCTCTATGATCAAGATCTGAAGGTTTCATTCCAATCAGAGCTCAATCAACCGTTGGATCAAGTAAGGAGGGCTCTAGAGCGTCCATTCACAGATAGAGTTGATCTGGACCATCCGTTTCACATCTGGAGGATCCGAGCTACCACGAGGCAGATCCTGACCCCAGATCATCATCATAAAAGTTTGGTTCCAATCAGAGCAAGATCAGCCGTTGGATTTCCTCCAATCAATCTGAGCCATCCAATTTTAATTACTTAAGGAAAAATTAGGCAGCAGCTTTCCTCGTTGCGTCTCCGCCGCAGTCATCTTCCTCTTCAGCTGTTCTTCATTTCTTAGCGAAATTTCTTCAATCCAAGGGGCGCGACCCCTCAATCCTTCTAATAGATCAATTGCTAGGCTATTGGGAAGCCTCACGGTGAATTTCCAGCTCCGAATTGGCCAAAACAGAGTTGTTGTGAGGTCTCCGCAGCTCTGTCATTTACAGCTTCAATCTCGGTTTTGCTCCATCCTTCATCCACCCGAGCGATTCAGAGGGGTTCCCTGGAGTGTTCGGCATCATCCCCACACCATCCGCGCACTTGGACAATGCCAGATTGAGGAAAGCGATTTGAAATTTAGATTGGTTCAGAGTATGAGCTAGATTTGAATTGTTGAGCTGTTTCTCAATTGTTTGCTGAGCTTGCGGGTTCGAGGCTCACTCTTGCTTGACGACCAAGAAGCATTTGAGCTTAAGAAGAGTTGAGGAGTAGTTTAGATAGCAAATTTTCGTTTGTAGCTGTAATTTTCGTTACTGCTCTAGTTTCGGTTCTGTTTTTGGTTTCAGATTCGTTACTTTGTTTAATGCAATTGTTTTGCTTAAATTAGGTTTGGTTTCTGCTAGTTTAATAGCTAGGGAATGTGTTTAGGGGATAGTTGTTTTTAATTCTAGTTGTTTCCATTTCCTTTCCTTGCGTATCAGTTTCCTAAGTCCTGTTCATGCGTATCAAACCTCCTTTCTTCACATTTATTTGCTTTTGAATGTTTGCATTTTAATTGTTTGCTTAACCTCCAATTGTTTCACAGCAGTAGCTTGTTTATCTTTGCATCCAACTGCAGCCGAATTTCCCCATTGAATTTCTGAAAACTCTGCAGTTTATTGCTGCAACCTTGCAGTTTTTGAAATTTTGCAATGTTTCTGCAGTTAACTGCAGTCTCTGCAGTTGTAGTTGTATCATGATAGCTCAAATTCTTTCCAAGCATTAGTTTCTGCATGTGAACTCAGCTTGCATCTGTTGCTTGTGCATCCAATTTATTTCTGAATTTTCGCAGCTCACTTCTACATTTCTGCACACAATTCAGTTTACTGCATTTGCATATCTGAATTCTGCTTCTATTACTGATCTCTTTCACTTATCTTTGTATTGCACTTCTTGAGTGGATTTATCTACCAAGTTGTAGTGATCAGCTGGAATTCGAAATCTGGCAGCTGCAATTTCTGCAATTGGGATTAAATTGCAGCACATTTCTGTTCTTGAATCTCTTTTGTGTGCCAAGTGCTGAATTTTGCAACTTTGTATCAAGTTCATGTTTAGGCAATAATTGGTACCAAGTTATAGGGTGTTTCTAGTGTGCATAATTGTCTGAAATCAATTGGTACTGAATTCATCCATTTCCGAACTTAGTTTGCATTTGTTGGCTGCCAAACTTGTAGCTAAAATTGAATTGAAGTTGGTACTTGTTCAAGTTCTTAATTTTGCATGCTTTTCATTGTATCAAGCTAGTTTATTTCCGAAAACTCAATCACTGCTTTTATTTCATTGCTTGGCATTTTGATTTGCTTTTGAAATCAGAAATCAGTTTCAAACAAATTGCTTAAGGGCCTTAGAGGAGTAAGTGATCCAATTGGTTGAATCATTAAATGCATTCGCTTGGTTAGTTCATGAGTTAGGTTTCCATTATTTTCCATTGTGATTTTGTCATTTCCGATTGCAGCCCAGAACCCGAACATCTATTTGAAACCCAAAAACACAAACGACACATAAATACAAGCGCGAATCAAATTATATCAACTAGTCCCCGAGAAAAATACGTTGCAGGGTCCGACTGTAACGTCTCGGCAAGGACCGCTACATCTCCAGAACCCGGGTGTAGTGCTAAATATGCAAGGGTTCGCGTTGCAGGGTCCGACTGTAACGTCTCGGCAAGGACCGCTACATCTCCATGAGAACTTGGGTGTAGTGTTAAATAGGCAAGAGTTCTCACACCATAGGTGGACTAAGAATAAACATTATAAGAAAAGTAATAGTCTCAGATTTGGAACATGGAATATAGGAACTCTCACTGGTAAAACAATGGAGGTAGTAGATACAATGATTAGGAGAAAAATTAGTATTTTGTGTGTGCAAGAGACAAAATGGGTAGGTGAGAAGGCAAAAATGATAGAGAACTCGGGTTTTAAGTTATGGTATACAGGAAAGAGTAAAACAAGAAATGGAGTGGGTATTTTTGTAGATAGTTCTTTAAAAGATGAAGTTGTTGGTGTAGTTAGAAAGGGGGATAGAATTATAGCTCTCAAGATAGTAGTGGCGAAAGAAGTTGTGAACGTAATTAGCATATATGCACCTCAAGTAGGATTAGATGAAGAAACTAAATCAAGATTTTGGAGCGATTTAGATGAGGTATTACAAAACATTCCGCCAAATGAAATGATTTTAATAGGAGGCGATCTAAATGGACATGTCGGAGCGAAAAATGAAGAATATGAGAGAGTACATGGGGGTTATGGGTTTGGAACAAGAAATGAAGAAGGAAAAACTATATTGGATTTTGCGATAGCATATGACCTTATACTAGCTAATACATTTTTTAAGAAAAAAGAAGAACACTTGATCACATTCAAAAGTGGGAATAATAAATCACAAATTAATTATTTTATGGTTAGGAAGAGAGATAGGAAGATTTGTAAAGATTGTAAGGTTATCCCTGGAGAAAGCTTAACTACCCAACATAGATTAGTAGTGTTAGATATACGCCTTAGTTATAATATTAATAGAGGAAAAATATACACGACTCCTAGAATTAAGTGGTGGAAGTTAAAGGATGGGAAGCAAAACATATTGAAGGAGAAGGTAGGAATACAAGCATTAGATGAAATATATAGCGACTCTAATACGACATGGGATAAGATGGTATCAAAGTTGAAAATAGTAGCTAAGGATGTACTCGGTGAGTCAAAGGGGCATGCACCACCAAGGAAGGAATCTTGGTGGTGGAATGAGAAAGTACAAGAGAAAGTGAAAGAAAAACGAATAGCTTATAAGGAATTATATATTTGTAAGAACGAGGAAAACTTAAAAAAATATACAATAGCCAAGAAAGAGGCTAAGAAAGCAGTGAATGAAGTAAAAAATAAAACTTTTGAACGACTATATCAAAATTTAGATACAAAAGAAGGGGAAAGAGACATTTATAAAATAGCTAAAGCAAGAGAAAGGAAAACAAGAGACCTTAGTCAAATAAGATGTATTAAAGATGAATGCGATAGAGTACTAGTAAATGATAGCGAAATAAAAGAGCGGTGGAAGATTTACTTTCATCAACTTTTTAATGAAAGTTTAGGGGACCAACTTGACTTAGGCAATTTAAGTATTTCAAATGAGTATAGAAATTTTAATTTTCATCGGAGAATTCAAACTTCAGAAGTAGAACAAGCTTTGAAAGGGATGCAAAATGGAAAGGCCGTGGGACCGGATGATATCCCAATAGAGGTATGGAAATGTTTAGGAAAAAAAGGTATTGAGTGGCTTACAAAATTATTTAATTTAATATTGAAAACAAAAAAAATGCCTAATCAATGGAGGGTAAGTAGTCTGGTTCCCTTATATAAGAACAAAGGAGACATACAAAATTGTGCAAACTATAGGGGTATTAAATTAATGAGTCATACCATGAAACTTTGGGAAAGAGTAATAGAAAAAAGATTGAGGAAGGAGACCACGGTAACCGAAAATCAATTTGGGTTCATGCCTGGAAGGTCGACAATAGAAGCTATACATCTTCTTAGGCAATTAATTGAAAAATATCGGGAGTAAAAGAAAGATCTACACATGGTATTTATTGATTTAGAAAAAGCTTATGATAGGGTACCAAGAGAAATTATATGGAGAATTCTAGAAAAGAGAGGCGTTAGCGTAACATATATTGACCTAATTAAAGATATGTATGAAAATGTAACGACTAGAGTAAAGACTTCAGGTGGATTGACTGAAGCATTTCCAATAAGGATAGGGTTACATCAAGGATCAGCTTTAAGTCCCTATCTTTTTACACTAATCATGGATGAACTCACTAGGCACATTCAAGATACAGTGCCATGGTGCATGTTGTTTGCAGATGATATTGTTTTGATAGATGAGACACGTGAAAGAGTAAATGCTAAACTAGAATCTTGGCGGGAAACTCTAGAAATGAAAGGTTTTAGGCTTAGTAGAGTAAAGACTGAATATATGGAATTTAAGTTTAGCAATGCTAGACGTAGTGAAACAATTGTTAAGATAGGAGATGATGAGTTGTCTAAAATCGAGAACTTTAAGTATTTAGGATCGTTCTTGCAAAGTGATGGAGGAATTGAGAGAGATGTCTTACATAGAATACAAGCAGGATGGTTGAAATGGAGATTAGCATCGGGTGTCTTATGTGATCGTAAAGTACCTCTAAAACTTAAAGGGAAGTTCTACAAAACGGCAGTTAGACCTGCTATGTTATATGGTGCTGAATGTTGGGCTATGACTCGAGCACATGAGCAAAAGATGAAAGTTGCAGAGATGAGGATGTTAAGGTGGATGTGTGGACATACGAGGATGGATAGAATAAGGAATGAGAGTATTAGAGAGAGAGTCGGAGTTGCATCTATTGAAGAAAAACTTCGGGAGACACGTTTGAGATGGTACGGACATGTACTTAGAAGACCAATAAATGCCCCTGTTAGACGATGTGAAACTATGATAAATACGCACATTAAAAGAGGGAGAGGAAGACCAAAAAAGACTTGGTTGGCAACAATAAAACAAGATAAATTTTATTTAAATCTAGATGATGATATAGTAGGAGATAGAACTCAATGGCGTAAAAGGATCCATATAGCCGACCCCACCTAGTGGGATAAGGCTTTGTTGTTGTTGTTGTTGTTGTTTAGTCCCCGAGAAAAATACGACCTGTGGCCCCTATATTACATTTTCATACTTTTGATTGTAAAAGGGTTTCCAGCTTTCATTTATAAATATCTAAATTCTGATGGATCTACATTCGTGACAACTTTAATTAGCTAATTTGGGTCCATCAAATTTTTGGCGCCGTTGCCGGGGAAGCAACTAGTTGATTTGTTTGATTTTTGCTTGTATACTTTTGGACATATTATTGGGTTCTGTTTTATTATGCTTTATTTTTGTATACGGTTGCTGCCATTTTTCTTGTGTATTTTGTGACAGGACTGCCAGTTCAGAATGTTTCCATCTACTTACCAGCAGCCGTGTCAACAAGTCCAACAAAATCAGCAACCAAATCAGTTTTTTCAGCCTAATTGTCAGCCAAGTCAGCCCTTCCAATTTCAACAGCCAAGTCAACCAAATTTTCAACAGTTTCAGCATGGGCAGCCACCATTTCAGAATTTTGATCAACAAATTCAGCAATTTCAGCTACCATGTCAACAATTTCAGCCACCACAACCATTTCAATCGCAATTCCAACAAACTCAGCCGGATTTTCAGCCAATTCAACCAATTTTTCAGAACTATCAGTAAGGGCAGCAGTTTCAGAGTTTTCAGCAGCCCTATCACAGTTTTCAGCAAGGTCCAAATCAAGGTTTTTCGGGGAATAGTTTTCAGCAAGGTCCATCAAATTTCCAAAGCAATTTCCAGCCATATCCTCAACAAATTCAGTACCAAAATCAGTACCAACAGCCCCCACATCAATTTGAGTGTTCACCACCACAAATTCAACCTCAGATCCAAGAATTACAGGGCTATAATTTTCAGCAATTTCCACTAAGTGGTGAACCAACTTTTCAGCAGTTTAATCAGCCTGTGCAACCATTTTATCAAATGTGTCAACAAAAGCTTCAAAACCTCGAAAGGCAAATGGAACAAGTGGCTAGTGATTTGAATCAAATAAAAGCCCAAAGAGCAGCACAACTATCTTCTCAAGCTGTTTTTAATTCTGAGAGCCCCGGAGTTGGTTTTATATCAGTTCAAGGTGACCCTAGTGCATGGCAAAGTCCTTCTTCAATTAATCTTGCAAATTTAGTAGAAGAAGAAGAAGAAGAATACATTAAAATCTGGGCACCTACAGCATGCATCCCTCCGGAGATTCCTACTCAAAATCCATTGCCAAATTTTTCAGCTCCAGAAGAAGAAATTGAAGCTCCACAGGACCATTCTAGACTTTTATTTTGTGATAATACTGTTATTAGTGGTCCTAATTTTTCTGATACTGTTGTTGCAGATATTACAGGAGAAGCATGCAGAGGAGATGATTCCATAGGTGTAGGGGATTGCACAAAGCCCCTGGGACCACCACAAGATTTAGATGATGAACCAGAAAGTGTAGGGACTTGCATGGTGGAAGCAAGCACCCAAGGATCACCAGTTGAGTGTCCACCAGAGCCTGAGGCTGAAGAGGAGCTTGAACATGACCAGGAGGAGACCACAGATACATCTACTATTATAGAACCTTCAGGTATTATCCAGCACGCTCAGGTAAGTATTTCTCCTCTTTATTCAGAAAAATACAGCGAGGTACCTAGTGCTGACTTTATTGATTCTGATGAATTTATTGATATACCTTGTGTAGAGATTGTTTGTGAAAATCCAATAGAGGTACCAAACATTGATTTCATTGATCGCACTGCATTACTTGATACATCTCTTGTAGATATGGATAGCGAAATAATTTTAGAGGCACCCATAATTGATGTAGTTTGTTATGATGAATCTCTTGATACATCTTTTGTGGATATGGATAGTGAAAATTTTTTAGAAGTGCCTAAAATTGTTGTTATTTATTTTGATGAATCTCTTGTTATGTCTTATGCTGAAAATGAATGTGAAAGACTTATGGAGATATTTGATATTGATTTGATTGGCTGTGACACATTGCATGATACACCTTGGATGGACAATAATTGTGAAATTTCTATTGATGAGCCAGAAATTGATTTCTTTATATGTGATGAGTATCTGGATGCAAATTTGGTAGGAAATAATTTTGAAAATTTCATTGAGATACCCGAATTTGATTTAATTGGACATGATGCAGTTTTGGATTCATTTTATGCAGAGACTGATATTATTTCATTTCTTTCTGACCCTGAACGCTTGAGAGAGGTATTACATTGTTTTGTAGGGTCCAGAAGACTTCAGGAGTGGGTGCTCCAACTGAACAGACTTCAGCCTCCTGGAAGGACTTCTGAAAGGCATAAAGAAGGAGGAGATTATTTTACTTTAATTCGAAGCACTCCAGTCCTTCAGTGGATTCTGAACCTAAATCGCCTGCGGCCACCTGAACAAATTTCTGCGAAGTTCAAGTGTGGGGGAGTTCCAAATCTCTCGGCCACCCATTTTCCTCCACTACCACGATGGAGGCTACTTCTGGATAGACTCCATCCACCAGAATAAAGGGGAGTTTGATTTTTCTTGTATTTTCTTTTATTTCATTTTTCATTTTCATGCTTCCTAGAATTAGAATTTTCCTTTGAAGTGAGTCCTTGTAAATAAATGCATGTTATTTCTTTTGTCACTTTTTCTTGCATGAGTAGAAATAAAAGTATCCCTCTAGGTTATCTCCATAGCATTTTAGAGTCTTTTGAAAATAAATTAAATTTGGTTGTTAAGACTTAAGGTTTGAGCTAATGGATGAATTCTTGGATGCTTGAGTACTATTTAGTTTTGGATTCTTAATTGAGGACTTGGGATGAATTATTTTTACCTAGTGAGAATTAGTCTTACTTTTGTGATACACATATGTCATTGTGCTCTAGAACTTGCTTAAGTTCTTTCAAAACCATATTTCAATGATTGGATCACATCTATAGAGACTAATCTATTTGTTTCCTTTTCCACATCAATTTTTAGTATTAATCATGTTCATTCCATTTTTCTTTACTTATTTCTTACTCTTACCCTCACTTTTCTTTGGACTTGTTTGTTTGGAATGTTTCTAATGCTACTTTGCCCGAGACGGACAAAGAATTAAGTGTGGGGGAGTGATTAGTGATTTGGAATCAATTTGTATCAAAAGAGGCAATTCATGTCAACAAAAAAAAAAATTTCTGCATTTTTATGTGCCAAGTTGAGTGATTCGGTGTCAAGAATGCACAAGAAGAAGTGATAAGGGATGGAACCAATTGAAGCATTCAGATTTCTCACCATCCTTTGAAGATCCAAATGGCACACAAAGAATCTGAAAAATCTGTGCCAAGAATACCAAGAGTTGATGTGAAGCATGTTTTTATCAGGGAATCTGAATTGCATGAGAAGGGGTGCTGCCGAGTGCTGCATCTGAGAGCTACTGAATGATACAAACCAAATTCAATTGAAGCCGAGCTCAAGGAGAATCTGAGCAGGAATTTTCAGATCAAAAACAGAATTTAAAAGGTTGAATAAAGGCTGGTCAAAAGCTGGGAAAAAAAAATTCAAAAACTGAGAATCTGAGCTGCTGATCACAAGCTGGAAAATCTGATGTTGAAGCAGGAATTCTGATCTGGAATGGAGCTGAATTTGCGGCAGAAACAATGAACTGCAGCTGAAAACAAGCTGAAGCTAATCAAATTGAAGGCTGAGAAGTTGAATGTAGGCTGAATTGAAGCTAATTAAAGCAGGGAAATGCAAGACAATCTGCAGTTCGGAAATCTGAGTGGCATTTCAAGGAATGCTTACAAGGACTCAGTACAACCACTCGACAGCATCACAAATTCTGAAGAGCAGCAAAGTGAGAATGCAAACTGAAAATGCAGCTAAAAAAAAATCAGTAGATGCTAGAGAGGAAGTTTGTGCCAACTCAAAACCGAGATTGAGTTTTTGAGGATATGAATCATGGAAGTAGGTATAGGAATGTAGCAACAAGTATGGAGTGCAACCTAACTGATCAGAACAAGATTGAATTTCAATTCAGAGCAGAGAAAAGAAAATAAAAAAAAGAGAAAGCAATTTGAAAAAAATGAAAAGAAACCAAGTGGACACAATTGAGTTGGCATTGAAAATCATTGAAGTTCTCTGATCCGAATTAAAAGCTTTGCTCCACTACAAATCTGACCTTGCTAGAAGATAAAAGAAGAAAAGAAAAATCAGAAAAGAGAATGAAGAAAGAAATTTGGCACGCAAGGAGGAACTTGGCACATGAAACCAAGAAAGGGTTTTTCATCCAAACCAAAGGAATTTATTCAAGTTTCACTCACCCATACTTTTGATATCATTAGAGGACTGTCAAGATGAGGCAAAGCACATTGGAAACATTTTTAAGCAACAAAGTCTTCCACTCCATCAATTTTTCCATTTCCTTGATTTCTATTCCATTTCCCACCATTTTCTATGCTTTTCATTTGTTTTTGTAGTTGTTGATCCTATTCATGATTAATGGTAGAGATTAGATAATAAGCAAGCCTATGGTAGTGCAAGAAGCATGTGTGTTTGAGTGAGCTCCACTTCCATTATCAAGTTAGAACTTAAGAAGAGAGCCACCAAATTTTTCCTTGAAAGGCTAGTGAGTTAAAATCATCTCAATGATTCATGATGGACGAAAAGGCTAAGTTGTTGATTTAAGGACAAGATACTAATCCATAGAGCTTAGATTTATGAGAATTGACAATCCTAAGTAATTTTTTTTTCATTTGTTTCTAATTATGCTTAAGAGAGCCTAAGGGATACTTATTTAGTTGTTTCGCGAGACGCTCAAGGTTAAGTGTGGGGAGTTGATAAGCACCATTTTATTGATTATTTTAATTGCTAAAATCCATGTTTGACCCATGTTTTTATTGCTTAATTATGATTTTACCCTAGGTTTTGGAACTTTATCTTATTTTGGACTTAATTGCAAAATTACATAATTTTTGGATTATTTGGCCACTAATTTTCTGATATATTTTTTGTAGGCATGAAAGGATCTTGGACCTAGGGCATACTGGGTCAAACTTGAGTCGGATGTGAACCGGATCGAATTATCAAGCCTACGATTAATTCGGGCCGTCCGATTCAAGAGCGGCTAGATCTGAGCCATCCGGGACGATCTGAAGCAATCCGAGCTAGGGTTAGGGTTGATCAAGCTCTATGATCAAGATCTGAATGTTTCATTCCAATCAGAGCTCAATCAACCGTTGGATCAAGTAAGGAGGGCTCTAGAGCGTCCATTCACAAATAGAGTTGATCTGGACCATCCGTTGCACATCTGGAGGATCCGAGCTACCACGAGGCAGATCCTGACGCCAGATCATCATCATAAAAGTTTGGTTCCAATCAGAGCAAGATCAGCCGTTGGATTTCCTCCAATCAATCTGAGCCGTCCAATTTTAATTACTTAAGGAAAAATTAGGCAGCAGCTTTCCTCGTCGTGTCTCCGCCGCAGTCATCTTCCTCTTCAGCTGTTCTTCATTTCTTAGCGAATTTTCTTCAATCCAAGGGGCGCGACCCCTCAATCCTTCTAATAGATCAATTGCTAGGCTATTGGGAAGGCTCACGGTGAATTTCCAGCTCCGAATTGGCCAAAACAGAGTTGTTGTGAGGTCTCCGCAGCTCTATCATTTACAGCTTCAATCTCGGTTTTGCTCCATCCTTCATCCACCCGAGCGATTCAGAGGGGTTCCCTGGAGTGTTCGGCATCATCCCCACACCATCCGCGCACTTGGACAATGCCAGATTGAGGAAAGCGATTTGAAATTCAGATTGGTTCAGAGTGTAAGCTAGATTTGAATTGTTGAGCTGTTTCTCAATTGTTTGCTGAGCTTGCGGGTTCGAGGCTCACTCTTGCTTGACGACCAAGAAGCATTTGAGCTTAAGGTGAGTTGAGGAGTAGTTTAGATAGCAAATTTTCGTTTGTAGCTGTAATTTTCGTTACTGCTCTAGTTTCGGTTCTGTTTTTGGTTTCAGATTCGTTACTTTGTTTAATGCAATTGTTTTGCTTAAATTAGGTTTGGTTTCTGCTAGTTTAATAGCTAGGGAATGTGTTTAGGGGATAGTTGTTTTTAATTCTAGTTGTTTCCATTTCCTTTCCTTGCGTATCAGTTTCCTAAGTCATGTTCATGCGTATCAAACCTCCTTTCTTCACATTTATTTGCTTTTGAATGTTTGCATTTTAATTGTTTGCTTAACCTCCAATTGTTTCACAGCAGTAGCTTGTTTATCTTTGCATCCAACTGTAGCCGAATTTCCCTATTGAATTTCTGAAAACTCTGCAGTTTATTGCTGCAACCTTGCAGTTTCTGAAATTTTGCAATGTTTCTGCAGTTAACTGCAGTCTCTGCAGTTGTAGTTGTATCATGATAGCTCAAATTCTTTCCAAGCATTGGTTTCTGCATGTGAACTCAGCTTGCATCTGTTGCTTGTGCATCCAATTTATTTCTGAATTTTCGCAGCTCACTTCTACATTTCTGCACACAATTCAGTTTACTGCATTTGCATATCTGAATTCTGCTTCTATTACTGATCTCTTTCACTTATCTTTGTATTGCACTTCTTGAGTGGATTTATCTACCAAGTTGTAGTGATCAGCTGGAATTCGAAATCTGGCAGCTGCAATTTCTGCAATTGGGATTAAATTGCAGCACATTTCTGTTCTTGAATCTCTTTTGTGTGCCAAGTGCTGAATTTTGCAACTTTGTATCAAGTTCATGTTTAGGCAATAATTGGTACCAAGTTATAGGGTGTTTCTAGTGTGCATAATTGTCTGAAATCAATTGGTACTGAATTCATCCATTTCCGAACTTAGTTTGCATTTGTTGGCTGCCAAACTTGTAGCTAAAATTGAATTGAAGTTGGTACTTGTTCAAGTTCTTAATTTTGCATGCTTTTCATTGTATCAAGCTAGTTTATTTCCGAAAACTCAATCACTGCTTTTATTTCATTGCTTGGCATTTTGATTTGCTTTTGAAATCAGAAATCAGTTTCAAACAAATTGCTTAAGGGCTTTAGAGGAGTAGGTTATCCAATTGGTTGAATCATTAAATGCATTCGCTTGGTTAGTTCATGAGTTAGGTTTCCATTATTTTCCATTGTGATTTTGTCATTTCCGATTGCAGCCCAGAACCCGAACATCTATTTGAAACCCGAAAACACAAACGATACATAAATACAAGCGCGAATCAAATTATATCAACTAGTCCCCGAGAAAAATACGACCTGTGGCCCCTATATTACATTTTCATACTTTTGATTGTAAAAGGGTTTCCAGCTTTCATTTATAAATATCTAAATTCTGATGGATCTACATTCGTGACAACTTTAATTAGCTAATTTGGGTCCATCACATAGCCCTAGCGGCTTCCTGTAGGGTTCTATTTTTCCGTTCAACTATCCCATTTTGCTGGGGGGTTCTAGGACACGAAAATTCGTGTATATACCCATTTACCTTACAAAACTCCTCGAATCGTTGATTTTTAAACTCTCCCCCGTGGTCACTCCTAAGTCTTTTGATTTTGGTATCGTTTTGATTTTCAATTAACTTACAAAAATCACTAAATAGGTTTAGGGTTTCATCTTTGGTCTTTAGAAACCTATCCCAGGTAAACCTAAAGTAATCATCAACAATTACTAAGCAGTATCGGTTTCCGCTTAGTGACTTGGCTCCATGTGAATCAAATAGGTCAAGGTGCAGGAGCTTAAGTGTGGTTTGAGTTAGATCTGATTAAATTAGTTTATAATTAGACCTGGTTTGTTTTCCTTGATTGCATGATTCACATATTAAGTTTTCATGGTTCTTGATTTTAGGTATACCTTTAATTATGTAACGCCCGCCCTTATATCTACTCTCGGGGCGGGGTTACGTACAACTCAATCATATAGTAATATATATTTTTTTCTTTTTTTTTCTATTTCTATCTTCTAGCATGACATTAAAACAACAAGGCAAGGACTTAAGGGAACTAGGTAGTAAGCATACTTGCAAAAATTATCAAATGTCATTCTATAACCTGATAACATCACTAGTAATGTAACTCATAACATAATCAAGTATAAGAGACCTCCAAGGTAAACACTATCATGCCATGTCAATCCTAATCACTAATACTTATTGTCAAGGAGCATAACATAAGCATAAATATGTAGATATAGAAATCTTTCTTCCCGAGCCACCACCCCACACATCTTTAGCCTCCTGCCTTTTCCTTCCATTTAAGTGTTATCTGCAGCATAAGACAACACATAAACTAGTAAGCAAAACGCTTAGTAAGGACCCTGTCCTACTCGCAAAATCCGTGCGAAAGAATATAACATGTACACATAATCAATCATAAGTATAAGTTCATCAAAGCATATCAACCATCTAAGTTTCTAAGCATGCAGTATCAAGTACCATAAGCATACTCTTCACATATAACAAATGCTTTCAATGAATGTTTTCAAAACAATTCCATAATGGTATTACTTAAAAATACATCCATATCATATTGGGCCCTGTTGTGTACCAACTATCGCGCGGAAACTATTGCGCGTTCCCTAATGAATTGGGGTAGCGAGCCACCAAGTCATTAGAGCAGGACCCTTCCGTCCTACCGGAGCCACGTTAACATGCACCCCGGATTTATTTAACGACCCCCTTCCGAGTCGGGTACACAACTTAAAAGTAAAATACTTATCATGCTGTTACATATATGCTAAGGAATACTCCATATTCACTCTTATGGGACACACCACTCTTCAAGGGTGCTCATGATCCCGTAGGGACACACCACACAACATAAGGGGTGCTCTTGATCTCATACTTATTTGAGTATCCATTTAAGCATTTTAACATATCACATGCAATTTCATAAATGTACCCCATGGGCTATAAGGCATGCTCATACATACATCATATTTCATACATGTTCATATATTCATCATATTTCATACATGTTCATACATGCATCATATGTCATACATGTTCATATATTCATCATATTTCATACGTGTTCATACATGCATCACATGTCATACATGTTCATATATTCATCATATTTCATACATGTTCATACATGCATCATATGTCATACATGTTCATATATACATCACATTTCATATATGTTCATCATATTTCATCATGCATCATATTTCAACCACTTACCCTACCTTAGACCCGACAAGCTTTGGTCACATAGGTCATACTCATATCGTAGAAAGTGGTAGCATGCTATCAATTAAGATTTCAATCAGACATCTCATTTAAACACCTCATACATAAACATATCAAAGCATGCTAACAAATAAGGTTTCCTTATCAACCATTCCATTTAACACCACATACATATACATATGATCATCCCCAACCATAAACATATATCATAGGGTAGTTTGACCTTTACAAACCCTAGTCCTAGTGGGTTGGCCGAAACATCAAGAGTAGGGAAATATTAGGACTTTTGCATTAATCATTCACACATACATTTATTCAAACACCTTGTATACTTATCTTAAACATGGATATATTGTAGGATAATTCAACCCTCACTAACCCCTTTTTCTAAGCCTTGGCCGAAACCCATCCAAGTTCAAAACCCTAGGTTTTACTATCACAAAAATGTAGGGACACAACATATAGGTATACTCTAATTTCCAAGGGGGCTTCACATGCATCAAGGGGTAACCAAGGTCCCTTCTTGGGTGTTGGCCGAAACCTACACAAGGGTGTAACCCTAGGTTTTGTTCACAACATTTGCATAAACCACACATATACATATATCCTAAGTTCCAAGGGTCTAATTATGTAACAAAAGAGAACAAGGCCTTCCCCTAAGGGGGTGGCCGAATCTTACAAGAACCAAAACCCTAGTTCTTCTTCCCTTTTGTTCAACTATCATGAAGGAAATCAATATACACATATTCCCTAAGTATCAAGGGTCTAATCATGTAACAAAAGAAAACAAGGCCTTCCCCTAAGGGGGGTGGCCGAAACATACAAGAACAAAAACCCTAGGTTTTTGTTTACAACATGTTAAAGGATACCACATTCAAGAACTATTACACTGCAGGCGAGGGGATACTTACATCCTTTCGCTTGATTTCTACTTCTCTAAGATCTTAAGGTGCCCTTGGTTGAAGGAAGGTGAGTGTTTCCCTTGTTTGCCTTCTCTTAGAAATCTTGGCCCTAGTAGAAGGCAAGAACCTTAAAGGGTTCTTCTTCCTTTCAAATTCCCTAGGGTTAAAACCCTAGGGTTTACTTTTCGAAAATGGAAAGGGAGAAGAAGAGACTTTCGGTGGAGAAGTGAAGAGGAAGATGAAGAGGTAGTTATTCTAACCACTTCCTTCTCTTATTTATACTTTTCTCTTGAAGAGACATGTCTCTTCACTTCCCTAGCTTTTAACAAGCATGTTTCTCCTTCTCTAACAAGAAACATGGCTTGGTGCAATAGTTAAGACATTGCTAGTGCAACTAGGAGGTTCAAGGTTCAATCCCTGCTTCCTCCCTTCTATATTTTCTTTTTATCACATTTTGCACCAATCCAAGCCCATTAAGCCAAGCCCATCATGAAATTTCATAATATTAATTATATTCCATGAATTCATATATTTCATAATATTTCATGATAATATTTCATGAATTCCATAATATTTCATATTTATGAATTCATGATATTTCATAATATTTCATGATACTATTTCATGAATTCCATAATATTTCATATTTATGAATTCATAATATTTCATGATACTATTTCATGAATTCCATAATATTTCATATTTATGAATTCATAATATTTCATAATATTTCATGATACTATTTCATGAATTCCATAATATTTCATATTTATGAATTCATAATATTTCCTAATATTTCATGATACTATTTCATGAATTCCATAATATTTCATATTTATGAATTCATAATATTTCATAATATTTCATGATACTATTTCATGAATTCCATAATATTTCATATTTATGAATTCATAATATTTCCTAATATTTCATGATACTATTTCATGAATTCCATAATATTTCATATTTATGAATTCATAATATTTCATAATATTTCATGATACTATTTCATGAATTCCATAATATTTCATATTTATGAATTCATAATATTTCCTAATATTTCATATGGGAAATTTCGGGGCGTTACAATCCTCCCTACCTTATAAAAAGTTCGTCCCGAACTTTAAAATAATTCCGGATGCTTTAATCGCATTGCCTCCTCTCGTTCCCACGTGGCTTCTTCGAATCGTTCGTTCCGCCACAGAACCTTTACTAAGGGTACTTCCTTGTTCCTTAGCTTTTTAACTTCCCGGTCTAAGATCTGAACAGGTCATCTATCCAGGGTAGAGGGTACCTGTTCTTGATAGTCACATTATTCAGTGCCCGATAGTCGATACACATTCGCATCGACCCATCCTTCTTTTCTTTTACAAACAGTACGGGAGCTCCCCAGGGGGAATGACTAGGGCGGATGAGTCCCTTGTCAAGAAGCTCTTGTGACTGCCCTTGTAATTCCTTTAATTCCGTCGGCGCCATACGGTATGGTGCCTTAGAAATGGGGTTAGTACCAGGAACTAACTCAATTGCAAATTCTATATCTCTTTCAGGTGCTAACCCTGGTAAGTCATCGGGAAATACCTCTGGGTAATTGCATACTACTTTGACGTCTTCAAGCTTCGGGCCCTCTGTAGGACTGGTATCAACCACATGAGCTAGAAATCCCCGAGCATCCCTTTTCTAACATCTTCCTTGCTTTCAGAGCCGACAAGAATTTACTTGTCCTCTTCTTCGGCTCTCCGATAAATTCAAACAGAATTTCACCTCCGGTCGGAAGATAACTCTTCGTTTACGGCACTCAATAGAGGCGCCATATTTGTTCAAGAAATCCATGCCCAATATCACATCATAATCTGACATATCTAGCACTATCAGATCGCAGTAAAGTTCCCTATCTGCGATTCTGATTGGTGCGGGCCCGTAGCATTTGGGTAGAGGGCATCACCTCACCCGAGGGCAGTGTTGTCAGAAATTTACAGTCTAAATCTTGTAGTGACATATTATTTCTTTTGGCATATTGCATAGAGATAAACGAATGCGTTGCCCCAGTGTCAAATAAAGCAGTAGCATACTGACTGTAAATAAATATCTGACCTGTGACAACGGTAGAGGCAGTCGCCACCTCTTCTTTCGTAAGAGAGAAAACCCTGGCGTTTGTCGTGGCAGGCGGGGCTTCTAATCTCCCCTGGCATATATGTGTACCATCTATAGCTGCCTGCATCAGGTGTAACTGGGGAGGAGCACCTTTGTACTGATCATATTGCGGCTGAGGTGCTTTGGCTGCAGCAGGACACTCTCTGGCCATGTGTCCTTCCTTTCCGCAAGTATAGCATCTCCTAGCGCCTAAAAGGCATGTCCCTTGGTGCATCTTCCCACAATTGGCACATTGGGGATATTTAGGCTTCTTGCCTAAATAACCACTGGCAGATTTATCCCCTGGCTTTCTCTTTCCATTTTGGTTCTTCCCAGTGGGGGTTGCTATTTGG
>JAGFNQ010007330.1:0-165047 GCA_024364735.1 Boesenbergia rotunda | reverse complement strand
GTATTGTAACAAGATCGGGAGCCATGGAAGATTTCAATAACTTCATGATGGTAACGGGGTTGATTGATGCTGGGCTTGTGGGAGATCGTTTTACCTGGACTAACAATAGAATAAGGAAAAGGCTTGATAGAATTCTAATATCTCCCTCTTGGCAGAGTTAAGGATTCTCAGTACGGGTGGAGCACTTGAGCCGTGTAGCCTCTGACCATTGCCCCTTGCGGATCTCCTTCCCAAATTTTGAGCAGGTGTGTTAGTGATATGAGAAAAGTGTCCAAAGGCAATCGCCTTATGATTGTAATCATTTATTTTAATAAATGAATATTTACTATTTGAGTATACATGTTTATGTATTTGATTGAGATCTTAAACTCATTTACTGAATGTCCGCAATACAATTCACAGCATGAGAGAATTTGTGATGAATTCACAACTAGTGATTATCTCTACATGTGCAATTGTGAAGTATTGAAATTGTCCCTAGTCGATGAATTGATAAAAACGGACACTATCAATTCTGTTGAGACTAGCATGGGTTATTCTCTAATCAGCTGATTCTCACTGGCTGGTGACATTGGGATGTCCGGAGATAAACATGAATGCTAGTTAAGGGAACTAGTTCATTGGAGTGACTGGCTGTAAAACTTCATATGGTAGTCTACATATAGACATGTCAGTGAAGTTCTTACTGTAGCTTAAGTGCGATGTTCCTTTGACATGCGGTGTTCAAGTCATCTTGGTCATGGAGACTTATACTTTGACATCTTAAGCAAGCATCTCCAAGGAGGTGTGGACCCAGGATGATTGGGTATAAGCCGAAGTGCCCGAAGATGTTTGAACAGCCTACAAAGGATTCACCACTCCTTGCGAGGAGATGTATACCCAAGGCCTATCATCGGATTGTTACTCGAAGCCTCTGGCCAGAGCATGACATGTTCAGAGTATGAATCTCTTAAATACATGAGAGTAATTAGAATTCGTAGGACGAGAAAATGTTTCTTGGGCTAGATGTGACATAGTCAGCCTAGTGGGGACTGCCACACATAGACCATGTCCTGAACCAAGTGGGTATAAGATGGTGAAGGGAATAGGGCACGATTCATTATAGCTGCTGAAGGGTTTCATAATTGTTTCTGAGGTCAACCGTTCATCTTTCTATTAATTGGGGATCATGATGTACTACTAGGTGCCACTCATGATCGTTCTATAATTGGTTAAGTATAGACGGCCAACATAAATCGAAAGCCTATTTAGTCACACGCACTACGAGTAATCCGAGGGATTTAAAACGAGTTGAAAATTGGATTTTCCAATCAAGAGAGATTAGGTTTGGTTGAGCCAAACGATAAGTCGAATCTGAATTTTTCATAGACGCATCGGAAGTGTAAAATGGCTAAGATTTTTGAAGACTTAATAGATGAATTAAATGAGTTTAATTCATTGGGGCATGGCCTGGATAGGCCGGCCAAAGAGGGTCCCCACCCTCTTTGCTTGGCCGGCCACAACAAAGGGAGGGAACCAAATTGTTTGGTTCAATTTATAAAATAAATCAAGTGTGGTTTGTTTTTATAAAATTATGGATGATATAAATTTTTTATATAAATCAAGGTTTGGTTTATTTTTCATGGAAATTAAAATGAACAATGGATTGGTTTATTTTATTTTATCAAATCAATCATGGATTGATTTACCATGATAAAGAAATTTATATAAAGAAATTTATATAAAATTTATTTTTCATGGAAATTAAAATGAACTATGGATTGGTTTATTTTATTTTATAAAATCAATCATGGATTGATTTACCATGATAAAGAAATTTATATAAAGAAATTTATATAAAAAAATTTATATAAAGAAATTTATTTTTCATGGAAATTAAAATGAACCATGGATTGGTTTATTTTATTTTATAAAATCAATCATGGACTGATTTACCATGATAAAGAAATTTATAAAAAGAAATTTATATAAAGAAATTTATATGATAAATTTCTTATAAAAATTTATTCCATAAGAAAAAGGAGACTTGGTTGATTTTTATCATGAATTAAAATATGATTTTAACCATGATATAAAATCAAAACTTGGCATGATGGAATAAGTCATAGAAAATTTATATGATAAATTTCTTATGAAAATTTATTCCATAAGAAAAAAAGAGACTTGACGGTTGAGAGGCCACTATATAAAGGACCCAAGGCAAGGCTTGGAATTCATTCGAAATAATCAAAGTATTCTTACTTGGGCTCTCTCCCTCTCCTCCCTTCTTTATCTTGGCCGGCCTCTCCCTTCTTCTCCCTTCTTCTTGCCGTGAGCACAAGGAGAAGCACCGAGTCGACGAAGTTCTTCCGTTGGGACGATCTTCCTCCCCGTCCATCATCACCTTATGATTGGGCGCAAGTCATCTTCCTCCTCCTCGCCGGAATTGTGATTCCGGCCAACCTTGGTGGTGAGTTTTTCCGATGTGATTACTTCTCTCTTGGTATTCTTGTCGTGTCTTTGGAGGATCTAGTAGTTCTTGTCAACACGAGACTCGTGGCTTTGCGAAGTCAACCCGAAGAAAACTCGGCGTGGATGCGAATAGAGGCGGAGCTTCCAAGGGACGCTTACGGTTGGATCTCGTCCCTTTCTTTGACTTACGCGAGGTAACAAGTAAATTAGTTTACGTTTCTGCAAAATTTTAAATATATTATCATGTCTACACAACATAAGATTGCATGCTTAGATGTGTGGTTAAATAATTTAAGAAATTATTTATGCTAAACCTTCCGCTGCACGTAATTAATTTTAAAATTACGAACCCGCATCCATGTCAACATGCACCCGGTCCCAACAGTGGTATCAGAGCCAATTAGTGTTCGACATAATCATATAATTGTTTTGCGGAAAACTTTGTCATGATCTCAATTTTGGAAAATTTTTCAATTATGGAAACTTTTCAATTATGGTAAATTTTAGATTTAAGAATTTCAAAGTTTGGAAAACCTCATGCAATTTCACAAACTTTTGAAATATCCCTGTTTCTTAAATTTTATGATAATTGTGAAAACTTTTCATTTTTGGAAACTTTCCAATTTTGGAAATTTCCTATTTTAGAAAATTTTCAATTTTGGAAATACGTAAGCTTTCTTTGTACCAGAAACTTACAATTATTCTGAAAATTTTTTATTTTTGGAAACTTTCCATTTATGGAAACCTCGCAATTTTGGGCACTTTCTTTCAAGAAAGTCTAGACAAATTATGGGAATATTAATTGGCATTTAAATTCATAATTGGAAATTAAATTATTTACAAAATTCTTTATTTTGGATTTAGCCTCGGGGAGCCGTCCAATTTAAAGTTACTTGTTATAATTAAATTTCCTAAATTGAATTTAAATTGTCAAATGTTTAATTTGGATTGAGCCTCGGGGAGCCATCCAAATTATATTATTAATAAATTCTTATTTTGGATTGAGCCTCGGGGAGCCGTCCAAATTAAGTTATTTATTGATATTAATTTTCCATAAATAAAATATGTGATCAAATCTTGGAAATTTTTGAGGTGATTCTCAAACGATAATTTTCTTATTTGATTTATGAGGTGATGCTCTTACATATTATTGTCTCCAAAATTAATTAGGAAAATTATTTCCTATAGAATATATTTCCTTAAATAAGATTTTCATGTAAATAATATGTGGTTGAATTAAGGGAATCTGTCTCTTAATTTAATAAGATTTGATTTAGAGAAATCAAAGTCTTAAACATATTAATTCCGAAATTGATTATGATAATTTAGGAAATTGTTTCCCAAAACAATTCCTTGAATAAAGTATGAAATTAGAATTAGGAAATCCGGTTCCTAATTCAATTAATGAGACTTGATAAATTAAGTCACATACATACTTTATTAAGAAAATCGTTAGAACATGACATAATTATATGTCATGAATGTGCTTAAAAGAAAAAGGATGAGACCCAAAACCCCTTACAAAATATTAATGCCAACACCTTCCATTAATATGGTTAGAACCGGAGTTTTGTTTCTCGTTTGGGTTGATGGGCACATCAATGCCAGGCTTGAACCTCAATATGTTCAAACCATGGAATTAGTTTATGATTAATATAGTTGGAGTCAGAGGTCAATTCTTAGTTTTGGTTGTTGGACACATCCAAGCCTGACTAAACGGGTGAATGAGCTCCAACGATATTAAAACTATTTCTTGATTAATGGGTGATAAGCACCATTTTATTGATTATTTTAATTGCTAAAATCCATGTTTGACCCATGTTTTTATTGCTTAATTATGATTTTACCCTAGGTTTTGAAACTTTATCTTATTTTGGACTTAATTGCAAAATTACACATTTTTGGATTATTTGGTCACTAATTTTCGATATATTTTTGTAGGCATGAAAGGATCCTGGACCTAGGGCATATTAGGTCAAACTTGAGTCGGATGTGAACCGGATCGAATTATCAAGCTTACAATTAATCCGGGCCGTCCGATTCAAGAGCGGCTAGATCTGAGCCATCCGGGACGATCTGAAGCAATCCGAGCTAGGGTTAGGGTTGATCAAGCTCTATGATCAAGATCTGAAGGTTTCATTCCAATCAGAGCTCAATCAACCATTGGATCAAGCAAGGAGGGCTCTAGAGCGTCCATTCACAGATAGAGTTGATCTGGACCATTCGTTGCAAATCTGGAGGATCCGAGCTACCATGAGGCAGATCCTGACCCCAGATCATCATCATAAAAGTTTGGCTCAAATCGGAGCAAGATCAGCCGTTGGATTTCATTCGATCAATCTGGGCCGTCCATTGTTAGCTATTTAATTAAAAACCCGCAGCAGCCAGCCTTGTCGCGTCTCCGCCGCAGTCATCTTCCTCTTCAGCTGTTCTTCATTTCTCAGTGAATTTTCTTCAATCCAAGGGGCGCGACCCCTCAATTCTTCTTCTAGATCAATTGCTAGGCTATTGGGAAGGTTCTCGGTGAAATTCCAGCTCCGAATTGGCCAAAACAGAGTTGTTGTGAGGTCTCCACAGCTCTGTCATTTATAGCTTCAATCTCGGTTTTGCTCCATCCTTCATCCACCCGAGCAATTCAGAGGGGTTCCCTGGAGTGTTCGGCATCATCCCCACACCATCCGCGCACTTGGACAATGCCAGATTGAGGAAATCGATTGGAATTCAGATTGGTTCAGAGTGAGAGCTGGATTTGAATTGTTGAGCTATTCTTCAATGGTTTTTTTGAGCTTGCGGGTTCGTGGCTCAGTCTTGCTTGACGACCAAGAAGCATTTGAGTTTAGGGAGAGTTGAGGAGTAGTTTTATGTAGTTAATTTCATGTTTTCGTAGCTGTAATCCTATTTCTGCTCTTGTTCTGTTTCTGAATTGGTTTCAGTTTGGTTAAGTTTCGTTTATTACATTGTTCCAGCTGTAATTTAGCTTTAAATCTTCAAGTAAGTAGTTAGCTAGCTAATCTAGTTGATGTTTCACTTCATTTCAGTTGATTTCCTATTTTAGATGCTTGCGTATCAGAATTTTAGCCAGCGTATCAGATTTTTTCATCTATTTAGTTTCAGTTTATTTCAGATTTACTTCATGTATTGTTTTAATTCTTGAATCAGGAAATCAGTAGTAAGCTAATGCAATTGATCTAGGATTGCTTTGCATTTAATTTTGGTTACTGCATTTCTGCATCAGGTTTTACCTTGCGTATCAACTTTTCAATTTCTGCAGCTTAGGTTTCCAAGTGTGCAAGTAGGTTTATCAGTTGTAGAATTGTTTCAAGTGAGTTCTAGCTTAGTGAATCTTATTCTGAACTTGAATTAGTGCACTTGCCTTTGAGCTTGCATAGGTTCGGTTTTTTCCAACTGCAAATCTAAATTTCTGCAAGTTATCCCTTTCATTCCTGCACATCATGATTGGTTCCGGCAAGTTTGGTTCAATTGAATTGGTTTCTGCATTTATTGATTGCTAAAGTCTGCATCCAATTAGTCTACTTCACATCCACTGGTTTCACACCAGCTGCTGGTTCAAATTTGCATCCAACTTGTAGCTCAATACCAGCTGCATGTTCCTGAATCTCTGCACGAAACTGCAGTTTACTGCATTTTCTGCAGTTTAGGTTGGAGTCTGAATGTTTTCATTGATTCAATACTTGTGCCAAGTGCTTCAACATCTGTTTTGATAAGTCTGATTGAGTCTGAATGTCTTCATTGACCGCTGCATATTACTGCACGTACAGCTATGTTTTTCCAGCTTCAACAATTTGTTCAATTCTGCACCTTTGGCACAACATCATTGGCTTTGGCACAATAGGTTTCCAGCTGCCGAATTGTATCAAGTGAACTTAGATCCGTCAAACCTTATCTGATCCATAGTTTGGTACATTCAATTTCAGTTGTTCCGTTTGGTTTCACATCAGATCGGTTGGAAATTCTGCATTGATATTATTGAAACTCTGCATTTCGTGATTAGCTTTGCCATTTCTGCACATGAGTGTTTGTATCAAGTAGGAAATGCTAGCAATGATTGCATTTAAGCTTGTTTGCTGCTGAAAATTCCCTGCACTATTTTTGTTCGTCTTTGTAGCAATTGGCCTTGCGTCACTGATCAGATTTGTTCATTTCAAAAGTGGTTAAGTGCTTAAATTGGTTAAATGGTCCTTTGGTTGAGCTAATGACTTGCTATCACTAGTTAAGTTCTTTGAGTTAAGTTTCTCTTCTCTCTATCAAGCTTTCATTTCTGAATTTCCAACCAAACCCAAATCAGATTTATTTGAAACCCGAATTCATAAACGACACCTAAATACAAGCGTGAATCAAACAAACCTTCAACTAGCCCCGAGAAAAATACGACCTGTGGCCCCTTTACTACGTTTTCATATTTTGATTGCAAAAAGGGTTTCCAGCAATTCATTCACATTTAAATCTGATGAGCCCACACTTTCGTGACAATTTAATCTAGTATATTTGGGCTTGTCAAATTTTTGGCGCCGTTGCCGGGGAAGCAACTAGTTGATTTGTTTGATTTTTGCTTGTATGCCTTTGGACATATCATTGGGTTCTATTTGATTGTTTTATCTTTTGTATACGGTTGCTGCTATTTTTCTTGTTTGTTTTTTGACAGGGTTGCAAGATCAAAATATGGTCACCAGAGGACTGTAAAGAGATCACAAGTGCACTGTCAGAGTTAAAATTTTGGTTGAATCATTTGAATCAACAAATAACCAACAGGCCTTCATCTACTTACCAGCCACCATTACAATAATTTCAGCCGGATTTTCAGCAAATTCAACCAAATTTCCAGAATTTTCAGAATGGGCAGCCATTATTTCAGGATTTTCAGCCTAATTTTCAGCAAGTTCAGCCCCCATTTCAGCCTAATTCTCAACATTTTCAGCAAAAATTCCAGGCATTTGAACCTCAATTCCAGCAACCTTATCAACGGCAGCAAGGCTTTCAATCATTCCCAGCTTTCCAAGCTCCAAATCAACAAAATTTTCAGCCATCACAGCCCATGAATCAGAATTTTCAGCCCTACAACCAAGGGTTTCAAGGCTACATTTCTCAGCAAAATTTCCCAGCATATCAACCCTCTAATCAGCCATTTAATCGGCCCTATCAACAGCCCAATCAGTCCGCTTATCAGCACCAAAATCCATGTTTTCAAGGATCACAGCAAGCTCAAAATTTTCACCCTACTTCATCCTTTCAAAATCAATCAAGGAGCTTTGCTAATCAAGGAGATTATGGGAATTCTAGTGCAGGAAATATGCCACAACAAAGGTTGGAGGAGATGGTTCAACAAGTTTTACTATATCAACAACAAGAGAAACAAAGGCAAGCCCAAAAATCAGAACAATCCCTCGGAGTTGATTTTATATCAGTTCAAGGTGACCCTAGTGCATGACCAAGTCCTTCTTCAAGTAATCTTGCACATTTGATAGAAGAAGAAGAAGATGACGTACTCATCAAATATTGGGCATCTACAACATGTGTCCCTCCGGAGATTCCTACTCAAAATTCAATTTCAAATTTTTCAGCTCCAGAAGAAGAAACTGAAGCTCTACAGGACCATTCTAGACTTTTATTTTCTGATGATAGCATTATTGATGGTCCTAATTTTTCTGATACTGTTGTTGCAGATATTGCAGAAGAAGAATGCATAGGAGATGATTCCATAGGTGTAGGGGATTGCACTAAGCCCCAGGGACCACCACAAGTTACTGGTACATTAGAAGATTCAGAAGATGAACCAGAAAGTGTAGGGACTTGCATGGTGGAAGCAAGCACCCAAGGATCACCTGCTTTAGTTGAGTGTCCACCAGAGTCTGAGGCTGAAGAGGAGCATGTACTTGACCAGGAGGAAGCCATGGATACATCTACTCTTGTAGAACCTCCAGGTATTCTCTAGCACGCTCAGGTAAGTATTTCTCCCCTTTCTTCAGAAAAATGCAGAGAGGTACCTAGGGATGACTTAATTGATTCTGATGAGTTTATTGATATACCTTGTGTAGAAATTGTTTGTGAAAATCCAATAGAGGTACCAAATATTGATTTTATTGATCATCATGCATTACTTGATACATCTCTTGTTGATATGGGTTATGAAATAATTTTAGAGGCACCCATAATTGATGTTGTTTGCTATGATGAATCACTTGATACATCTTTTGTAGATATGGATAGTGAAAATTTTTTAGAAGTGCCTAAAATGGATGTTATTTATTTTGATGAATCTCTTGCTATGTCTTATGCTGATGTTGAATGTGAGAAACTCATAGAGATGTCTGAGATGGATTTGATTGGCTGTGACATATTACTTGATACACCCTTGATTGAAAATAATTGTGAAATTTCTATTGATGAGCCAGAAATTGATTTCTTTATTTGTGATGAGCCTCTGGATGCAAATTTTGTAGGAAATAATTTTGAAAATTTTATTGAGGCACCAGAATTTGATTTAATTGAACATGATGCAGTTTTGGATTCATTTAATGCAGAGACTGAATTTATATCATTTCTTTCTGACCCTGAACGCTTGAGAGATGTATTACATTGTTTTGCAGGGTCCAAAAGACTTCAGGAGTGGGTACTCCAACTGAACAGACTCCAGCCTCCTGGAAGGACTTCTGAAAAGCATCAAGAAGGAGGAGACGATTTTACTCTAATTCGAAGCACTCCACCTCTTCCATGGATTTTAAACCTGAATCGACTTAGGCCACCAGAGTAATTTTTTGTAAAGTTTAAGTGTGGGGGAGTCCTAGATCTCTCAGCCACCCATTTTCCTCCACTACCAAGATGGAGGCTGCTCCTTGATAGACTCCGTCCACCAGAATAAAGGGGAGTTTGATTTTTCTTGTATTTTCTTTGATTGCATTTTTCATTTTCATGCTTTCTAGAATTAGAATTGATTTTTAAATTGAGTCCTTGTCAATAAAAGCATGTTAGTTCTCTTAGAAGTTTGTTTCTTACATGAGTAGAAATAAATGTATCCCTTTTGGTTAACTTATTGTCATTTTAGAGTCTTTTGAAAATAAATTAAATTTGGTTGTTAAAACTTAGGATTTGAGCTAATGGATGAAATCTTGGATGCTTGAGTACTACTTGCTTTAGATTCTTAATTGAGGACTTGGGATGAATTATTTACACCTAGTGAGATTAGCCTTATTTTGTGAAACACATATGTTATTGAACTCTAGAACTTGCTTAGGTTCTTTCAAAACCATATTTCAATGATTGGATCACATCTATAGAGGCTAATCTATTTATTTTCCTTTCCACATCAATTTTTAGCAATAATCATGTTTATTCTCTTTTTCTTTACTTATCTCCTACGCTTACCCATTTTTCTATGGACTTGTTTGCTTTGAATGTTTCTAATGCTATTTTGCCCGAGACGGACAAAGATTTAAGTGTGGGGGAGTGACTAGCTTTTTGGAAAGATTTGGTATCAAGGAGGCACTTCAATTCAAAAAAAAAAATTTCATGTGCCAATTTAGTTGAGTTTGGTATCAAGATGAGCAAGAAGATGTGGTTAAGGATGGAAATCAATTGAAGCATCTAGAGTTATCATCATCAAGTGAAGATCCAAGAAGAAAACAGAAAAAAAAAGTTGTTTGTGCCAAAGGGAAGTAAAACTTTTGCAATGAAGCTATTTAAGGGCAGAAATGTTTTGGATTTGCAGTTTTTCTTGGCTTGCAATTTGTCTTTGCTTAAGAGATCCGAAACATCTTGATAAGTGATGAATTGAAGCTGGACAGATCTGAAAACAACATAAGAAATATGTTCCAAGTATAAATGCAGAAATCTGGGCAGAAATTGTTTACCATATAATACAAGGAAGTTTTGTACCAACTTCTAGCTGAATTCCTGCTTCCTAATCCAGCAATGTGTAGCTGAATTCAACTTTGAAAGGGAGCAGCTTACAAGTGAAAGAAACTGGAAGAAATCAGAACATAAAGGCAAGAAAAAAATTGCAGTGCAGTTTCCTAAACTTGACTTGCTACTTAGCCATTTTCGAGTGGAACACCTAAATCTTCCACTACCAATTGATGCAAGTACCTGTGTACTAATTTTCTTTGAAAAGGAATCAGAATTTTGCAAGATCTGGAAGATGCCGTGGAGCTGGAATTGAAACACAGAAATAGAAAAGAAAATTTAAGTGGTAGGTGTGCCAACTTGAAGGGTTGTGTATCAAGAAGGTCACGACAGTGTGAATTGGAGCTAGTTCCTGGTCAGCAAGTATCCAACTGAGCATATTGAGACCAGGAATGAATTCAGCAATTGACTAGAGAAAAAAAAAAGAAACAGCAACAAGTTTGAAAACAGTTTGAGAAAAGAGAAAAAAAAAAGAAGAAAGAACCAAGTGGCACACCATTGAGCTTTGGCACTATAAAATCACTGAAGTTTCTCTCATCCAAATTGAAGATTTGTTCCACCATCATTCTGATTTTAGTAGAGAAAAGAAAGAAAAGAGAAAAATCAGGAAAGAAGAAAAGAGAAACAAGTGGCACACAAAAGGAAAAATTGGCACAATGACACCAACAAGTTATTCTTCATCCAAATCAAAGGAATTACTCAAGATTTACTCCACCACACTTTTGATATCATTAGAGGACTGTTAAGATGGGGCAAAGCACATTACATACATTTTTGAGCAACCAAGTCTCCCACTCCATCAAATTTTCCATTTCCTTAATTTTTATTCCATTTCTCACAATTTTTCATGTTTCCATTTGTTTTTATAGTTGTTGATCCTAATCATGAATAATGGTGGAGATTAGATAATAAGCAAGCCTATGGTAGTGCAAGAAAAAAAAATGATGAACTAGGCAGCAGACAAATTGAACCTGGGGTGACCGGCCCGGCCCCACGGAAGTTTCCCACCGGTCACCAGGGTAAATCGGGAAGCGCTCGCGAGGGCAGTCTAAAAGCCCAGCGTCCCAAGGTTCGCGCCCCATTTGGAGGAAAAATTCCTGCAAAATGCGCCGTAGCTGGGGATCGAACCGAGGATGCCTGGGTTAACTACTAGCGACCTTACCGCTGCACCATAGCCCGGGGGCTATGGTAGTGCAAGAAGCATGTGTGTTTGAGTGAGCTCCATTTTCATCATCAACTTAGAACTTAAGGAGAAAGCCACCAAAATTTTCCTTGAAAGGCTAGAGAGTTAAATTCATCTCAATGACTCATGATGGATGAAAAGGCTAAGTTGTTGATTTAAGGACAAGATACTAATCCATAGAGCTTAGATTTATGAGAATTGACAACCTTAGGTAATTTTTTTTCATTTGTTTCTAATTATGCTTAAGAAAGCCTAAGGGATACATATTTAGTTGTTTCGCGAGACGCTCAAGGTTAAGTGTGGGGGAGTTGATAAGCACCATTTTATTGATTATTTTAATTTCTAAAATCCATGTTTGACCCATGTTTTTATTGCTTAATTATGATTTTACCCTAGGTTTTGAAACTTTATCTTATTTTGGACTTAATTGCAAAATTATACATTTTTGGATTATTTGGTCACTAATTTTCTGATATATTTTTGTAGGCATGAAAGGATCCTGGACCTAGGGCATATTGGGTCAAACTTGAGTCGGATGTGAACCGGATCGAATTATCAAGCTTACAATTAATCCGGGCCGTCCGATTCAAGAGCGGCTAGATCTGAGCCATCCGGGACGATCTGAAGCAATCCGAGCTAGGGTTAGGGTTGATCAAGCTCTATGATCAAGATCTGAAGGTTTCATTCCAATCAGAGCTCAATCAACCGTTGGATCAAGCAAGGAGGGCTCTAGAGCGTCCATTCATAGATAGAGTTGATCTGGACCATCCGTTGCAAATCTGGAGGATCCGAGCTACCACGAGGCAGATCCTGACCCCAGATCATCATCATAAACGTTTGGCTCAAATCGGAGCAAGATCAGCCGTTGGATTTCATCCGATCAATCTGGGTCGTCCATTGTTAGCTATTTAATTAAAAACCCGCAGCAGCCAGCCTTGTCGCGTCTCCGCCGCAGTCATCTTCCTCTTCAGCTGTTCTTCATTTCTCAGCGAATTTTCTTCAATCCAAGGGGCGCACCCCCTCAATTCTTCTTCTAGATCAATTGCTAGGCTATTGGGAAGGTTCTCGGTGAAATTCCAGCTTCGAATTGGCCAAAACAGAGTTGTTGTGAGGTCTCCGCAACTTTGTCATTTATAGCTTCAATCTCGGTTTTGCTCCATCCTTCATCCACCCGAGCAATTCAGAGGGGTTCCCTGGAGTGTTCGGCATCATCCCCACACCATCCACGCACTTGGACAATGCCAGATTGAGGAAATCGATTGGAATTCAGATTGGTTCAGAGTGAGAGCTGGATTTGAATTGTTGAGCTGTTCTTCAATGGTTTTTTTGAGCTTACGGGTTCGAGGCTCAGTCTTGCTTGACGACCAAGAAGCATTTGAGTTTAGGGAGAGTTGAGGAGTAGTTTTATGTAGTTAATTTCATGTTTTCGTAGCTGCAATCCTATTTCTGCTCTTGTTCTGTTTCTGAATTGGTTTCAGTTTGGTTAAGTTTCGTTTATTACATTGTTCCAGCTGTAATTTAGCTTTAAATCTTCAAGTAAGTAGTTAGCTAGCTAATCTAGTTGATGTTTCACTTCATTTCAGTTGATTTCCTATTTTAGATGCTTGCGTATCAGAATTTTAGCCAGCGTATCAGATTTTGTCAGCTATTTAGTTTCAGTTTATTTCAGTTTAGTTCATGTATTGTTTTAATTCTTGAATCAGGAAATCAGTAGTAAGCTAATGCAATTGATCTAGGATTGCTTTGCATTTAATTTTGGTTACTGCATTTCTGCATCAGGTTTTACCTTGCGTATCAACTTTTCAATTTCTGCAGCTTAGGTTTCCAAGTGTGCAAGTAGGTTTATCAGTTGTAGAATTGTTTCAAGTGAGTTCTAGCTTAGTGAATCTTATTCTGAACTTGAATTAGTGCACTTGCCTTTGAGCTTGCATAGGTTCGGTTTTTTCCAACTGCAAATCTAAATTTCTGCAAGTTATCCCTTTCATTCCTGCACATCATGATTGGTTCCGGCAAGTTTGGTTCAATTGAATTGGTTTCTGCATTTATTGATTGCTAAAGTCTGCATCCAATTAGTCTACTTCACATCCACTGGTTTCACTCCAGCTGCTGGTTCAAATTTGCATCCAACTTGTAGCTCAATACCAGCTGCATGTTCCTGAATCTCTGCACGAAACTGCAGTTTACTGCATTTTCTGCAGTTTAGGTTGGAGTCTGAATGTTTTCATTGATTCAATACTTGTGCCAAGTGCTTCAACATCTGTTTTGATAAGTCTGATTGAGTCTGAATGTCTTCATTGACCGCTGCATATTACTGCACGTACAGCTATGTTTTTCCAGCTTCAACAATTTGTTCAATTCTGCACCTTTGGCACAACATCATTGGCTTTGGCACAATAGGTTTCCAGCTGCCGAATTGTATCAAGTGAACTAAGATCCGTCAAACCTTATCTGATCCATAGTTTGGTACATTCAATTTCAGTTGTTCCGTTTGGTTTCACATCAGATCGGTTGGAAATTCTGCATTGATATTATTGAAACTCTGCATTTCGTGATTAGCTTTGCCATTTCTGCACATGAGTGTTTGTATCAAGTAGGAAATGCTAGCAATGATTGCATTTAAGCTTGTTTGCTGCTGAAAATTCCCTGCACTGTTTTTGTTCGTCTTTGTATCAATTGGCCTTGCGTCACTGATCAAATTTGTTCATTTCAAAAGTGGTTAAGTGCTTAAATTGGTTAAATGGTCCTTTGGTTGAGCTAATGACTTGCTATCACTAGTTAAGTTCTTTGAGTTAAGTTTCTCTTCTCTCTATCAAGCTTTCATTTCTGAATTTCCAACCAAACCCAAATCAGATTTATTTGAAACCCGAATTCATAAACGACACCTAAATACAAGCGCGAATCAAACAAACCTTCAACTAGCCCCGAGAAAAATACGACCTGTGGCCCCTTTACTACGTTTTCATATTTTGATTGCAAAAAGGGTTTCCAGCAATTCATTCACATTTAAATCTGATGAGCCCACACTTTCGTGACAATTTAATCTAGTATATTTGGGCTTGTCAATGGGTCAGCCTTAAGCTTGGAGCATCGATTTGTTGTGCCACAGCCAAGGTCGATGTAAAGAGAGGTGCAGTTGGGTGCTATGTATATTGTTGCATACTTGTTAATGAGTTAACAACCCAATGATTTATGTAAACATTCAATTAGTTGATAGCATAATGTGATAGTTACATATATGTAATATGTAATCGGTATAATTACCTACCTTCATAGCTAAGAATAACTTGATGGCCCCAGCCATGGTTGTTCTTATTTATGGTTGGATATCAACCTATTTGGAGATGTTCCTATGATCACCCGAATTGATAAAAAGGGTTATTCAATTCGAAAAATAAATAGGATTTAATGAATGTATGTTGATGCATTCTTTATCATTCTCATCACATAAGCTCAATTTGTATTTCTAGGATAATCACCTGATCATGTCTTCTCTGAATTTGCGTTCTATTTTTCGACACCAATAAGTTACCTAAGGACAAAAGGATTAAAAAGGCACCAAAAGGCACTTGCCATCATTGTGGCAAGGAGGGCCACTGGCGAAGAAACTGCAAGGTTTATCTTGAGTCCTTGAACAAGAAGGCATCCGATGCCCCATCCTCTTCAGTCATCTTCGTTATTGAATGTCACTCTATTTCCTCGTACACCTGATTACTTGATACTGGGTGTAGCTCACATATATGTAATGACATACAGGGGCTAAGAAATAGAAGAAGACTCGTCAAGGGAGAAGCGAATTTGCGAGTTGGAAATGGAGCAAAGATTGCTGCTATTACCATCAGAACATATTTGCTAAAGCTCCCTACTGGACTTGTCTTAGATTTGGATAATTGTTATTTTGTTCCTTCGTTAATAAAGAACATTGTATCTATTTCATACTTGAATGAAAATGGTTACCATTTAACTTTTAATAACAATTGCTGTTACATAACTTTAAATGGTGTTCTTTATGGGACCGGAACTTTATGCAATGGTATCTACACGTTAGATTTATCCGGTGACATTTTCAATATCGAAGTTAGCAACAAATCTGCTCGAATAGATAATCAAATAGACTCCTACACGTGGCATTGTCATCTTGGCCATATAAGGAAGAAACGCATGACCAAATTACACCGATGTGGAATTCTGGAATCATTTGAACCCGGTTCATTTGATTCATGCGAATCATGCTTAAAAGGCAAGATGGCCAAATTACCCTTTTCCGGAAAAGGTAAACCAGTGGGAGAATTGCTTGGTCTAATACATACTAATGTATGTGGACAAATGTCAACTCTTGCACAAGGAGGCTATAGCTATTTCATTACCTTTATCGATTATCACTCACGATTAGGGTATGTGTTCTTAATGAAACACAAATCTGAAGCTTTTGAGAAATTCAAAGAATTCAGAAATGAAGTAGAGAAACAGCTTGGCAAAAGTATTAAGATACTTCGATCCGATCGGGGTGGTGAATACTTGAGTCAAGAGTTTCAAGATTATCTTAGGGACAATGGGATATTGTCTCAATGGACTCCGTCGTATACACCACAGCATAATGGTGTATCTGAGAGGCGTAACCGAACCTTGATGGACATGGTTAGATCTATGATGAATCATGCAACTCTTCCAAAATCCTTTTGCGACTATGCGCTTAAGACAGCTATTTACTTGCTAAACAGAGTCCCGACCAAGGTAGTCTCTACTACTCCATATGAGACGTGGAATAGTAAGAAACCTCATTTATCTCACCTAGAGATATGGGGTTGTCCTGCTTATGTGAAGTGGACTGTATCAGACAAATTGAATGCTAAGTCTGATAAATGTCTATTTATTGGATACCCTAAGGAAACGAAGGGTTATCAATTCTATCATCCCTTGGAACAAAAGGTGTTTGTTTCAAGGCATGCTGTATTTCTAAAAAAGAATTTCTTTTACAAGAAAACAGTGGGAGTAGCATTGAACTTGAAGAAGTTTTAGAAACTCCAATAGACATTACAGAGACACCTAGTCTAGACCCACAACCGATAAGTCATAATGATGAGCTATCAGTTGAACCTAAAACAACACCACTTCTTCGTAGGTCTGATAGGACACGCAATATTCCAGAGAGATACGGATTTCTCATAAGTGAATCAAACGACGTGTTACTCATTAGCGATGACGAACCTATCAGTTATGAAGATGTTCTGAAAATTCAGAAAGGGATAATTGGCTTGAAGCCATGAAGTCGGAAATGGATTCCATGTATGAAAATCAAGTATGGGACTTGGTTAACCCACCTGAAGGGATTAAGCCCATATGGTGCAAGTGGGTTTTCAAGAAGAAAACCGACATGGAAGGTAATGTTGTCACCTTTAAGGCTAGATTAGTGGCAAAAGGATATCGTCAGAAACAAGGAATTGATTATGACGAAACCTATTCGCCAGTAGCTATGCTTAAATCCATTCGGATGCTCCTGGCCATAGCAGCTCATTATGATTATGAGATATAGCAAATAGATGTGAAAACAGCTTTCCTTAATGAAAACCTGCTTGAGGATGTATACATGATACATCCTGAAGGTTTCACATCGGTTAATAAAACCAAAGTATGCAAGCTTCGACGATCTATATATGGATTAAAGCAAGAATCCAGGAGCTGGAACATCCGTTTTGATGAGACAATCAAAGAGTTTGATTTCTCACAAAATCCTGACAAACCTTGTGTGTATAAGAGGGTTAGTGGGAGTGCAGTCGTATTCCTAATGTTATATGTCGATGACATATTACTTATAGGAAACGATATATCAGTCTTACAGTCAGTTAAAATTTGGTTGTCCACAACATTCTCTATGAATGACCTGGGAGAAGCAACCTATATCCTTGGGATTAGAATCTATAGAGATAGATCAAAACGATTGCTTGGTCTTTCGCAGTCTACATATATAGGCCGACTGCTAAAAGGGTTTAGCATGTCGGAATCCAAGAAAGGTTACCTTCCCATCAGGCATGGGATCAACCTTTCGAAGTCTGTGTCCGAGCACAGAAGACGAGAGGATTTGCATGAATAAGATTCCTTATGCATCCGCGATAGGATCTATCATGTATGCTATGTTATGTATTAGGCCCGATGTATCGTATGCTCTGAGCGTCACAAGCAGATACTGTAATGCCCGCCTTTTTCCCACACCTCATGGTGTGGCGAGAGAGGCGGCGTTACGCTCAACATTACATGTACTTAGACAATATCTTAATGCAGCAGAATCATTATTTTTTTTCTAAACATGCTCTTAACCATACAACTAATACATGACATATTTATACGTGCCTAAGCTTGTCATTCATAACTTATATGCATAGCATCATAACTTAACCGTTTCATAACTTATTTATCATTTCATAGGTAGCATATACTTATCCATAAATGTAGCATTATGAGTCTTGAGTCACCCATTAGTCATAACCATCAAACATAGCATAAAATTTAAGAAACATTCCCAAGGCATGCATTATGTATGAATATAGAATCCTTTACCAAGTCACTGCCACACACACACATGCTTCTGCCTCCCCTGCGGCTTCCCTTAATAGCTTCTTGGTTGATCTGCGGTACGAGGAAAATAAAACTATAAGCACATAGGCTTAGTAAAACCCCTTTCCTACTCACTAAAACCATTCGTTGCTTCAACATAAATATATCAAACATTTGACATAACATAACTTCGAGCATAAACATAAGCATAGTCATACATGGCATAAATGAACATACATGAACATGACTTAATATATATCAAGCAACGTATACATGACATAAAGCATACCTACATGAACATGAAACATACTTATACATGGCATAATTCTTAGCATACACAAACATAATGCATTACTTATACATGACATGATTCTTAGCATACATGAACATAATGCATTACTTATACATGACATGATTCTTAGCATACATGAACATAATGCATACTTATACACGACATGATTCTTAGCATACTTAAACATAATGCATACTTATCTTAGCATACTTAAACATAATGCATACTTATACATGACATAAAATATGAGCATAAATACAAGCATAAAATATACTTACCTTGGCGCGATGCATAACATGGATGTATGAATGAGACAAATGCATTTACTACATAAGGATGCTTAGTTTTGAAAATCATACTTTTAAATGCTTAACATAACATCATTGGGGTCCCCGACTTGTACCACATACATACTTCATAGCGCGCATCCCTAAGTAAATACGAGGTAGCTAGCCTCGACCTACTAAGGTAAGGACAGCATAGTCGGTAGTCCTAGAACCGGGGCGTTCTTAAGGTGCCCATCCCTGTTGCACAGCTTCGGTAGTGCCAGAACCGTGGACAGCATAGTCGGTAGTCCAGAACCGGGGTGTTCTTAAGGTACCCATCCCTTGGACCCTTACTTCGGTCCGGTACAAGCCTTATGCATGAAAATAAACATGCATGCTTCATCTTATCATTCATACTTATTTCATATCATCGTTATGCCTTCATCATTCATACTTATCATTCATACTTATAATTAAGGCATAACCATCATCTTTATTCATGCTTATCATTCTTTGTTCATAATATAGAACATACATACATAATCATGTTTCTAGTCATAATCTTATCCGAGTTCATAAAGCTTGCATGATCATGATACAAAATCAACATACATCTCATACAAGATACATTTTATCTTACATACATGATCCTAGTATCCATCATAAGACATGAATGGTAAGCCACATATAAACCTAACACATACTACTAGGATTCATAGCATTCATCACAAAACATGCATATACCTTCATGAGTCATAATTTCATTATAAGCATTTATCAATCATACATGCATTATTCTATTTATCATAATATACTCCTACATAAATTTCATGTATTCATGGTGTATGATCTAAATATTCATGATTAAAATCATAACCTAAAATTAACCATACAAGTCATGTCACATAACACATAACCTAAGGTTTTAGTCATATGGAAGCCCTTACATCATGCCTAACCATGTACTAGCATCATGGGGACTTATGAATATGCATTTTTATAATCTTAACCCAACCCAAACCCTAGGGTTGGGTCTTGGCCGAAAGTCTCAAGGACCATGGGTCCATGGAGAATTTGCCTAGATCATGATTACCTCTCTTACCTACATATCATGCCATAGAAAAATTATTTGAATCCTTGATTGGACTTAACTCCAAATCCTAGACCTAAAACAAGAGTTGGCCGAAAACCCTAGAAGGGTAACAAGCCCATGGAAGAGTTCATTTAACACCATTCTTACCCATAAGGTATCATAAGAATCATATTAATCATGCTTGGAAAGGTTGGAGTTTCCCCTAGCCTCTTGACCTTGATGTGGCCGAAACATATAAGGGTAACAAACCCTTAGAAAGTTCATGTAAGTCACTATTTTCTTCCATACTACATCATAGTAAGACACACTAAGCATACTTGAGGGATTAAAATTAATCCCTAGCCCTACACTTGATGTGGCCGAAACCCTAGATGGGTTTTAGGGCATCAAAAATTTCCCTAAATCTCAATCTATGCCTTACATCTTATCATGAAACATTTAAGAGCACAAAAAGGAATTTACATCATCCCTAGGCCTAAACCCATGGTCTTGGCCTAAACCCATGGCTTCACATCAAGTGTTTTTTTTCCTCCAACTTACATGTAAACAATATCTAAATCTTATTCAACATCAAGAACAATCATACCACAGGTGAGAAGGTTTTACCTTCCTTGATCTCGCTTACAAACTTCGAATAAAAGATAACAAGAGAACCTCCTTGTCTCTAAACTTTCCTTAGTCCTTGTATCCTTGTAGGGGGCTTTAGATCTTCAAGATGGGGTCCTTGGTGGAACTTTTCTCAAGGGGGAGAGACCCTTGAACTTTCGGCCAAAGTAAGGAGGAAGAAGAAAATCAAGAAGAAAAGGGAAGTTGTAACTTCCTTTCCCTATTTATATCATTTTGAAAAGGGGTGAGTGAAGAGTCATGGTGCCTCTTCCCTTGGTGACTCTTCATTTCCTACACCTTCACTAATATCCACCTCATTCCCTCATAGCACTCCCTTGCTAGGTGAATTGGTTAGTGCATGCTTGGTTGTATAAGAGGTCCAAGGTTCAATCCTTGGTGCATGCACTAATTTTCTATTTTATTTTTAATTTATTTCCTATCATTTTCGAAAATTCCTTAAAAATTCTCCCATAATTATGTTAATATTTTTCATTAAAATCCCTCTATTTTTATATTAAATTTTACCTAAAACCACCCATAATAATGGCACTAGAAAACCCCTATAAGGCCCCTTAGTATTTTAGTTTCCCAATTTAAATAAGAGAACCTTGATTTCTTGGCTAAGGTTCGTACTAATATTCCTAGATCCTTCGGAAAATTATCTAGACCTGCTTAATATTTTAAAGAAAATATTAAGAGAATTTTCTGGGTCGTTACAGATACCATTCTGATCCAGGAATGGATCTTTGGGAGACTATCAAGACAATCCTCAAGTACTTAAGAAGAACTAAGGATGTGTTCCTAATATATGGAGAAGGTGATATGATAATACGTGGGTATACTGATGCCAGTTTCCAGACAGATAAGGATGACTCCAAATCTCAGTCTGGATACATATTTATGGAGGCGCAATAAGTTGGAAGAGTTCCAAGCAAGACACCGTAGCAGATTCTACCACGGAAGGGGAATATATTGCAGCTTCGGAAGCAGCAAAGGAAGCAGTCTGGATCAAGAAGTTCGTCTCAGAACTTGGTGTGGTTCCAACCATTGATGAAGTAATACCGGTTTATTGCGACAACAATGGAGCTATTGCACAAGCAAAGGAACCAAGGTCTCAACAGCGATCCAAACATGTGCTTCGCCGCTATCATCTGATCAGAGAGATTATAAGTAGAAATGATATACAAATTGAGAAAATTCCCACTGAAAGGAATTTAGCGGATCCATTAACTAAGGCCTTGCCTCAAAGCAAGTTTGAGAGTCATGTTAGAGCCTGTGGTATTGGATACCGTAGCGATTGGCATTAGGCCAAGTGGGAGTTTCTTAGTGATATGAGAAAAGTGTCCTAAGGCAATCGCCTTATGATTGTAATCATTTATTTTAATAAATGAATATTCACTATTTGAGTATACATGTTTATGTATTTGATTGAGATCTTAAACTCATTTACTGAATGTCCGCAATATAATTCACAGCATGCGAGAATTTGTGATGAATTCATAACTAGTGATTATCTCCACATGTGCAATTGTGAAGTATTGAAATTGTCCCTAGTCGATGAATTGATAAAAACGGACACTATCAATTCTGTTGAGACTAGCATGGGTTATTCTCTAATCAGCTGATTCTCACTGGCTGGTGACATTGGGATGTCCAGAGATAAACATGAATGCTAGTTAAGGGAACTAGTTCATTGGAGTGACTGGCTGTAAAACTTCATATGGTAGTCTACATATAGACATGTCAGTGAAGTTCTTACTGCAGCTTAAGTGCGATGTTCCTTTGACTTGCGGTGTTCAAGTCATCTTGGTCATGGAGACTTATACTTTGACATCTTAAGCAAGCATCTCCAAGGAGGTGTGGACCCAGGATGATTGGGTATAAGCCGAAGTGCCCGAAGATGTTTGAACAACCTACAAAGGATTCACCACTCCTTGCGAGGAGATGTATACCCAAGGCCTATCGTCGGATTGTTACTCGAAGCCTCTGGCCAGAGCATGACATGTTCAGAGTATGAATCTCTTAAATACATGAGAGTAATTAGAATCTGTAGGACGAGAAAACGTTACTTGGACTAGGTGTGACGTAGTCAGCCTAGTGGGTACTGACACACATAGACCATGTCCTGAACCAAGTGGGTATAAGATGGTGAAGGGAATGGGGCACGATTCATTATAGCTGCTGAAGGGTTTCAGAATTATTTCTGAGGTCAACCGTTGATCTTTCGATTAATTGGGGATCATGATGTACTACTAGGTGCCACTCATGATCGTTCTATAATTGGTTAAGTATAGACGGCCAACATAAATCGAAAGCCTATTTAGTCACACGCACTACGAGTAATCCGAGGGATTTAAAACGAGTTGAAAATTGGATTTTCCAATCAAGAGAGATTAGGTTTGGTTGAGCCAAATGATAAGTCGAATCTGAATTTTTCATAGACGCATCAGAAGCGTAAAATGGCTAAGTTTTTTGAAGACTTAATAGATGAATTAAATGAGTTTAATTCATTGGGGTGTGGCCTGGATAGGCCGGCCAAAGAGGGTCCCCACCCTCTTTGCTTGGCCGGCCACAACAAAGGGAGGGAACCAAATTGTTTATTTCAATTTATAAAATAAATCAAGTGTGGTGTGTTTTTATAAAATTATGGATGATATAAATTTTTTATATAAACCAAGGTTTGGTTTATTTTTCATGGAAATTAAAATGAACCATGGATTGGTGTATTTTATTTTATCAAATCAATCATGGATTGATTTACCATGATAAAGAAATTTATATAAAGAAATTTATATAAAATTTATTTTTCATGGAAATTAAAATGAACCATGGATTGGTTTATTTTATTTTATAAAATCAATCATGGATTGATTTACCATGATAAAGAAATTTATATAATGAAATTTATATAAAGAAATTTATTTTTCATGGAAATTAAAATGAACCATGGATTGGTTTATTTTATTTTATAAAATCAATCATGGATTGATTTACCATGATAAAGAAATTTATAAAAAGAAATTTATATAAAGAAATTTATATGATAAATTTCTTATGAAAATTTATTCCATAAGAAAAAGGAGACTTGGTTGATTTTTATCATGAATTAAAATATGATTTTAACCATGATATAAAATCAAAACTTGGCATGATGGAATAAGTCATAGAAAATTTATATGATAAATTTCTTATGAAAATTTATTCCATAAGAAAAAAGAGACTTGGCGGTTGAGAGGCCACTATATAAAGGACCCAAGGCAAGGCTTGGAATTCATTCGAAATAATCAAAGTATTCTTGCTTGGGCTCTCTCCCTCTCCTCCCTTCTTTCTCTTGGCCGACCTCTCCCTTCATCTCCCTTCTTCTTGTCGTGAGCACAAGGAGAAGCACCGAGTCGATGAAGTTCTTCCGTTGGGACGATCTTCCTCCCCAGCCATCATCACCTTGGGATTGGGCGCAAGTCATCTTCCTCCTCGCCGGAATTGTGATTCCGGCCAACCTTGGTGGTGAGTTTTTCCGATGTGATTACTTCTCTCTTGGTATTCTTGTCATGTCTTTGGAGGATCTAGTAGTTCTTGTCGACATGAGACTCGTGGCTTTGCGAAGTCATCCCGAAGAAAACTCGACGTGGACGCGAATAGAGGCGGAGCTTCCAAGGGACGCTTACGGTTGGATCTCGTCCCTTTCTTCGAGTTACGCGAGGTAACAAGTTAATTAGTTTACGTTTCTGTAAAATTTTAAATATATGATCATGTCTACACAACATAAGGTTGCATGCTTAGATGTGTGGTTAAATAATTTAAGAAATTATTTATGCTAAACCTTCCGCTGCACGTAATTAATTTTAAAATTACGAACCCGCATCCATGTCAACATGCACCCGGTCCTCCTTCCCAGTACGGGTGGAGCACTTGAGCCGTGCAGCCTCTGACCATTGCCCCTTGCGGATCTCCTTCCCTAATTTTGAGCAGGTGGTGGCCTCCTTCAGGTTCCAAAAAATGTGGCTGAGACATCATGGGTTTATGCAAATAGTAAGGTTAAATTGGAACCTACCAAGCCCAGGTAATATCCTAATCAATTTGTAGATCAAACTGAAAAGATTAAAGAGTCACTTGAAATGGTGGAACAAGGAGGTATTTGGGAATATACATGACAACATTAAAACAGCCGAAGAGCATTTTACTGTGGCAGAAAAGGAATACGATGCTGAGCCTATGGAAGAGAACAGAATTAACAGAAATAAAAGTCAAGCTCATCTCTTCAAGACTTTGCAAATGGAGGAGGACTTTTGGAAACAAAGAGCAGCGGTTAAATGGATGAGTCAAGGTGACAAGAATACGAATTTTTTTCATGACAGGGTTCAAACAAGGAAGATTACCAATCGAATTTTTCGTATTTGGGATGATGGGGACTGCCTAGAAAATCCAGAACTCATAAAGGTCTCCGGTGTCAAGTTTTTTGAACAACTATTAACAGGGGAGGATTTCAATGCCACGGCAGCTGATCTTCGCCACATTCCTACCCTACTCACCACTGAGGAAAACTCTACATTGACATCCTTGCCATCCATGGAGGAAGTCAATAAAATAATTTGAGAAATGGACCAAGACAGTGCAGCTGGACCAGATGGTTTCTCTGCAGCTTTTTATGTCTCCTGTTGAGATATAATTCATGACGATGTTTTTAAGGCAGTCCTAGACTTTTTCACAGGGGGGGCTTTGCCCAAAGGAATGACTGCTACAACTATTGTGTTGATACCAAAAAAAGAAAATGCACAGAACTGGCAAGATTTCGGCCCATCAGTTTATGCAATGTTTCATACAAGATTGTTTCAAAATTGTTGGCCAATAGATTGAGCAAATTTTTGCACAAGATCATTTCTCCGGCCCAAAGTGGATTCATGGAGGGCAGACTGATTTCAGACAACATATTACTAGCTCAAGAATTAACACATAAACTGAACCATCGTGTCCGAGGGGGAAATTTAATCATGAAGATGGACATGGAAAAGGCCTTTGATTGAGTACAGTGGAGCCTATTATTCAGAATTATGGAAGCCTTTGGTTTCTCAGAAGATTTCGTTGATATGATCAAGAGATGTATCACCATAGTTTGGTTTTTGATACAAATCAATGGCCACCTTGCAGGTCTTTTCCAGGCTAAGAGAGGACTTCGACAAGGGGACCCTATCTCCCCTTTTCTATTTATCATCGCCTCAGAGTTTCTTTCCAGGGGATTGGAAGAGCTTTTTCTCAAAAATCCCAAGTTAAGTTTCGCTACAGGGTGTGACATGCAAGTTTCCCATCTGGCCTATGCAGATGACATCATAATTTTCCTGAATGGATCAATTGATTGTGTTAAAAAAGTAAAGGCCTATCTTGATTCTTATGAGACCCAATCAGGGCAAGCGGTTAATGCAGGGAAAAGTTTTGTCTTTCCCTCAAAGAGCATAACAACATCGCGGAGGGACTTAATTTTAGCTGCCACAGGTTTCCCGGAGGGAACATGGCCCATGACTTATTTAGGGATCCCTATTTTTATGGGACACAGAAAGTCAGCATATTTTGTACCATTGTTAGAGAAAATAAGAAAAAAACTCCTTGGCTGGAACATAGCAAGGCTGTCTTATGGTGGCCGCCTCCTGCTAATTCAGAGTGTGCTGCTCTCGATGCCTTTTTATTTACTACATGTGCTGCTTCCCCCTTGGCTACTTTAAATAAGCTGGAGATGATATTTGCAAGTTTTTTCTGGGGCTCCACAGACACAAAAAGGCAACCTCGTTGGGTGGCTTGGTCAGAAATCAGCAAGCAAAAATTGGAAGGGGGTTTGGGATTACGAAGGCTAACGGATTTCAGTTTGGCAAAGGAGATTAAACTCTGGTTTAGATTTAGGGAACAATCCACTCCTTGGGCAAAATTTCTCACAAGAAGGTACTGTGGTTCAACACATCTAGTCATGGTCCCTTTGAAAAGCAATGCTTAGCCAGTCTGGCGTAGATTGATCAAAGTATGCAGCTTAGCTGAACAGAATATAGGCTGGATTTTGGGAGAAGGCAAGATAAAGTTCTGGTATGATACATGGCTAGACAGCGGGCTAATTTTTTAGACTAGTACCATAGTAGGAAACCAAGACTTAATGGTTGCAGATTTACTGGATGGTACAGAGTGGAGAATGGACAGAATTAAGGATCTTACCTCTTTGAACATAGCTGAAGCAATTGCTTAAACCCCTGCACATTTAGAGGAAACGGATCACATAATATGGAAGCTTACAATGAATGGTAAATTTTCAATCAAATCAGCTTGGAATAGTGTGCGACAAACTCAATTAGTGGTCCCTGTTGTTGGTGCAAGTTGCATCAATGATGTTCCTCTTTAAGTGTTTTAATGTTTGTCAATTCACCTAAGTCAGTGATATATTGAACAGACAAAGGGGAGCAAAAGTGAAGTAAACTAAGCTGAAGAAAAGTCCTAGTTAATCTAGGCATCGAAACTCCAAGTCCTAGCGAAGAGCTGCTAGGCACCTAGCGAAGGGCTGCTAGGTATCGAAACCCCAACACCTAGCGAAGGGATGCTAGGTATCGAAACCCCAAGACCTAGCGAAGGGCTGCTAGGCACCTAGCGAAGGGCTGCTAGGTATCGTAACCCTAAGACCTAGCGAAGGGCTGCTAGGCACCTAGTGAAGGACTACTAGGCATAGAAGACCTAGCGAAGGGCTGCTAGGCACCTAGCGAAGGGCTACTAGGCATAGAAGACCTAGCGAAGGATTGCTAGGCACCAGGCGAAGGACCGCTTGGTAACAAAGACCTAGCGAAGGGCTACTAGGCACCTGACGAAGGACTGCTAGGGAATGAAGACTTGGTCCGAGGGACTAAGCAACTTAGCTGAGCGATGACTAAGGACAGGAGTAGAGACGGGTCAGGGTTTGGGTGTCTCGAGGTCCGGAGGTATCGGAAGCTAAGCAAAAGTCCACCCGAAGGACTGGGTGGCAAACGTCTCCTGAAAGGAGCAGGTGAAGGGCGAGTTCTCGGGGATAGGAACTCGTGCCAGTTCGACCTAGGGTTTCGTGCAAATCCAAAGTCAGAACCAAGTCCTTAAGACCACTATTATATGTATCTATGCTTTGTTGTTATACATCTTGTAGGTACTAAGATTGGAGGATGTAGCAGCTTGCTGGAGGTCCTAACCAGGGCGCCCCCAGTGTTGGGGGCGCCCCCATGCAACCAGGGCTCCCCCAGCAAGGGGGCGCCCCCAGACTGTACTAACAAGGCACTAAACATGAAGCAGGCAAAACAGGTGTCAACCGGGGCGCCCGAAGCGTCCGGGGCACCCGGATTCGAAGCTGTTTTGCTGTTTCAAAGTCAGAACACAGGATAAGCCCTCACGGGGGTGCCCGGAGTGTCCGGGGCGCCCTGGTCAATGATCTTATCACCTGCGATGAGGTAGGCGCAAGGATAAGGTTTGACCGAGTCTTCCGGGGCGCCCCCAGGAGGCCTATATAAGGGGCTTCGACCCCTCTGCTTCAGACACGACTTCCAAGTACTATTTTGATCATTCTGACCATCAACAACGCGCTAAAGACGAGGCTCTACGACCGGGAGGCTCCAGGAGGAAGTGTGCGGCACTTCGAAGGTCTAGATCGGCCGAGTTTCATATTCGTGTTCGGTTTGCTTTTACTTGTTCCTTACTTTAACTTTCAATATCCTTTTGATTGTAATTGTAAACTGTAAGACGGGTTTTCTCCGCCTCCGGAAATTCCGGAAAGGAGACCAATAGTGGACTCACGTCGAGTACATAGGCCTTGGACGTACTGACCCAGGGGGGTCGGGAACCAAGTAAATAAATCCCGCGTGTCATTGTCCTTTGCTTTGTTTTTCGTTCCATTTATTCTCCTCTGCGCTACTAATATTCTAAGTCTAGAACGAAAGTTTTACGAAGATTTCCGAAAGAGTTTTCACGATCAATATTCACCCCCCTCTATCGACGGCACCGGTCCTACAATTGGTATCAGAACCGAGCCGCTCTTCACCGGACTAACCGCCGACGGAGCAAAGACGCCAGGAGTTGAGGGGAAGCCCAGGGGTGAATCAGGTATAATTTAATTTTAAATGTCTAATTTTAAATTGCATATTATTTGTTTCACATGCAGGGAGAGAGGGCACTATAAAAATCAGTGTCGTACTCGTAAAAATCGTTCATCACCGGCGGCAAAGGGGGCACCAGCACCAGGAGTCCGAAGAGATTAAAGCCATATCAGATGCTTCAAGTGCGAAAAATTCGGACACTACAAAAACAAATGTCCGGCAAAGGTACGAAAAATTTATGTTCCAAAAATTTTACAAGTTCCTGCACTGCCATGTGATAAAATAGTTAATTTTTCTGATAAAGTAGATTTGCTGCATAGTAAAATTAACTCTTTGCATGATAAATTACAAAACTTGAATATGACCAAAATATCAGAAATTAATTGTTCAATTCAGAATATCAATTCAGAAATTAATAAAATTAGTTCTGATAATTTATCTGACAAAATTAATTCTGATAATTTTTCTGATAAAATTAGTTCTGATAATTTTAATTCAGACAAAATTAATCCTAAGCATAATTCCGAATTCAAATTTGAAAATCCTAAGGATAATTTGGAATTCAAATTTGAAAATCCTAAGGATAATTCCGAATTCAAATTTGAAAACTTTAAAGATAATTCTAAAGATGAACCTGAAATTATTGAAAATCTTGAGGATAATGAAGATTTTGTTGAAGATATTTATAAGGATAATAAAGATAAAATCCTCCTAAATGATAACTTAATTATTGATAATATTGAATATTATTATAAAACTTTAACTAGTGACCCATTTTACTCCACCTACTGTAAGGATATAGAAAGATCTAATCTTGAGGAGGATATAGAACTATCTAAGATAAAGGCCATAGTTAATAAAAATTATAAAAATTCAAATAAAACAAAATTATTAGAAAAACTTGAAAAGAAAGACAAAAATGAAAAAGACATTTTTGAAATAATGAAAATGATGAATTTGAACCCACTATTATTAATTAATCATTAAATTCAAATTAAATTAAATTTAAATTCAAATTTAATCCTAATTAAATTCAAATTAATTCTTAATTAAATCTTATCTAATTAAATTCAAATTAAATCTTAATTAAATTCAAATTAAATCTTAATTAAATTCAAATTAAATCTTAAATAAATCTTAATTAAATTCAAATTAAATCTTAATTAAATTCAAATTAAATCTTAATTAAATCTTAATTAAATTCAAATTAAATCTTAATTAAATTCAAATTAAATCTTAATTAAATTCAAATTAAATCTTAATTAAATCTTAATTAAATTCAAATTAAATCTTAATTAAATCTAAATTAAATTCAAATTAAATCTTAATTAAATCTTAATTAAATTCAAATTAAATCTTAATTAAATTCAAATTAAATCTTAATCAAATTTAAATTAAATTCAAATTCAAACTTAAATTGAATTCAAATTCAAATTTAAATTAAATTCAAATTCAAATTTAAAATTAAATTCAAATTCAAATTTAAATTAAATTCAAATTCAAACTTAAATTGAATTCAAATTCAAAATTAAATTAAATTCAAATTCAAATTTAAATTCAAATTTGAAATTTAAATTAAATTCAAATTCAAATTTAAATTAAATTTAAATTCAAATTTAAATTAAATTAAAATTCAAATTTAAATTTAAATTAAATTCAAATTCTAACTTAAATTAAATTAAAATTCAAATTTAAATTCAAATTTAATTTAATCCAAATTAATTGAAGCTTAAATTCATTAATTATTTTTCTAATCCAATCAACTCTTAATTAACCTGAACTCAACTAAAATCTTAAATGACTCAAACTAAAATAAAATTTTACCCAAACTATAACAATTAAAATTAATAACATTAAATATGTCAGAGTGGGTTGACATATTCGCGGGTTCACTCGACATGTATCAAATCGGGAATTTGATACATTTTTAGAAACTTAAATAAAATGCTTTGGCCTTGTTTGACTCATGCATAATTGCATGTCATGCATCTGCTACTTCTTTTTATATGACATGTCATTCATATTTAAATTTTATGCATATATTAGAACGGCTATAGGAAAAAGAATAATTGAAACTTGATCAATCTAGTATTGGGTGGCGGTGAGATGATAGTACGTTAGGGAAGCCAATTCTAATAAGGTCAAGTATACTTGGTCTCTTTAGACTGGTGAAACTAGCCGAAGCTACCGATCCAAGATCCAAACTAGTTAGACCAGAATTTTTCAAAAAGTGATTTTGAAAATGAAATTTCATTAAAAGGCTTTGTCAAGGAAAGGGTTGATGATCCAATAAGGCTACGGCCAAAGAAGGCCTAGTGCCTCGCCAAGACCTGGAAGCCAATTTTTGAAATTCAAATTCAAGTTACTTCTTGCCAAATTCAAATCTAACACAAGCTTCAATTAAATCTTAGAGTTAATAAATTAAGAAAAATGATTCAAGCATCTCACAATACACCTATAAGGCAACCATGCGTGTTGTATTGATACATCTAAAATGGGTGAGATGTTAAGGACTAATGAATTGAAAAATATTTTTCAAAATTTTTTCAAAATTGTTAGAATATTTTCCTAAAAATATATTTTCAAAATAGTGCTTCAACATAATAATGTTTTTATGGAATTCATGCTTGTCTGATTGAATATATATATATATATATATTATATGTCTTCAAAAAATTATATCCTTTGAAAATTGTTTGACTCACTCAATTAGACACAAGCCTCTTAGGACAACACTAAAGTTCCTTAAGGCACTTAGTTAGAGTCAAACGGTGTTGGATGCAGGGGAGTGTTTTGTTCTTTTTATTAAAAATATTTTTCGAAAACTGCACCTTAATTTGCATTACATATGTTTTCAAAATTATCTTCTTTCCAAATTGTGGCTTCAAAATTTATCTACTTGAAAATTATCGTTTCTTTGACTTTGATAAACCCTAAAGACACAGAGGAAAGGTCCACTTTATGATCTTCAAGGACTCCTAGGACGTGTCAAATTTAGGGGGAGTCTAACAAGTGTTAAATTATTTTGAAAATTATTATTCTTTTAATCTGAATCAAACCTTAAGACTCAGAGGAAGAGTACTTGTGGTCAACAAGCTTCCCAGGACTGGGTCAAGTTTAGGGGGAGGTCAAATTAAAAGACTTATTGAATATTTCAAATGTTTTCATGCGCGGTATTTTCAAATCCTGTTGAAAACGTAAGTATTCTTTCAAAATACTATTAATTTTCCCAAAACAAAAATATATACTATTATTTTCAAAAATTTGAAATAATGTTTAGCTTGAGTTGGAAAATTCTCCAGGACACTTAGGAAAATGTCCTTGTAGTCAACAAGGCTTCCTATGATTGTGTCAGACTGGAAGATAAACCAAATCAAGTATTATGACTTCAAAAATTTATTCATTTTTCAAAATATACTCACTATTTTTCTGAAATTCTGTGACTTATGCAATTATTTTTATATTTACTTGAGTTTGAAAAATTTCCAGGACACTTAGGAAAATGTTCTTGTAAGTTAACAAGATTTCCTAGGATTGTGTCAGACTGGAAAAGAAACCAAGTCAAGTAAAATAGTATACTTTCAAAATGCATAATACTTTTTCAAAACTTTTCAAAGTCTCATCTTTCTCAAAATATAGTTAGTACTGGCAAAATATGTATAATATTTTTTCAGAAAAGCTTACATGTTTCAAAATATCTTTCAAAACTGCTCAATCTATTCTCTCAAAAGTACTTGCATGCTCCAAAGATCATTTTTTCAAAATATTTGTACCTTCAAAAATCCGGTATTTTCTCAAAAATATTGTCTATGTCTTATGAGTTCAAAATACTCAAGTATTAGTTTTATGCTATGCTTTCAAAAATTTAGTAGTATTTTCAAAAAAGAACCAAAGGTTTTCATTGTTGGTGCAAGTATTTTTTTTGGTTTTTTTTGATGTATGACAAAGGGGGAGAGGTGTGCTTAAGTTAGGAAAATTTTTTTCCAGGATCAAAAATATATTTTCAAAACTAAGGTCATTTTTTTGGTTGATCCCAAGGACAGTAAGTTAGCCCCTTTAAACCAATCTAACTTAAGTTATTGTCAAACATCAAAAAGGGGGAGATTGTTGGTGCAAGTTGCATCAATGATGTTCCTCTTTAAGTGTTTTAATGTTTGTCAATTCACTTAAGTCAGTGATATATTGAACAGACAAAGGGGGCAAAAGTGAAGTAAACTAAGCTGAAGAAAAGTCCTAGTTAATCTAGGCATCGAAACTCCAAGTCCTAGAGAAGGGCTGCTAGGCACCTAGCGAAGGGCTGCTAGGTATCGAAACCCCAACACCTAGCGAAGGGCTGCTAGGTATCGAAACCCCAAGACCTAGCGAAGGGCTGCTAGGTATCGTAACCCTAAGACCTAGCGAAGGGCTGCTAGGCACCTAGTGAAGGACTACTAGGCATAGAAGACCTAGCGAAGGGCTGCTAGGCACCTAGCGAAGGGCTGCTAGGCATAGAAGACCTAGCGAAGGATTGCTAGGCACCAGGCGAAGGACCGCTTGGTAACAAAGACCTAGCGAAGGGCTGCTAGGCACCTGGCGAAGGACTGCTAGGGAATGAAGACTTGGTCCGAGGGACTAAGCAACTTAGCTGAGCGATGACTAAGGACAGGAGTAGAGACGGGTCAGGGTTTGGGCGTCTCGAGGTCCGGAGGTATCGGAAGCTAAGCAAAAGTCCACCCGAAGGACTGGGTGGCAACCGTCTCCTGAAAGGAGTAGGTGAAGGGCGAGTTCTCGGGGATAGGAACTCGTGCCGGTTCGACCTAGGGTTTCGTGCAAATCCGAAGTCAGAACCAAGTCCTTAAGACCACTATTATATGTATCTATGCTTTGTGGTTGTACATCTTGCAGGTACTAAGATTAGAGGATGTAGCAGCTTGCTGGAGGACCTAACCAGGGCGCCCCCAGTGTTGGGGGCGCCCCCAGCAAGGGGGGCGCCCCCAGACAGTACTAACAAGGCACTAAACATGAAGCAGGCAAAACAGGTGTCAACCGGGGCGCTCGGAGCGTCCGGGGCGCCCGGATTCGAAGCTGTTTTGCTGTTTCGAAGTCAGAACACAGGATAAGCCCTCACGGGGGCGCCCGGAGCGTCCGGGGCGCCCTGGTCAATGATCTTATCACCTGCGACGAGGTAGGGGCAAGGATAAGGTTTGACCGAGTCTTCCGGGGCGCCCCCAGGAGGCCTATATAAGGGGCTTCGACCCCTCTGCTTCAGACATGACTTCCAAGTACTATTTTGATCATTATGACCATCAACAACTCGCTAAAGATGAGCCTCTATGACCGGGAGGCTCCAGGAGGAAGTGCGCGGCACTTCGGAGGTCCAGATCGGCTGAGTTTCATATTCGTGTTCGGTTTGCTTTTACTTGTTCCATTCTTTAACTTTCAATATCCTTTTGATTGTAATTGTAAACTGTAAGACGGGTTTTCTCCGCCTCCGGAAATTCCGGAAAGGAGACCAATAGTGGACTCACGCCGAGTACATAGGCCTTGGACGTACTGACCCAGGGGGGTCGGGAACCAAGTAAATAAATCCCGCGTGTCATTGTCCTTTGCTTTGTTTTNTTTCCTTTATATAGTAGCAACTCCTTTGCTAAGTCTCCCTCTAAACCGAATTAACGGAATTAACGGAATTAGTTATAAGAAATTTATCTTATAAATTTTCTTATTAATTATTCCGTTTAAACCGAGTCTTATTATAAACTAATTATAATAAAACTAATTCTTCTTCTCTTTAAATTATGGAATAAATTTTTATAAGAAATTTATAAACTTTCTTATTATGAAAAAATCAATTCATAATTGATTTTATAAAATTAAAATAAATCAATTCATGGATTATTTTAATCTTCCATAAAAGAATAAATTTCTATAAATTTTATTTATATAAATTTCTTTATACAAATTTATTTATCCATAATTTATAAAATAAATCGCACTAGATTTATTTTATTAATTAAACCAAAATTAATTAGTTTTCTCCTCTTATTGTGGCCGGCCACCAAAGGGGATTTTGGCACCCTCTTTGGCCGGCCAAACCAACCCGAACCGCCGCGAATTAAATTCATTTAATTCGCCCAAAAGCCTTCAAAAGACTTAGCCATTTTTAGCTTCCATTGCGCCTCTGACTAACTCAGATTCGACTTATTTCTCTGATCGGAAAAATCCAATTTTCAACTCATTTTAAATCCCTCGGATTACTCGTAGTGCGTGTGACTAAATAGGCTTTCGATTTATGTTGGCCGTCTATAATTAACTAATTATAGAACGATCATGAGTGGCACCTAGTAGTACATCATGACCCCAATTAATCGAAAGATCAACGGTTGACCTCAGAAGAAATTATTCTGAAACCCTTCAGCAGCTCTAATCAATCGTGCCCCATTCCTTTCACCACCTTATACCCACTTGGTTCAGGACACGGTCTATGGTGTCAGTCCCCACTAGGCTGACTACGTCACACCTAGCCCAAGTAGTGTCTTTCTCGTCCTTTGGATTTCTAATTACTCTCATGTATTTTAGAGACTCTCACTCTAAACATGATATACTCTGGCCAGAGGTTTCTGAGTAACAATCCGATGATAGGCCTGGGTATACATCTCCTCGCAAGGAGTGGTGAATCCTTTGTAGGCTGTTCAAACATCTTCGGGCACTTTGGCTTATACCCAACCATCCTGGGTCCACACCTCCTTGGAGATGCTTGCTTAAGATGTTAAAGTATAAGTCTCCATGATCAAGATGACTTGAACACCTCAAGTCAAAGGAACATCGCACTTATGCTGCAGTAAGAACTTCATTGACAAATCTATATAGATTACCATATGAAGTTTTACAGCTAGTCACTTCAATGAACTAGTTCCCTTAACTAGCATCCATGTTTATCTCCGGACATCCCAATGTCACCAGCCAGTGAAAATCAGCTGATTAGAGAATAACTCATGCTAGTCTCAACAGAATTGATAGTGTCCGTTTTTATCAATTCATCGACTAGGGATAATTTCAATACTTCACAATTGTACATTAGAGATAATCACTAGTTGTGATCTCATCACAAATTCTCTTATACTGTGAGTTGTATTGCGGACATTCAGTAGATGAGTTTAAGATCCCAATCAAATACACAAAACATGTATACTCAAATAATGAATTATCATTTATTAATATAAATGTTTACATCATAAGGCGATTGCCTTAGGACACTTCTCTCATATCACTAACAAACTCCCACTTGGCCTAATGCCAATCGCTACGGTATCCAATACCATAGGTTCTAACATGACCCTCAAACTTGCTTTGAGGCAAGGCCTTAGTTAAAGGATCCGCTATATTCCTTTCAGTGGGAACTCTCTCAATATGTATGTCATTCCTACTTATAATCTCTCTGATCAGATGATAGCGTCGAAGCACGTGTTTGGATCGCTGATGAGACCTTGGTTCCTTCGCTTGTGCAATAGCTCCATTGTTGTCGCAGTAAACTGGCACTGCTTCATCAATGGTTGGAACCACACCAAGTTCTGAGACAAACTTCTTGATCCAAACTGCTTCCTTTGCTGCTTCCGAAGCTGCGATATATTCCGCTTCCGTGGTAGAATCCGCTACGGTGTCTTGTTTGGAACTTTCCAACTTACTGCGCCTCCATTCAAAGTAAATACGTATCCAGACTGGATTTGGAGTCATCCTTATCTGTCTGGAAACTGGCATCTGTATACCCACGTATTACCATATCTCCTTCTCCATATATTAGGAACACATCCTTAGTTCTTCTTAAGTACTTAAGGATTGTCTTACAGCCGCCCAATGATCCATTCCTGGATCCGACTGGTATCTGCTTGTGACGCTCAAGCATACGATACATCGGGCCTTGTACATAACATAGCATACATGATAGATCCTATTGCGGATGCATAGGGAATCTTATTCATGCAAATCCTCTCGTCTTCTGTGCGCGGACACATAGACTTTGAAAGGTTGATCCCATGCCTGATGGGAAGGTAACCTTTCTTGGATTCCGACATGCTAAACCTTTTTAGCACTCGGTCTATATATGTAGACTGCGAAAGACCAAGCAACCGTTTTGATCTATCTCTATAGATTCTAATCCCAAGGATATAGGTTGCTTCTCCCAGGTCTTTCATGGAGAAAGTTTTGGACAACCAAATTTTAACTGTCTGTAAAACTGATATATCGTTTCCTATAAGTAATATGTCATCGACATATAATACTAGGAATACGACTGCACTCCCACTAACCTTCTTGTACACACAAGGTTCGTCAGGATTTTGTGAGAAATCAAACTCTTTGATTGTCTCATCAAAACGGATGTTCCAGCTCCTAGATGCTTGCTTCAGTCCATATATGGATCGTCGAAGCTTGCATACTTTGATTTTATCAACCGATGTGAAACCTTCAGGTTGTATCATGTATACATCCTCAAGCAGGTTTCCATTAAGGAAAGCTGTTTTCACATCCATTTGCCATATCTCATAATCATAATGAGCTGCTATGGCTAGGAGCATCCGAATGGATTTAAGCATAGCTACTGGCGAATAGGTTTCGTCATAATCAATTCCTTTTTCTGACGATATCCTTTTGCCACTAATCTAGCCTTAAAAGGTAACAACATTACCTTCCATGTCGGTTTTCTTCTTGAAAACCCACTTGCACCCTATGGGTTTAATCCCTTCAGGTGGGTTAACCAAGTCCCATACTTGATTTTCGTACATGGAATCCATTTCCGACTTCATGGCTTCAAGCCATTTATCCCTTTCTGAATTTTTCAGACATCTTCATAACTGATAGGTTCGTCATCGCTATGAGTAACACGTCGTTCGATTCACTTATGAGAAATCCGTATCTCTCTGGAATATTGCGTGTCCTATCAGACCTACGAAGAGGTGGTGTTGTTTTAGGTTCAACTGATAGCTCATCATTATGAGTTATTGGTTGTGGGTCTAGACTAGGTGTCTCTGTAATGTCTATTGGAGTTTCTTGAACTTCATCAAGTTCAATGCACTCCCACTGTTTTCTTGTAAAAGAAATTCTTTTTCCAGAAATACAGCATGCCTTGAAACAAACACCTTTTGTTCCAAGGGATGATAGAATTGGTAACCCTTCGTTTCCTTAGGGTATCCAATAAATAGACATTTATCAGACTTAGCATCCAATTTGTCTGATACAGTCCGCTTCACATAAGCAGGACAACCCCATATCTTAAGGTGAGTTAAGTGAGGTTTCTTACTATTCCATGTCTCATATGGAGTAGTAGAGACTACCTTGGTCGGGACTCTGTTTAGCAAGTAAACAGCTGTCTTAAGTGCATAGCCCCAAAAGGATTTTGGAAGAGTTGCATGATTCATCATCGACCTAACCATGTCCATCAAGGTTCGGTTGCGCCTCTCAGATACACCATTATGCTGTGGTGTATACGGCGGAGTCCATTGGGATAATATCCCATTGTCCCTAAGATAATCTTGAAACTCTTGACTTAAGTATTCACCACCCCGATCGGATCGAAGTATCTTAATACTTTTGCCAAGCTGTTTCTCTACTTCATTTCTGAACTCTTTGAATTTCTCAAAGCTTCAGATTTGTGTTTCATCAAGAACACATACCCGAATCGTGAGTGATCATCGATAAAGGTATGAAGTAGCTATAGCCTCCTTGTGCAAGAGTTGACATTGGTCCACATACATCAGTATGTATTAGACCAAGCAATCTCCCACTGGATTACCTTTTCCGGAAAAGGGTAATTTGGTCATCTTGCCTTTTAAGCATGATTCGCATGTATCAAATGAACCGGGTTCAAATGATTCCAGAATTCCACATCGGTGTAATTCGGTCATGCGTTTCTTACTTACATGGCCAAGACGCAATGCCAGTGTAGGAGTCTATTCGATTATCTATTCAGCACGTTTGTTGCTAACTTCGATATTGAAAACGTCACTGGATAAATCTAACGTGTAGATGCCATTGCACAAAGTTCCATTCCCATAAAGAACGCCATTTAAAGTTATGTAACAACAATTGTTACTAAAAGTTAAATGATAACCTTTTCATTCAAGCATGAAATAGATACAATGTTCTTTATTAACGAAGGAACGAAATAACAATTATCCAATTCTAAGACACGTCCAGTGGGGAGCTTTAGCAAATATGTTCCGATGGCAACAGCAGCAATCTTTGCTCCGTTTCCAACTCGCAAATTCGCTTCTCCTTTGACGAGTCTTCTTCTATTCCTTAGCCCCAGTATGTCATTACATATATGTGAGCTACACCCAGTATCAAGTACCCAAGTGTTTGAGGAAATAGAGTGACATTCAATAACGAAGATACTTGAAGAGGATGGGGCATCGGATGCCTTCTCTTTCAAGGACTCAAGATAAATCTTGCAGTTTCTTCGCAAGTGACCCTCCTTGCCACAGTGATGGCAAGTGCCTTTTAGGGTATTTTCAGTCTTTTTGGCCTTTTTCTCTTTCCTTATTCTGTTCTTTGGCCTTCCTCTTAGAACCTTTCTTCGAGGAACCAACTAACAGTACCGTCTTTAGATCCTGCTTCACAGAAGACTTTAAAGTCTTCAGCAGGTTGAGCAACTCAGGAAACTGGTATGGAGTTGCACTTTCGGGAGGACGGTTGGGAAGTTGATCTTCAAGGACATTAGCAAGCTTCTTTGCCTTGAGGACTGTCCTCAGGTTTCGAAGCCAGTCCATGATGTTCGGCCCAGTCAGTTTATTGGTGTCCAAAATGGAACGCAAGTTTAGGGAAGACATGATCGAGTGATTATCCTAGAAATACAAATTGAGATTATGTGAGAAGAATGATTAAAGAATGTTTGCATAAGAACCACCATGGCTGTGGCCAAAATTAAATCCTATTTATTTTACGAATTGAATCACCCTTATTATCAATTCGGGAGATCGTAGGAACATCTCCAAATAGGTTGATATCCAACCATAGATAAGAACCACCATGGCTGTGGCCATCAAGTTTTTCTTAGCTATGAAGGTAGGTAATCATACCGATTACATATCACATATATGTAACTATCACTTTATGCTATCAACTAATTGAATGTTTGCATAAATCATTGGGTTGTTAACTCATTAACAAGTATGCGACATTATACATAGCACCCAACTGCACCTCTCTTTACATCGACCTTGGCTGTGGCACAACAAATCGATGCTCCAAGCTTAAGGCTGACCCATTAATCAAGAAATAGTTTTAATATGGTTGGAGCTCATTCAACCGTTTAGTTAGGCTTGGATGTGTCCAACAACCAAAACTAAGGATTGACCTCTGACTCCAACTATATTATTCATAAACTAATTTCATGGTTTGAACATGTTGAGGTTCAAGCTGGGCATGGATGTGTCCATCAACCCAAACGAGAAACAAAACTCCGATTCTAACCATATTAATGGAAGGTGTTGGCCTTAATATTTTGTAAGGGGTTTTGGGTCTCATCTTTTCTAAGCACATTCATGACATTATGTCATGACTAACGATTTCCTTATTAAAGTATGTATGTGACTTAATTTATCAAGTCTCATGAATTGAATTAGGAACCGGATCTCCTAATTCTAATTTCATACTTTATTAAAGGAATTGTTCTGGGAAACAATTTCCTAAATTGTCATAATCAATTTTGGAAATAATATGTTCAAGACTTTGATTTCTCTAAATCAAAACTTATTAAATTAAGAGACAATTCCCTTAATTCAACCACATATTATTTTCATGAAAATCTCATTTAAGAAAACTCTATAGGAAACCATTTTCCTAATTAATTTTGGAGACAACAATATGTAAGAGCATCACCTCTTAAACATATTTTATTCATGGATTTAATTAATTACAACAAATCGTTTTCTAAGGGTGGCTCCCGAGGCTCAGATACCCAAAGAAAAATAATTTGTCGTAAATCCAATTGGACGGCTCCCGAGGCTCAATCCAAATAAACATGACAATTTCAATTAAAATTGGGAAATTAAATTACAACAACTAACTTTAAATTGGACGGCTCCCCGAGGCTCAATCCAAAATAAAGAATTTTGTTGTCAATTTAAAATCAATTCAAATTTAATTGTCAATTAACTGTCCATAATTTGTCTAGACTTTCTTGAAAGAAAGTGCCCAAAATTGCGAGATTTCATAAATAGGTTTTCAGAATAATTGTAAGTTTCTGGTACAAAGAAAACATACATATTTCCAAAGTTGGAAAATTTCTAAAATAAAAAATTTCCAAGATTGGAAAGTTTCCAAAGATGGGAAGTTTTCACAATTATTATAAAATTTTAGAAACTAGGAAATTTCAAACGTTTGCGAAATTTCATGAGGATTTCCAAACTTTGAAATTCCAAAATCTAAAGTTTATTATAATTGGAAAGTTTCCATAATTGAAAAATTTTCCAAAATTGAGATCATGACAAAGTTTTCTGCAAAACAATTTTATAATTATGTCGAACACTAACCGGCTCTGATACCACTGTTGGGACCGGGTGCATGTCGACAAGGATACGAGTTCGTAAAATTTTAAATTTTTATGTGCAGCGGAAGAATTTGCATAAAATAATTTCCTAAATTATTTTAACTTCGTATCTAGCATGCAACCTTATGGTGTATTGACATAATCATAAAATAAAACTTTGTGGAAAAGTAAACTAATTTACATTATACCTCTCGTAACTCGAAGTAAGGGACGAGATCCAACCGTAGCGTCCCTTGGAAGCTCCGCCTCTATTCGCGTCCACGCCGAGTTCTCTTCGGGATGACTTCGCAAAGTCACGAGTTTTGTGCCGACGAGAACTACTAGATTCTCGGAAGGCACAACTAGAAGAATAGGAGAAAATAATAGAAAACTAACCAACAAAGTAACGGAATCGAATTCCGAGAAGAGAGGAGTCGCTATCCGCTTCTTCTTCTTCGTGTTCGGGTTCTCCTTCTTCTTGATAGCTCACGCCAACTTCACCTTGGATGTAGGTTGGGTGCGCCGGCCCTAAACCACAAGGTTGGGCGCTGGCCCTAGGCAAGAGAGGGAGAGGGAGAGGAGAAGAGAGATTAAGAGAGAGAGGGAGAGAATAATTAATCTCTTGATTAGGAATAAGGGCTAGCCTTTGGTTCCTTTATATAGTAGCAACTCCTTTGCTAAGTCTCCCTCTAAACCGAATTAACGGAATTAACAGAATTAGTTATAAGAAATTTATCTTATAAATTTTCTTATTAATTATTCCGTTTAAACCGAGTCTTTATTATAAACTAATTTATAATAAAACTAATTCTTCTTCTCTTTAAATTATGGAATAAATTTTTATAAGAAATTTATAAACTTTCTTATTATGAAAAAATCAATTCATAATTGATTTTATAAAATTAAAATAAACCAATTCATGGATTATTTTAATCTTCCATAAAAGTATAAATTTCTATAAATTTTATTGATATAAATTTCTTTATACAAATTTATTTATCCATAATTTATAAAATAAATCGCACTAGATTTATTTTATTAATTAAACCAAAATTAATTGGTTTTCTCCTCTTATTGTGGCCGGCCACCAAAGGGGTTTGGCACCCTCTTTGGCCGGCCAAACCAACCCGAACCGCCGCGAATTAAATTCATTTAATTCGCCCAAAAGCCTTCAAAAGACTTAGCCATTTTTAGCTTCCATTGCGCCTCTGACTAACTCAGATTCGACTTATTTCTCTTGATCGGAAAAATCTAATTTTCAACTCGTTTTAAATCCCTCGGATTACTCGTAGTGCGTGTGACTAAATAGGCTTTCGATTTATGTTGGCCGTCTATAATTAACTAATTATAGAACGATCATGAGTGGCACCTAGTAGTACATCATGACCCCCAATTAATCGAAAGATCAACGGTTTGACCTCAGAAGAAATTATTCTGAAACCCTTCAGCGGCTCTAATGAATCGTGCCCCATTCCTTTCACCACCTTATACCCACTTGGTTCAGGACATGGTCTATGGTGTCAGTCCCCACTAGGCTGACTACGTCACACCTAGCCCAAGTAGTGTCTTTCTCGTCCTTTGGATTTCTAATTACTCTCATGTATTTTAGAGACTCTCACTCTAAACATGATATACTCTGGCCAGAGGTTTCTGAGTAACAATCCGACGATAGGCCTGGGTATACATCTCCTCGCAAGGAGTGGTGAATCCTTTGTAGGTTGTTCAAACATCTTCGGGCACTTTGGCTTATACCCAACCATCCTGGGTCCACACCTCCTTGGAGATGCTTGCTTAAGATGTTAAAGTATAAGTCTCCATGATCAAGATGACTTGAACACCGCAAGTCAAAGGAACATCGCACTTAAGCTACAGTAAGAACTTCATTGACAAATCTATATAGATTACCATATGAAGTTTTACAGCTAGTCACTCCAATGAACTAGTTCCCTTAACTAGCATCCATGTTTATCTCCGGACATCCCAATGTCACCAGCCAGTGAAAATCAGCTGATTAGAGAATAACCCATGCTAGTCTCAACAGAATTGATAGTGTACGTTTTTATCAATTCATCGACTAGGGATAATTTCAATACTTCACAATTGCACATTAGAGATAATCACTAGTTGTGATCCCATCACAAATTCTCTTATGCTGTGAGTTGTATTGCGGACATTCAGTAGATGAGTTTAAGATCCCAATCAAATACATAAAACATGTATACTCAAATAGTGAATTATCATTTATTAATATAAATGATTACATCATAAGGCGATTGCCTTAGGACACTTCTCTCATATCACTAACAGCAGCTCCATCTCATAAGCCACCCTGCCGACCCTTTTCAGGATCTGGTACGATCCCACATAACGCGGACTTAGTTTTCGTTTCTTCCCAAATCTCGTTACCCCTTTCATAGGAGCCACTTTGAGGAATACCAAATCTCCAACCTCGAATTCTAGTGGCCTACGCCGGACATCTGCATAATTCTTTTGCCGGCTCTGAGTAGCCTTTATCCGCTGTCGGATGTTCTGTATAGCTCGGGTGGTGCTGTCGATAAAATCCGTCTTGAGCCCCATTTCCTTCTTTTCATCACCTTCGTACCAACAGATCGGAGACCTACATCTCGTCCCATACAAAGCTTCATAAGGGGCCATTAGTAGCTTGGTAGCTATTATTGTAAGCGAATTCCGCTAAACATAGATATCGACACCAACTCCCTTTGAAATTCAGGGCACAAGCCCGGAACATGTTCTCCAGTACTTGATTCACTCGTTCAGTTTGCCCATCAGTCTGAGGGTGAAAAGCGGTGCTGAATCATAGTTTAGTGCCGAGAGACTTCTGAACACACTCCCAAAAATGTGAGGTGAAGCAACCATCCCTATCTGAGATGATGGTCTTGGGAACTCCATGAAGTTTGATTATCTCCTTAGCATATAATTGAGCTAGTTGCTCAATCGAATAAGTAATCTTGATTGCTAGGAAGTGAGCAGACTTCGTCAACCAGTCCACAATTACCCATATCGCATCATATCCGTTCGTAGTCCTGGGAAGCCCTGAAATGAAATCCATAGAGATATCTTCCCATTTCCATTCCGGAATTGGAAGTGGCTGCAGAACTCCTCCGGGTCGCTGGTGTTCTGCTTTCACTCGTTGGCAGGTCAGGCAAGTGCTGACATGCTGAGCCACGTCTCTCTTCATACCGGACCACCAGAATTTCTCCTTCAGGTCTTGATACATTTTGGTGGATCCCGGATGCATCGAATAAGGGGTTCCGTGAGCTTCTGCTAATATTTCTCTCCGCAGCTCCGATCATTAGGGATACATAGATGATCCCTAAGGTATATTACTCCCCCGTCGGCGATACGAAAACCATCGCCCTTTCCTTCTAGGATCTCCTACTTGATTCTCTGAAGACTCGGATCACCATTTTATTTTTTGAATATGTCCTCGAACAATGTTGGTGATATTGTCATGGTAGAAAGCCGTCCGGAGATGAACTCGACCCCAAAATTCATAATTTCTCTTTCGAGTGGCCAGGGTAATATAGATATGGACATCAAGGTGGCACAGGACTTCCGACTGAGTGCATCTGCCACTTTGTTTGCCTTCCCTGGATGGTAGAAGATCTCGCAGTCGTAGTCCTTCACCAACTCAAGCCATCGGCGTTGTCTCATATTTAAGTCTTTCTGAGTGAAGAAGTATCGCAGACTCTGGTAGTCTGTATAAATCCTACACTGCGCTCCATATAGATAATGCCTCCATATCTTAAGAGTGAAGACCACAGCGGCCAGTTCTAGATCATGAGTGGGATAGTTCTGTTCATGTTCTTTGAGTTGCCTAGAGGCGTAGGCAATGACCTTTCCACTCTGCATAAGTACAGCTCCAAGTCCCAGTTTGGAGGCGTCGTTGTACATGTCGAAGCTCTGGTTACTTTCCGAAAGGGTAAGAATTGGAGCACTCGTAAGTCTCCTTTTTAGCTCCAAGAAACTCCTCTCGCAGTTTTCCGTCCATTCGTACTTTTTATCCTTCCAGGTGAGAGCCGTTAGAGGGGCTGCAATTCTTGCGAAGTCCTCCATAAATTTTCGATAATAGCCCGCTAGACCGAGAAAGCTTCTGATTTCGTTGGCGTTCTTTGGCCGGCTCCAGTTATTCACAGCTTCAATCTTTGTTGGGTCTACCATAACCCCGACTTTGGAAATAATATGACCCAAAAAGCCTACTTGGTCGAGCCGGAACTCACATTTGGAGAACTTTGCGTACAGTTGCTTTTCCCGAAGAATCTGTAATACCATCTTCAGGTGCTCGGCGTGCTCTTCTTGATTTCTTGAATAAATAAGGATATCATCTATGAAGACGATTACAAATTTGTCGAGAAAAGGCGAGAAAACCCGATTCATAAGGTCCATAAACATTGCAGGAGCATTTGTCACGCTGAAAGGAATAACGACAAATTCAAAATGTCCGTACCTCGTTCAGAATGCCGTCTTCGGAATATCATCCTGTTTTACCCTGACTTGATGATAATCAGACCTCAAATCGATCTTAGAGAAAACAGTGGCTCCCTTCAACTGGTCAAACATGTCATCTATCCTCGGGAGGGGACACCTGTTCTTAATCGTCACGTTGTTCAGCGCTCGGTAATCTATGCACATTCGCATAGATCTATCTTTCTTCCTCACAAACAGTACCGGAGCTCCCCATGGAGAATGACTAGGTCGAATAAGTCCCTTATCGAGCAACTCCTGTAGCTGTTCTTGAAGCTCCTTTAATTCAACCGGCGCCATACGGTATGGTGCCTTGGAGATCGGGTTAGTACCAGGAACCAATTCGATCTCGAATTCCACTTCTCTATCAGGAGCTAATCCTGGTAATTCATTCGGGAATATCTCTGGGTAATTGCATACAACCCTGACATCTTCCAGCTTCTGGTCCTTTATTTGACTTGCGTCAACCACATGTGCTAGAAATCCAGTATATCCCTTGTCTAGCATCTTCTGTGCTTTGAGAGTCGATAAGATTTTCCCGGTTCTTTTCCTTGGCTCTCCGATAAATTCAAATATAGAATCTGCCTTGGGTTGAAAGACCACCTTTCGCTTATGGCACTCGATAGAGGCACCGTATTTGCTCAGGAAATCCATTCCCAGTATAACATCATAATCCTGCATGTCGAGTACTATCAGATCGCAGTAGAGTTCTCTTTCTGCGATTCCGACCGGCACAGCACGCATCACGTGAGTGGATGTCATTATTTCTCCCGAAGGCAGGGCCGTTAAGAACTTGCAGTCTAAAACTTGTGGAGACATATCTATCTTCTTAGTATATGGCACAGAAATGAACGAGTGCGTTGCCCCAGTATCAAATAATGCAGTAGCGTACTGACTGGAAATAAGTATTTGACCTGTGACAACTGTAGAAGCCTTCGCAGCGTCCTCCTTGGTAACAGAGAAAACCCTGGCATTCGTCACAGTTGGTGGGGCCTCCAACATTGGGGTACCTTCTAGCTCAGCTTGCATATACTGTAGTTTCGCTGGTGCACCCTGGTACTGAACGAGTTGTTGGGGAGGGGACTGGTTCTTGGTAGGACAGTAAGCAGCCATATGCCCTTCCACTCTGTAGATGAAACACCGGTTTGTACCTTTGTGGCATCCCCCGGGGTGCCTTTTTCCGCATGTCGCGCACGGGGAAAGCTTGGACTGTTTATTTGCTGGGCCCCCTTGGGGGTTGTTCCATGGCTTCCATTTACCACTTTGGTCTCCCTTCCAGTTAGCATTGGTACTCTAGGGTTTCTGACCTCCTGAGTGATAATTAAAGGGAAGAACATCAGGGATAATGAAAGGAAGAATCGAGAATCCCGGAGTGAACTTGATTCTTACTTTCATTTAGCGCCTTCCTTTGCTGATTGATATTGTTCAGATAATGCTCAGTGAGTAGGGCACTACTGAACAGCTCCTCGGCGGTCTGCGGTCTGTTAACTCCGTCGGCCACGTTCAGGGCTATTTCGGGCCGCAACATCTTCAGCATAAGTCGGACCCTTTCTTTCTCAGTGCGGACCAGCTCGGGCATAGGCGAGCCAGTCGGTTGAATTTCTTCACGGCTTCATTGACCGAGAGGTCGCCCTGTCGGAATTCCGTGAACTCGTCGTAATGTTTGTTTGTGACACGCATGTTGAAGAATTCTTCGAAGAACTCTGATTCGAAGTCTGTCCACTTCATCTGGTTCACCTGTCTTTTGGCCCTGACCCTCTCCCACCACATTCTGGCATCCCCAGAAAGGCAGAATGATGCACACTTGATCTTCTCATGTTCAGGCCAGTCCAGCAGCTCCATTGTACTCTCCACTGTCTTGAACCACGCTTAGGCATCCCAGGGTTCGCTAGTACCCGAGAAATTTTTCGATTTCAGCCTCAACCACTGAATCAGTTAAGCCTCTTGTCGTGCTACAGTGGCAGGGCCTGTCGGAGGGGCTTGCGTAACCGTAGGCATGACGGGTAACACCGTCGGGTTCGCCGGTGGAGTGGTAGAATTTTCTTGCTGGTTCATCAGGGTATTAATGGTTTGCTGCTGCTCGGTAACCTGACGCTGAAGTTCGGTCACCAATTGCATCAGGTCGGGCGATGTAGTAGTCTCATTAATTCTGTTACTCTGTCTTCTAGCCATGCTTTTCTTCATAAAAGACAAGTAAGGCTAATTATAAGTTTTTGTTATTCCTACCCGCATATCAAATTCTAAAGTATTCGATTTCATAAAATAAGGTAAGGTATCGTTCATATTTACATATCCTAAAAGTACTTTCTATCATAAGGTATCATTCATACTTGCATATTCTAGAATCATAAGGTATCATCCATACTTGCATATTCTAGAATCATAAAAGAAAATAAGGTATGCATAGAGGTACTTACTTGGAAGCTGCAGGAAGAAGGCTTGATGTGTGTGTAGTGAGATGGCAAACTGCTCTGATACTAACCTGTAACGCCCACCTTTTTTCCACACCTTACGGTGTGGCGAGAGGCGGCGTTACGCCAACATACATATAGGCATATGAACATCGTAATGCAGCGGAATAATTTAAAACCTTATACATACATGCAACTAACACTTGAATTATGTAGACATGTCTGAACTATCATTCCTAAACATAGTGACATGGTAACTTAGCATGTTAACATCATATGTAACATCATGATATGAAAATCACATAAATCATCCATAAGCAACATAAGTAGTAAGTTATTCTTTAGGCATAACTATCATAAGTATAGCATGAAACTTAAGAAGACAATGCAAAACATAAGACATGTGACAAAGTATAACTATGAGAATCATTTTCTTTTTCCTTTTCCATGTCACTGCCACACACACACTCTTGCCCCTACTACTGCTTCCCTTACTATCCTCTTGCTTGATCTGCGGTATAAGAAAATAAAACTATAAGCACATAGGCTTAGTAAGACCCTTTCCTACTCACCAAAATCATATGTCACATAAAATAAAACAAATAACGTACTTATCATAGAGAAGTTCTTGATATAAAACCTAAGCATATGAAATACTAACATGGCATGGTTCTTGACATAAAACATAAGCATATGGAACATTTAACATGGCATGGTTCTTAACATAAAACATAAGCATATGAAACACTTAACATGACATGGGTCTCAACATGAAACATAAGCATATGAAACACTTAACATGACATGGTTCTTAACAGGAAACCTAAGCATAAGAAACACTTAACATGGATGCATAACATGAATGGATGCATGAGTCAAATGCATATAACCTAAGGATGCTTATTTGAAAATCATACTTATAAATACTTAAATATAATCATCACATCATGGGGGCCCTGGCTTGTACCACATACATACATCATATGCGCGCATCCCTAAGTAAATGCGAGGTAGCTAATCTCGACCTACTAGGGTAAGGACGGCTACGGTAGTCCCAGAACCGAGGCTTTCATGAGGAGCCCATCCCTGTTGGACAGCTGCGGTAGTCCCAGAACCGGGGACAGCTGCGGTAGTCCCACACCGAGGCTTACATGAGGAGCCCATCCCTTGGACCCTTACTTCGGTCCGGTACAAGCCCATTCATAAAGTAAAATAGATTCACATGCTTCATCATTCATAGGACATTCATAGCATATTTAAAGACATAAACATGATCTTATTACATGAAGCATGGCATAAAACATACATAGCATTTCATCATTCATAGTTAATGCATAACATCATTATGCCCTAAAGGCATGAACATCATCATCATTCATCATCTTCATTCATAAGGTATGTCATGCATAATCATTATGCCTTAGAGGCATGAACATCATTTTCATTCATCATCTTTATTTATAAAGCATGTCATACATACATAATTATGCCTTAAGGCATAAACATCATCTTCGTTCATAAAGCATGCATGATCATGGTACATAGGGTAAATATGCATATATAGTTTTCTTTTTATACAGGGTACATATCACATAGCATACATGATCATGATATCTATCATAAAGCATGCATGGTAGAATCTATATAACATGATACATACTACCTAGGTTCATGGCATTCAACGTAGAACATGCATAGGTTTACTTGACCATATATCTATCATAGGCGTTTAACTTAAAACATGCATCATTCTACACAAACATGAGGCCTTCACAACACATGTGTTCATGGTATAGGGCTTAAAACATTCATGAATGAAACCTACTAAAACATGGCATCCAACATAAGCATACAAGATCATGAAGCATAGCACATAAGGTTAGGGTTTTAGGTAACCTAAAATTCATACCACATGCTTGAACATATATATACATCATAATAAGCCATAAACAAGTATTCTTGAAACCCTAAATCATCCCAAACCCTAGTTAAGGTGCTTGGCCGAAAGTTGGAAGAAGAGATACCCTATCATTCAAGTAACATGTGAGGTACCATAAGTAAAGAAAAGCTCATACATTACCTATCATGCCATAGGAAACCATTAGAACCCATAGTTGGAGCTAACCCTAATTTCTTAGTCCTAGATTAGGTCTTGGCTGAAACCCTAAAGGCCCACAAGTCCATAGAAAATTCATATAGGTCACAATTAACATCCAATACCATACATACAATGCCATAGGAAGCCATTTGAACCCATGATTGGGGCTAACTCTAAGTCCTAGACCCACATCTTGGTCTTGGCCGAAACCCTAGAGGGTCACAAGTACATGGAAAACTTCATATCATTCACAATTAATATCCATTCTATCATAAGGAATCATAATAAACATGCTTGAAGGGTTGGATTTAATCCTAACCATGAAACATGGATGGTGGCCGAAACTTGTAGAGGGTTCTAGGGTGCTACAAAAATTCCCAAATCATAATTTATTCTTTATTCATCATGAGAAAGCATTAGAAATATAAATGAAGTTTAAACATCCTTTTAGACTCAAAAACTTGCTTTGGCCGAAAGTTAAAGAAGCCCTAGTTCATGGTTTTCTCAACCTAGAGCCCAAACAAAACTTTAAATCATGAAAGATAACATCAAAACTATTATATCACAGGTGAGGAAGTCTTACCCTTGTTGTCTTGGTTATAGACCTTAAATAGAGAAGAGGATGAAGACCTTCTTGACCTTAGACCACTCCTAGCCCTTGTAGCCTTGTAGGAGAACTTGGATCTTCAAGAGGGAGTCCTCTTGTGGACTTTTCCAAGGGGAAAAAATCCCCTTGTGGCTCACGGCAAGAAGAAGCATGGAGGAGGAAGAAGAGAAGAGGAAGGGCCTTGGTGGAAGAAGAAAATAAGAAAAGTAACTCTAATGTCTCTTCCCTTCTCATCTACTTCTTTTTTACTAAATGAAGGGCAAGTGAAGGGGCATAGTGCCTCCTCTCATGGTGACTCTTCACTTCCTTTTAGCCTTTAACAACAATCCTTTTCCTTTCCCACTAGCACTCCCTTGCTAGGTGAATTGGTTAGTACATGTATGATGAGGCTTTGCCTCTACCTTAGGTCCAAGGTTCAATCCTTGGTGCATGCACTTTATTTTTATCCCTTTTTCTTTTATTTTTGTCAAGACCCACATAAGGCCCACCAAGAGTCATGCTAATATTCCTAATTGAAACCATTTCTATTTATGTTAAATTCTACCTAAGATCCACTAATAACCATGGTACTAGAAGAGCCCATGTAAGGCCCATTAGTACTTAGCTTTTAATCCATATAAAGAATTATACTAAGGTTCATACTAGTATTCCTATGTTACTCACGAATCCATATAGGCATAATCAATATTTAAAAAAATATTGAGAGGATTTTATGGGTGTTACACTCTGGGGCGTTCTGAGCTACAGAAACACAATCTTTCGGTCCCTGCAACCAAGGTTAGTTCCAAAACAAACTAAGCAAGAATGTTAGTCATTATTTACAGTCGTAGCTGTCTTGGTTCTGACTTCGGGTCTCCCAAATGGAACCCTAAGTCGAACCGACGCCTACTGTTCCCTCGACGTGGAGTGCGTCCTCACCTACTCCTCTTAGGAGAGTTTACCTTTTTCCAACCGGCCCTCCAGTTGGACTTTTGCCCAATCTACCTAACCAGGTCTTTGTGCCCAACACCCGGTCAGGTCTTCGGTGCCCAGCCCCTTGCCAGGACTTCGTGTCAAGTCCTAGACCAGGACTTCTTTGCCCGACGTCCGGTCAGGTCTTCTTGCCTAGTCCTTGACCAGGACTTCTTTGCCCAGCCCTTTGCCAGGACTTTTTGCCTAGTGAACCTAGGACTTCTCCTGCACACTCAGTGAACAAGTTAGAACACAACAACATCTTAACTTCTGAACCCTTTGCCATTATCAAAACCCAGGTTGGACTTAGGTGCTGCCTGCACCAACAATCTCCACCTTTTTTATTTATAGCAACCCGGTTCAAAAAGTTAAGTTAAAGACATAGGTAAAGTAACAGATTTAATTTCCTCCCCCTGGAAGAAATCTCCCCCTGAGTTTTTCAAAAATGCGTGGGGTTTTTGAAAATATTTCTAAGTCTTTGTTTATAAAATGAAAAGATTTTTCAAGTTTTCAATCACTTAAAAAAGTTTCAAAAGGGATTTTTAAGATAGAACAATTTTCCAAAATATTCTTGAGTTGGGCACTTAGAAAATTTTTCACAACATTTACCTTTAGCACTTAGAAAATTTTCAAGAAAATTTTGAAGTTTTGACACTTAGAAAATTTTCACCAGAATATTGAGTTAAGTACTTAGAGTATTTTCGAAAACAACTTTGAGTTGAGTACTTAGAATATTTTCGAAAACAACTTTGAGTTGAGTACTTAGAATATTTTCGAAAACAGAGTTTAAGTACAAACAGAATTTAAGTACTTAGAAGAATTTTCAAACAGAAGTTAAGTACTTAGAAAATTTTCAAAACAATTTTGAAGTTAAGTACTTAGAAAATTTTTAACATTTTAAAGTTAACACTTACAAAATTTTCAAAACAATTACTTTACTTTTTGAAAAAAGGAGATAAGAGTTTTTTATTTAAATTTTAAAACCAAGGAGATAGGAGATAAGAATTTTTGATTTAAATTTTAAAACCTTCCTTTCTCTCCTTTCCAATCTCTCCCCCTTTGCCATATATCAAAAAATTATAGCAAAAAAAAAAGTAAGGAAAGTAAAGTGTTGTATTGAACCAATTCTATACATAAACTGAACCAAATCAATTTAAATTTCTCTTTCGGGTCCTGTCTAACCCAGTTAGCTACTTACTAATTGTTATAAATAGTAGCTTTCGCTAGGGTTAGTCATGTTAAGTGATCTGATCAAGTTAGATTTTCTAAGCTTGACACTTAACCTGATTACTGTTCAATTGGTATTTATTGCCCCAATTACTGCAGATGCACTGACTTAAAGCATCTTGAATCAAGGCATAGACCTAAGCATCTCAACCCAGTCTAGGTTATCAATCAAAAGTAACCTAAGGTGCTTGTGAGATGCTGGCTTCTAGATCTATACGTGCATGCAGTTCTAGGGTTAAGGTCTAAGCTAAGTCCATTTGCGAAAAAGCCCTACCACTTGTTGGATCGAAGAAAACGATAGAGGGGGCTAAGTTTTTGAAAAAAACTAAGTCGAAAAATCATTTTAAGTAAAAAAAACAAAAATGATTTTTCAAACAAGTATCAGATAAGTGATAAAACAGTTAAAAAAGCATAAATAGAGTAGCCCTATTCTACTAAGCATAACCCTAACTGTCTTCTTAGTGAGCTGAACTCAGATTCAGGTAAGGGTTTGGTGAAAATATCAGCTAAGTTTGACTTTGAGTCTACATGCTTAACGACTATTTCACCTCTGGCTACATGATCTCTTACAAAGTGATGTTTAACTTCGATATGTTTAGTTCAAGAGTGTTGGATTGGGTTCTTAGTTAGATTAATTGAACTTATGTTATCAATATAGACTTGGGTTTGGGTGTAATCAAGCTGGAAGTCCTTAAGAGTATACATCATCCATAAGAGTTGTGCTACACACTCTCCTAAAGCAACATATTCAGCTTCGGTTGTGGATAGAGCTACGCAGTGTTGCTTTCTACTGCACCAACTGACTAGACTATTCCCTAAGAGTTGGCAGCTTCCACTTGTACTTTTTCTATCTAGTTTGCATCCAGCATAGTCAGAATCAGAGTATCCTGACAGGTCAAAAGTTGAGGTCCTAGGATACCAAATCCCTATATTGAGGGTGCCCTTAATGTATCTAATTATTCTTTTTAGGGCTGCTAAGTGTGTTTCCTTAGCACAGGTTTGGTATCTAGTGTTAGTGATATGAGAGAAGTGTCCTAAGGCAATCGCCTTATGATTGTAATCATTTATTTTAATAAATGAATATTCACTATATGAGTATACATGTTTGTGTATTTGATTAAGATCATAAACTCATTTACTGAATGTCCGTAATACAATTCACAGCATGAGAGAATTTGTGATGAATTCACAACTAGTGATTATCTCTACATGTGCAATTGTGAAGTATTGAAATTGTCCCTAGTCGATGAATTGATAAATACAGACACTATCAATTCTATTGAGACTAGCATGGGTTATTCTCTAATCAGCTGATTCTCACTAGCTGGTGACATTGAGATGTCCAGAGATAAACATGAATGCTAGTTAAGGGAACTAGTTCATTGGAGTGACTGGCTGTAAAACTTCATATGGTAGTCTACATATAGATATGTCAGTGAAGTTCTTAATGCAGCTTAAGTGCGATGTTCCTTTGACTTGCGGTGTTCAAGTCATCTTGGTCATGGAGACTTATACTTTGACATCTTAAGCAAGCATCTCCAAGGAGGTGTGGACCCAGGATGATTGGGTATAAGCCGAAGTGCTCGAAGATGTTTGAACAACCTACAAAGGATTCACCACTCCTTGCGAGGAGATGTATACCCGAGGGCTATCGTCGGATTGTTACTCGAAGCCTCTGGACAGAGCATGACATGTTCAGAGTATGAATCTCTTAAATACATGAGAGTAATTAGAATCCATAGGACGAGAAAACGTTACTTGGGCTAGGTGTGACGTAGTCAGCCTAGTGGGACTGACACACATAGACCATTGATAAGTACCATTTTGTTGATTATTTTAATTGCTAAAATCCATGTTTGACCCATGTTTTACTTGCTTAATTGTGATTTTTCCCTAGGTTTTAGAACTTACCTTTATTTTGGACTTAATTGCAAATTTACATATATTTGGATTATTTGGCCACTAAATTTTTGATCTATTTTTGTAGGCATGAAAGGTTCATGGACCTAGGGCATACTGGGTCAAACTTGAGTCGGAAGTGGACCCGGATCGAGTTATCAAGCTTTGGAGTAATCTGGGACGTCCGATTCAAAAGCGGCTAGATCTGAGCCATCCGGGACCATCTGAAGCAATCCGAGCTAGGGTTAGGGTTGATCAAGCACTCTGATCAAGATCTGAAGGTTTCATTCCAATCAGAGCATAATCAACCGTTGGATCAAGCTCGGAGGGCTCTAGATCGTCCATTCAAAGATTAGGTTGATCTGGACCATCAGTTGTACATCAAGAGGATCTGAGCTACCACGAGGCAGATCCTGACCATTGATCAACATCTGGAAAGTTTGGGTCAGATCAGAGCAAGATCAGTCGTTGGATCTCCTCCAATCAATCTGAGCTGTCCAATGTTAATTACTTAAGCAAAAATTCTGCGCAGCTTCCTCCTCGTCGCATCTTCGCCGCAACAGTAGTTTTTCGTCGTTTTCTTCGTTTTTGCTTCAATTTTTCTCCAATTCAAGGCGCGACCACCTCAATCTCGACCTTGGATCATCATCTGGATCATTGGAGGCAGTTTCGATCGAGAATTCATCTCAAATTTCATCCGGACAGAGGTGTTTGAGGGTTTCGGCATCATCTGTGGTCCGAGCACTGAAATCTCAGCCATAATCCTTTTCCGACGATTGGAGCCACTTGTAGGGGTTCTCAGGTGAGCTCAGGTCTTCTCCAAATCATCATCGCAGCTCCACAAACTGAGATTGAAGAGTTTGGATCGGAATTCTCCCAGTTGAAGCAATTTGAGCAGAATTGAAGGATTGAGGCTGATTTCCACTGATTTGCTGAGCTTAGGGGTTCGAGGCCAGCTCTTGCTTGACGACCAAGAAGATTTTGAGCTCGGGAAGGGATCGAGGAGTAGTTTCTTTAGTTTAAATTCTGTTTTAGCTATAATTCTTTTTCCTGCATGCCATTTCCTGTTTCTGAAATTCCAGATTTGTTAAGTTTAGTTTCTGATTCGTTCCTATTTTAATCAGTTTCGATTATGCAAGTTAATTAGATTTATTGTTTGTTAGTTAACAATTGTAGTTGAATTCAGTTTGGTTTCTTAATTTAGCTCATGCGTATCAAATTTCAGTTCATTTCCTTGCGTATCAATGTTGTTCTGTTCTACTTCTACAATTTTCAATTATATCTGCTGCGTATCAGTTCTTGGGCTGCTGCGTATCAGACCTTTATTTGCATCAAGTTAGTTTTAGTTTTATGTTCTGAAATTGCATCGCATCTTGTTTCATTTAAATAGCACTCTATTTCTGCAATTCTGTATTAGCTGTTTTGAACTGATTATCATCTCTGCACTTCGATTTTCACTACTGCAATCCAGCTTAATTCTGAAACTTTCAATTGGTAGTTACTGAAATTGTATCAGTGAAATTCTGCGTTAAGATTCCAGCACTTGAACTCCTTGCTTTGTTCGATTTTGCATCCACTTGGTTGTTCAAATTCTGTTCTTTTCTGCAATGCACTGCTGAATGGATTCATGCTGCGTATCAGATTTTTAACCCCAGCGTATCAGTTCCTTACCTTAGCTCTAGAATTGTGCAGCTAGCTAGCTATTTAGCTTTATCTTCTGAAGCTATATTACAGCTTGTCTCAGTTTCAAGTATTTGAATTCAATTTCTGCCCGTGATCTCCATTTCTGCCAGATTTAGTTTTCAATTCTGAATGTTGGTTTCAATTTCTGCAACTCTTAGTTGTAGTTGCTGTGGTTTGTGACAAGGGAGGCATAGCTCCTTTGAGTCTCTTCTGGAGTTAGACTTGCACTTTCGAAACCAGTTTGTTGCTTGTTTTGCTTGCGGTTTGTAGCTGAATTTCTGTGATCAGATTTGTTGCTGCGAAATTGTTTCTGCATTGCGTTTTTGGTGATTGCTCAGACTGGGATTCGAAATTCTGCATTCACTTTAGCATAATACTTCACTGGTGGTATCATTTTCTAAGCTGAATTGGTTAGTTTCAGTTATGAAATTGTCATGTTTACAGTTCAAACATTTAGTCAGCTTTTGGCCCATTGGTTCCTGCATTTTGGTGGCAAGTTAACTCAAATTCTGCATGTTGTATCAAGTCTAGTTTCAGCATTGAAGTGTATTAAGTTTAAACATACCTTTAAGTGTGCTATTGAGCTTGAAAACAGATTGCTTTAAATCCAACTTGAATCTGAATTTCAAGGTTAAATTCTGCATATCATTTCTAGTTGAAGGCATTTGGTATCAAGTGAGTTTCAGTATTGATTTTGTATTGGATTGTTTTTAGATTGTTTGATTTGTTGCTTCATTGCTTAGCATTTGTTTTGCCTTGAATCAGATTTGCTCTCCAAATTAGGCTAAGTTGCAATTAAGTTCCAAATTGTTTGAGTTCATTGGTTAAGTTCCATGGTTAAGTTTTTATCCCTTTCATTGAGTTTGCATTCTATTTGAAACCAAATCCGATTTTATTTGAAACCCGAATTTCACAAACGACACATAAATATAAGCATCGAATCACACAACATCAACTAGTCCCGAGGAAAAATACGACCTGTGGCCCCTTTACTACGTTTTCATATTTTGATTGCAAAAAGGGTTTCCAGCTTTTTATTCATATTTTAAAATCTGATGGTCCCACAATTCGTGACAACTTTAACCTAGTATTTCGGGGCCGTCAAATTTTTGGCGCCGTTGTCGGGGAAGCAACTAGTTGAGTTGTTAGATTTTTGCTTGTGTACTTAGGGACATATCATTTGATTCTATTTTCTTGTGCTTTATTTTTTGTATACGGGTGCTGCCATTTTTCTTGTTTGTTTTGTGACAGGACTGCCAGTTCAGAATGTTCTCATCTACTTACCAGCAGCCGTGTCAACAATTCCAACAATTTCAGCAACCTAATCAGTTTTTTCAGCCACAAGTTCAACCATCATTCCAAAATTTTCAGCCAAGTCAGAATTTTCAGATTGGGCAGCCACAATTCCAGAATTTTCAGCCCCAATTCTAGCAATTTCAGCCCAACTTTCAGCAACCTTATCAACAAGATCAATCACTTTTTCAAGGAATTCAGCAAGGGTGTTTAGATAATCAGAATTTTCAGCAACCACCCTTCAATCAAGTTCAACCAAACCAAGGATTTCAGCATGTTAACCCAAATTTCCAGCAGCCTTTTGTAAGTTTTCAGCAGGGAAATAATCAATTTCAGCCTCGACCTCAAACATGGCAGCAAGAATTTCAACCTATACAGAATTTTCAACAACCTTTTCAATATTCACAGCCATACGATCCAAATTTTCAGTTTCAAAACCAGAATTTCCAGCCCACTCAATTTCAGTGTTCACCATCACAATTTCAACCTCAGATCCACGAATTCCAGAATCAGAATTTTCAGCCATCTCCACCAAGTTGTGAGCCAAGTTTTCAGCAATTAAATCAGCCTATTCAACCATTTTATCAGCCTCCACAGTCTCAATTTCAGACTTCACAGCCTACTTACAGTTTTGAGCAGCCTTGTGCTCCATTTCAAGACCAACAAGAGTTCCACACTAACCAAGGAGGCTTTGAAGATCCTGATTGGAGTGAGGCTCAACAACAAAGGATGATAGAGATGTTGCAACAAGTCCTACAACAACAACAAAGTTTTCAACAACAACAACTGCTTATTGACAACCAGTTTGCAAAATTGGTTGATCAATGGAATCAGATAAAAGCCCAAAGATCAGGACAATCAGATGAATCTACAGGTGTAGGGGATTGCACTGAGCCCCAAGAATCACTCATTCCTACTGATTTAGAGGCATTGGAGGAGATTGATAGCGGAGTTTGTGATAATTTTGAATTCAATTCTGAAACTTTACAGGATCATTCTATACTTTATTCTTGTGATGATTTAGTTGTTAATGATCCTAATTTTTCTAATTTGGTTGATACAGGAATGGTTGAGGGAACATGCATGGGAGATGATTCCATAGGTGTAGGGGATTGCACTAAGCCCCAGGGATCACCACAATTACCAGAAAGTGTAGGGACTTGCATGGTGGAAGCAAGAACCCAAGGATCACCTGTTTTAGATGAGTGTCCACCAGAACTTGAGCTTGAGGTGGAGCATATATTTGACCAGGAGGAGAACACGGATACATCTACTTTTGTAGAATCTCCAGGTATTTTTCAGCATGATCAGGTAAATACTCCTCCTAATTTTTCTGAAAATTGCATAGAGGTACCTCAAACTGATTTTATTGTTTGTGATATACTTAGGGATGCATCTCTTGTAGAATTTGATTGTGAAAAATCCCTAGAGGTACCTAGTCTTGAATTTGCTAAATTTGAAGCATGTGGTGTTACATTAGATGCAAATGCTGAGTGTGAAAAATTTTTAGAAGTGCCTAGTATTGTTGATTGTTGTGATGAGTCTTTTGATATATCTTTTGCTGGAAATAATTGTGAAAAATTCATTGAGGCACCTAAAGTTGATTTCATAGGTTGTGATACATTGTTTGATACATCCTTGGTAGAAAATAATTGTGAAATTTCTATTGAAGTGCCAAGGATTGATTTTATTATTTGTGAAAGTTTTTGGATGCAAATTTCATAGAAAATAATTGTGAAAAATTTATTGAGGTACCACAAATTGATTTAATTGGATGTGATGTAGTTTTGGATACATTTCATGCAGAGATTGAATTTATATCATTTCTTTCTGACCCTGCACGCTTGAGAGAGGTATTACATTGTTTTGCAGGGTCTAGAAGACTTCAGGAGTGGGTGCTCCATCTGAACAGACTTCAACCTCCTGGAAGGACTTCTAAAAGGCATAAAGAAGGAGGAGATGATTTTACTTTAATTCGAAGCACTCTATTCCTTCAATTGATTTTGAACCTGAATCGCCTTAGGCCACCAGAGCAATTTTTTGTGAAGTTCAAGTGTGGGGGAGTCCGAATTCTCTCAGCCACCTATGTTCCTCCACTACCACGATGGAGGCTACTTCTTGATAGGCTCCGTCCACCAGAAATAAAGGGGAGTTTGTTCCTTCTTGCATTTTCTTTCATTTTTCTGACTTTTAGAATTTTCTTTTAAATTGAGTCCTTGCTAATAAATGCATGAGTAGAGTAGAATGACTAGGAGTCATTGTAGATACCATTTTGATTTTCTTGGAAATTTGTTTCTTGCATGATTAGGAATAAATGTATCCCTCTAGGTTATCTCTATAGCATTTTAGAGTCTTTTGAAAATAAATTAAATTTGGTTGTTAAAACTTAGGGTTTGAGCTAATGGATGAATTCTTGGATGCTTGAGTACTACTTGGTTTTAGATTCTTAATTGAGGACTTGAGATGAATTATTTTTGCCTAGAGAGAATTAGCCTTATATTTGTGACACACATATGTTATTATACTCTAGAACTTGCTTAGGTTCTTTCTAAGCCATATTTCAATGATTTGATCACATCTATAGAGACTAATCCATTTGTTTTCCTTTCCACATCAATTTTTATGCACTAATCATGTCTATTCTATTTGTCTTTCCTTATTCTTACTCTTAACCCCATTTTTTTCTATGGATTTGTTTGCTTGGGATGTTTCTTAATGCTATTTTGCCCGAGACGGACAAAGATTTATGTGTGGGGTAGTGATTAGTGTTTTGGAAAAGTTTTGTATCAAGGAAGCATTTGGATCCAAAAGAAAAAAAAAATTTCTTGCAAGGGAAGGATGGAAACAATTACACATTGAGTGGAGTTTGGTGTCAAGAATGAGCAAGAAAGAGGGAAGCAATTGGAGATCTAGCTTCCTTATTATATTTTGAAGATTTAAGTGGCAAGCAAAGAGAAAAATCTGCACCCTTTCGGAAAAAAAAAATTCTGAACCAAGTGGAAAGTAGTGGTCAAGAGATGAAATTGAGCAAAGAATTCAAAGAGAAACAAATAATTTCGGTTTTGGAAATCAGTGAGGCAGTGCCGAAATCAAGTGGAGCCTTTATGAAGAAAATCTGATTTGAAGCTGTGAAAGGAAAAAAAAAATCTGAACTCAATGCAGAAATGGAATGGCAAAGGTTGTGACAAGAGATGAATTCTGAAAACTTTTGAATTTTTGAAGGAAATCAATGAGCTAAGTTTCGGGTAAGAGTTTTGTCTGCAGTGGTCCCAAATGCAGCAGTCTATTGATTGGATTCTCAGATCAAAATAGAAAATGCAGCTAGAAAAAAAAATCAGTAGGAATGTGAGGCAGTTTTGTACCAACTTCAAGCTAAATTCAGGCTTCTTAATTCAGCAAGGCATAGCTGAAGTTGAACAGCATTGGCAGAATGGTTTCCAGCTGAATTCAGTCTCTTGGGGAACAGATTTCCATTGAAGAAAAGTGGATAAAATCAGAACATGAAGCAAATGAAGCTCACGGCAGTGACTTGGTTCAAATCCAACTTGCTGATACAGAAAATTCAGCAACAAAGAAAAAAATTCTCAAGCTTTTTATTGCTGATTCTCGACAGAAAGTCACCTGCAAATTATTGAATGTGAAGAAGAGAAGGGAAACAAAAGAAAAGGGAGCTGAACACAAGCTGAATTTGCAGCTGAACATAATCTGAATTAAAACTGAGAAAAACTGAGCAAAGGCTGAGAAATCTAAAGCTGGAAATTCGGAACTGCATTGCAAGGGCAGCTGTTCTGCAACCAAAATCAGAAGCCAGCAGCTGATTTGAAGGACAAATCTATGCATTCGGCTGAAAAGAAAAAAAAAATCTGCAGAGAAGAAAAGAAATTGACACGCAATTGAAGAATGATGTATCAAATTTGCTATAGAGCATGTATTCGGCCACTCTTCTAAGAGCTAAATTGCAGCTATACAATTCTGAAACCAGTGAAGGGGTTGCTGGAATTTGAAGTAAACAGGGAGTATCAAGTAAAGAATCAAGTGCATTAACAGAAAAAAATCAGTGGACTGCTAGGATTGAAGCTAGTGTACCATACAAGCAGTTTTTGCACAAGTTTTGTATCAACTTGAAGCTGTAATTTGGGTTTACAAGGCTGTGTATTGCAGAATGAAGTACAGAAATGTATAAAAGATGTTGAGTATCTCCACTGCTGATCAAAGAAGGAAGAAATGTGGATGTTGGATGTTTTAAATCAAAACAGAAAAAAATTGCAGTGAGCTGGAATCTGAAACAGTTTGGATCTAATTCTCCACTACTAGTTGATGCTAATTGCTCTGAGTAATCAAGGGAGTGCAAGGTCTGGAAGGAGCTGCGTGGAGTAGGCATTTGACACTTGAAATAGGAAATCGCAGCTATGAAGAAGAAGAAAAAAAATTCTGGAAACTAAGGCATAACAGCTACATTTTCATTTGGAAAATCACAGCAGAGTGGATGGGAGTTGATTCTGATAGGGAACTGAGCACATCATGACTGAATAAGAAAGAAAATAGCAGCTAAGACCAAATGCAAAAAAAAAAAAGAAAGAAGAGAAGAAGCAAAATGGAACACAAAGGAAGTTTGGCACAATGAAGCAAGTGAACCAACTGATTGGTTTTTCTCATCCGAGTCCGAGCTTCATTCCATTTCATTTCTGACTTTACAAGAATGAAAGAAAGAAAAAAAAAGAAATCAGAAAAGAGAAGAAAGAAACAAAGTTGGCACGCAAGGGTGGAAGTTGGCACATTGAGACTAATAGGGTTTTCTTCACCAAAATCAAAGAAATTGTTCAAATTCTTACTCCACCACTCAGATTTGATTTGAAGAGAAGCAAAGTGCATTGGAAACATTTTTTGAGCAACCAAATCTCCCACTCCATCAATTTTTCCATTTTCTTAGTTTTTATTCCATTTCTTACTATTTTCCATGCTTACACTTGTTTTTGTAGATGTTGATCCTAATCATGAATAATGGTGGAGAGTAGACAATAAGCAAGCCTATGGTAGGGCAAGAAGCATGTGTATTTGAGTGAGCTCCACTTCCATCATCAACTTAGAACTTAAGGAGAGAGCCACCAAAATTTTCCATGAAAGGCTAGTGAGTTAAATTCATCTCAATGAATCATGATGGATGAAAATGCTAAGTTGTTGATTTAAGGACGAGATACTAATCCATAGAGCTTAGATTTACGAGAATTGACAACCTTAGGTAATTTCTTTTCATTTGCTTCTAATTATGCTTAAGAAAATCTAGGGGATACATACTTAGTGGTTTCGCGAGACGCTCAGGCTTAAGTGTGAGGGAGTTGATAAGTACCATTTTGTTGATTATTTTAATTGCTAAAATCCATGTTTGACCCATGTTTTACTTGCTTAATTGTGATTTTTCCCTAGGTTTTAGAACTTACCTTTATTTTGGACTTAATTGTAAATTTACATATATTTGGATTATTTGGCCACTAAATTTTTGATCTATTTTTGTAGGCATGAAAGGTTCATGGACCTAGGGCATACTGGGTCAAACTTGAGTCAGAAGTGGACCCGGATCGAGTTATCAAGCTTTGGAGTAATCTGGGCCGTCCGATTCAAAAGCGGCTAGATCTGAGCCATCCGGGACCATCTGAAGCAATCCGAGCTAGGGTTAGGGTTGATCAAGCACTCTGATCAAGATCTGAAGGTTTCATTCCAATCAGAGCACAATCAACCGTTGGATCAAGCTCGGAGGGTTCTAGATCGTCCATTCAAAGATTAGGTTGATCTGGACCATCCGTTGTACATCTGGAGGATCCGAGCTACCACGAGGCAGATCCTGACCATTGATCAACATCTGGAAAGTTTGGGTCAGATCAGAGCAAGATCAGCAGTTGGATCTCCTCTAATCAATCTGAGCCGTCCAATGTTAATTACTTAAGCAAAAATTATGCGCAGCTTCCTCCTCGTCGCGTCTTCGCCGCAACAGTAGTTTTTCTTCATTTTCTTCATTTTTGCTTCAATTTTTCTCCAATTCGAGGCGCGACCACCTCAATCTCGACCTTGGATCATCATCTGGATCATTGGAGGCAGTTTCGATCGAGAATTCATCTCAAATTTCATCCGGACAGAGGTGTTTGAGGGTTTCGGCATCATCTGTGGTCCGAGCACTGAAATCTCAGCCATAATCCTTTTCCGACGATCTGAGCCACTTGTAGGGGTTCTCAGGTGAGCTCAGGTCTTCTCCAAATCATCATCGCAGCTCCACAAATGAGATTGAAGAGTTCGGATCGGAATTCTCCTAGTTGAAGCAATTTGAGCAGAATTGAAGGATTGAGGCTGATTTCCACTGATTTGCTGAGCTTAGGGGTTCGAGGCCAGCTCTTGCTTGACGACCAAGAAGATTTTGAGCTCGGGAAGGGATCGAGGAGTAGTTTCTTTAGTTTAAATTCTGTTTTAGCTGTAATTCTTTTTCCTGCGTGCCATTTCCTGTTTCTGAAATTCTAGATTTGTTAAGTTTAGTTTCTGATTCATTCCTGTTTTAATCAGTTTCGATTATGCATGTTAATTAGATTTATTGTTTGTTAGTTAACAATTATAGTTAAATTCAGTTTGGTTTCTTAATTTAGCTCATGCGTATCAAATTTCAGTTCATTTCCTTGCGTATCAATGTTGTTCTGTTCTACTTCTGCAATTTTCAATTATATCTGCTGCGTATCAGTTCTTGGGCTGCTGCGTATCAGACCTTTATTTGCATCAAGTTAGTTTTAGTTTTATGTTCTGAAATTGCATCGCATCTTGTTTCATTTAAATAGCACTCTATTTCTGCAATTCTGTATTAGCTGTTTTGAACTGATTATCATCTCTGCACTTCGATTTTCACTACTGCAATCCAGCTTAATTCTGAAACTTTCAATTGGTAGTTACTGAAATTGTATCAGTGAAATTCTGCATTAAGATTCCAGCACTTGAACTCCTTGCTTTGTTCGATTTTGCAACCACTTGGTTGTTCAAATTCTGTTCTTTTCTGTAATGCACTGCTGAATGGATTCATGCTGCGTATCAGATTTTTAACCCCAGCGTATCAGTTCCTTACCTTAGCTCTGGAATTGCGCAGCTAGCTAGCTATTTATCTTTATCTTCTGAAGCTATATTACAGCTTGTCTCAGTTTCAAGTATTTTAATTCAATTTCTGCCCGCGATCTCCATTTCTGCCAGATTCAGTTTTCAATTCTGAAAGTTGGTTTCAATTTCTGCAACTCTTAGTTGTAGTTGCTGTGGTTTGTGACAAGGGAGGCATAGCTCCTTTGAGTCTCTTCTGGAGTTAGACTTGCACTTTCGAAACCAGTTTGTTGCTTGTTTTGCTTGCGGTTCGTAGCTGAATTTCTGTGATCAGATTTGTTACTGCGAAATTGTTTCTGCATTGCGTTTTTAGTGACTGCTCAGACTGGGATTCGAAATTCTGCATTCACTTTAGCATAATACTTCACTGGTGGTATCATTTTCTAAGCTGAATTGGTTAGTTTCAGTTATGAAATTGTCATGTTTACAGTTCAAACATTTAGTCAGCTTTTGGCCCATTGGTTCCTGCATTTTGGTGGCAAGTTAACTCAAATTCTGCATGTTGTATCAAGTCTAGTTTCAGCATTGAAGTGTATCAAGTTTAAACATACCTTTAAGTGTGCTATTGAGCTTGAAAACAGATTGCTTTAAATCCAACTTGAATATGAATTTCAAGGTTAAATTCTGCATATCATTTCTAGTTGAAGGCATTTGGTATCAAGTGAGTTTCGGTATTGATTTTGTATTGGATTGTTTTTAGATTGTTTGATTTGTTGCTTCATTGCTTAGCATTTGTTTTGCCTTGAATCAGATTTGCTCTCCAAATTAGACTAAGTTGCAATTAAGTTCCAAATTGTTTGAGTTCATTGGTTAAGTTCCATGGTTAAGTTTTTGTCCCTTTCATTGAGTTTGCATTCTATTTGAAACCAAATCTGATTTTATTTGAAACCCGAATTTCACAAACGATACATAAATACAAGCATCGAATCCCACAACATCAACTAGTTCCGAGGAAAAATATGACCTGTGGCCCCTTTACTACGTTTTCATATTTGATTGCAAAAAGGGTTTCCAGCTTTTTATTCATATTTTAAAATCTGATGGTCCCACAATTCGTGACAACTTTAACCTAGTATTTTGGGGCCGTCAAATTTTTGGCACCGTTGTCGGGGAAGCAACTAGTTGAGTTGTTAGATTTTTGCTTGTGTACTTAGGGACATATCATTTGATTCTATTTTCTTGTGCTTTATTTTTTGTATACGGGTGCTGCCATTTTTCTTGTTTGTTTTGTGATAGGACTGCCAGTTCAGAATGTTCTCATCTACTTACCAGCAGCCGTGTCAACAATTCCAACAATTTCACCAACCTAATCAGTTTTTTCAGCTACAAGTTCAACCATCATTCCAAAATTTTCAGCCAAGTCAGAATTTTCAGATTGGGCAGCCACAATTCCAGAATTTTCAGCCCCAATTCTAGCAATTTCAGCCCAACTTTCAGCAACCTTATCAACAAGATCAATCACTTTTTCAAGGAATTCAGCAAGGGTGTTTAGATAATCAGAATTTTCAGCAACCACCCTTCAATCAAGTTCAGCCAAACCAAGGATTTCAGCATGTTAACCCAAATTTCCAGCAGCCTTTTGTATGTTTTCAGCATGTTAACCCAAATTTTCAACTTATCATTTGTAAGTTGAAAATTGGATTTTCCAATCAAGAGAGATTAGGTTTGGTTGAGCCAAACGATAAGTCGAATCTGAATTTTTCAAAGACGCATCGGGAGCGTAAAATGGCTAAGTCTTTTAAAGACTTAATATATGAATTAAATAAGTTTAATTCATTGGGGCTTGGCTTGGATGGGCCGGCCAAAGAGGGCCTCCATCCTCTTTGCTTGGCCGGCCACAACAAAGGGAGAGAACCAAGTTTTTGGCTAAATTTATAGAATAAACCAAGTGTGGTTTGTTTTATAAAATTATGGATGATATAAATTTTTATATAATAAACCAAGATTTGGTTTATTTTTCATGGAAATTAAAATGAACCATGGATTGGTTTATTTTATAAAATCAATCATAGATTGATTTACCATGATAAGGAAATTTATTCCATAGGAGAGAAGATTTTTATCATGAATTAAAATATGATTTTAACCATGATAGAAAATCAAACTTGGCATGATGGAATAAGTTATTCCATATTTGAGAGGCTTGATGGTTGAGAGGTCACTATATAAAGGACCCAAAGCAAGGCTTGGGTGTGAATTATAGAGATGAAGGCATAGGCTCTCTCCCTCTCTTTCTCTCCTTCTCTTCTCCCCTTCTTGCCGTGCGCCAACCAGCCCCAAGAAGGAGCACCAGCCGGCCGCCCTGTCCTTTCCCTGCCGACCACCACCTGCTACCGGAGAAGGAAGCTCCGGCTATCTCTTGGCCGGAAGAAGGTGCTGTCGGAATTAGAGTTTGCCGCAAGGATCTTTTTGTCGCAAGCCTCTTCTTTTGCTTCACCGGAATTTTGATTCCGGCCATCCTTTTGTGGTTAGTCTTCCGACTTATCTCTTGGTTTTTCTTGTCGCGTTCTCGGAGAATCTAGTAGTTCTCGAGAACACGAAACTCGTGGCTTTGCGAAGTCATCCCGAAGATACTCGGCGTGGACGCGAATAGAGGCGGAGCTTCCAAGGGACGCTTACGGTTGGATCTCATCCCTTCCTTCGAGTTACGCGATGTAACGACCCGGAAAATTGTCTTAATATTTTCTTAAAATATTGAGCATGTCTAAATAATTTTCCAAGGGACCTAGAAATATTAAGGAGAACTTTGGCCTAGAAAATCCATGTTTTCTCATTTAAATTGAGAAAACTAAGTACCAATGAGCTTTAAATGGGCTCCAAAAATGGGTATTAATTAGGTAAAATTAATATAAATTAGGTAAAATTAATATAAATATAAAAGAATTTTATTTAGGAATATTGGCATAATTATGGGTGATTTTAGGGGGATTTTCGGAATTTAGAAAATAAAAATAATAAAATAAATGAAATAAAAATAAAATAAAAATAAAGGTGCATGAGCCAAGGATTGAACCTTGGACCTCTTGTACAACCATGTAAGCCTTAACCAACTCACCTAGCAAGGGATTTCTATGAGAAAATGAAGTGGATATAAGTTAAGATTAAGAAGAAGATGAAGAGTCATGGAGAGACTCTTCATTTACCTCCTTAATGGGCTATTAAAGGGGGGTTTTGGGAGTTACCTCTTCTTCCCATTACTTGTATTTTCGAAACCTTTCCTCCCCTCATTCTTGCTGAGCACCAAGAAGGGGCTTTCCTCTTGGAAAAGCTTCCACCAAGGTTCCATCTCCTAGATCTAAAGTTTCTACAAGAGTACAAGGGCAAGGAGGGATCAAGGGTCAAGAGCTCTACAAGTTCTTTCTCTTTTAAGGTCTAAAAATCAAGAAATCCCAAAGTAAGACTCCCTCACCTGTGGTATAATAGTTCCCTATGATTTTTATGATTTTTAGCATGATATATTGGATAGTTTTTGGATTTGATGTTGAAAGGAAAGAAAACCAAGAACTTTATGTTTAAAGGTTTCGGCCACCATGTTTTTAAGATCTAAAATTAAGCTAAAAATATGTATAATGATATTTCATGTTCCCTTAAGATGTTTAGAAGTTAAGTATAATTTTTGGGAATTTTTGGAGTACCCTAAGACACCCTAGGGTTTCGGCCAACATGAAAGAAACAAAAACTAAGAACCCTGAGTTTAAGGGTTTCGGCCACCAAGTTTTAAAGGTCTATAATTATGCTAAAAATCATGATAATGCTGTTTAATGTTCCCTTCTGATGTGTAGAGGTTAAGTATAATTTTTGGGAATTTTTGGAGTACCCTAGGACACCCTAGGGTTTCGGCCAACATGAAAGAAACAAAAACTAAGAACCCTGAGTTTAAGGGTTTCGGCCACCATGTTTTAAAGGTCTATAATTATGCTAAAAATCATGATAATGTTATTTAATGTTCCCTTATGATGTGTAGAGGTTAGGTATAATTTTTGGGAATTTTTGGGGTACCCTAGAGGCCCCATATGGTTCGGCCAACCCCAAGGACCCAAGGGTTAGGGTTGAGTCTTTAACTTCAAGCATATGTTTATGTGTTGCCATGATATAAGGATGATGGAAGGTGATTATGTGAATTTTCACATGGCCTTGGGACTCCACAAGTTTCGGCCAAGAAGGGTTAATAGGGTAAAAGTTAAGATTTATTTCAAGTAAGGGTCCCAATGGCCCTATGGTAAGATGTGATTTGTGTTTTATGAATGATATGCCATGTTTATGAATGATATGCCATGTTTAGAATGATATGCCATGTTTATGAATGATATGCCATGTTTATGAATGATATGCCATGTTATGAATGATATGCCATGTTTATGAATGATATGCCATGTTGATGAATGATATGCCATGTTTATGAATGATATGTCATGTTTACGAATGATATGCCATGATTATGAATTATATGCCATGTTTATTAATGATATGCCATGTTTTAGGATAATACGAATGTATGCCATGCTCTATGAATGATGTGTACATATGCCATGTCTAAGAATGAAAATGATGAATGACAAGTATGATGAATGAAAGATGATGCTTATGTCTTTAAGGCATAAATATGCTAAACGGCACGGTCGATGGTCGACGGTACGACGGTCGAGAGGACCGGTAAATGGGCCGGTAGACGGGCCGAGCCGTAACAAGTTATGCTATGATAAGTATGCCATGAATGTCTTATGAATGATGAAACATGAAAAGTATTTTACTTTATGTATGGGCTTGTACCGGACCGAAGTATGGGTCCAAGGGATGGGCACCTTAAGAACGCCCCGGTTTTGGACTACCGAAGCTGTCCACGGTTCTGGCACTACCGGAGCTGTGCAACAGGGATGGGCACCTTAAGAACGCCTCGGTTCGGGGACTACCGACTATGCTGTCCTTACCCTAGTAGGTTGGGGCTCGCGACCTCGGACTTGCTAGGGATGCGCGCTATGATGTATGTATGTGGTACAAGCCGGGGACCCCAAATGATGTTATGATGATTATGTTTAAGCAAATTAAAAGTATGTTTTAAAAAGTTAAGCATCCCTTATGTATATGCATTCCACTCATGCATCCATTCATGCTATGCATTATGCTATGTTGATAAGATGATATGCTTACGTTTCATGTTAAGAAGTATGCATGAGAATGAATGATCTATGCCATGATGATGTTAGGAAGATGTTCATATGCTATGATAGGTATTATGCCATGCTACCATGTTTATGATTTATGCCATGAATTTTGCCATGCTACTATGTTTATGATTTATGCCATGAATTATGCCATGCTACTATGTTTATGATTTATGCCATGCTTAGAATGTCTACTATGTTTATGATTTATGCCATGAATTATGCCATGCTTAGAATGTCTACTATGTTTATGTTCATGCCATGCTATGTATACGATAAGTGATGTAAGATGTTATGTTCCAAGTAGAGCACCAAGTATGTTAATGTTTTATGTGCTCATTATGAGATGATGAATGATGAATGGTTTTGTGAGTAGGAAAGAGTCTTACTAAGCCTGTGTGCTTATAGTCTTATTTCTTTATACCGCAGATCATTCAAGGGGACAACGAAGGAAGCAGCAGGAGGGCAAGAACGCATGTGTGTAGTAGTGACTTGGCCCAGGAAACTTTATGTTTACGGTTTATGCTAGAACTTCACCTTGGTTACTTATATGTCTGAATAATGACCTGTGGAACCTTATGATATGATGTTACGTATGACATGATATGATATGATGCTTAAGTTCAAAGTTAATATGCTAAGGTTCCTATGTCATTAAGTTAAGAATGATAACAGGGCATGTATAAGTTAAAGTTATTCCGCTGCCTTATGATGTCTACATGCCCTAAGCATGTTAACGTAACGCCGCTTATGAAAAAAAAAAAGCGGGCGTTACAGGTTGGTATCAGAGCAGTAACCATCTCACTACACACACATCAAGCCCTCTTCCTGCAGCTTCCAAGTAAGTACCTCTGTACATATCTTATAGTAGGAAGATGTTTTATGATTTTAAGGTATGCCAGTATGAATGATATTTATGATGAAAAGTACGTTACGATATGTAACGATGAATGATACTTTATCTTATTTTAGGAATTAAATATTTAGAATAATATAGGCGTAGAAAAGAAACTATAATTTATGATATTATGTATAATCTATAATATAGTCACATGTAGGAAATTTTCTGGTAGCCTACCCACAGGAGATTTTAACACTCTCACCTATGTTAGCGTATAGCATTAGTTCCATGATATTAATACTGATATAATTAATGGTATAGGTCTTATGGTATAACTTAGGTAGGGACGCATAGGGTAGGGTTCTAATTATGTTAACACTTATTATAGGTTATGGGTCACTGATATCTTATATATAATATATAAGACTACCTTAAGTTATTTTATGGTAATATAATAAGTAGGATCTCACCTATTCTATAATAATCGTACAACTAATATAATTCGTAACTTGGGCTGAGAACTAATATTCGGAAGCATACTATTATTAGGTTTACCCATAATTAAAATAAGTATATAACTATGACATATGCATATTATTATATCATGGAGTTAATGATGACATCAGCCAATTATATGTCAAAGAGATAATCAGAACTTCGATATATACATCGATGCTTCCAAGCTAAGACTTGGAGCTGTACTTTGGCAGAGTGGTAGGGTCATTGGTTATGCCTCTAGGCAACTCAAGGAACATGAGCAAAACTACCCCACTCATGATCTGGAACTGGCCGCGGTGGTCTTCGCTCTTAAGATATGGAGGCATTATCTGTACGGAGCGCAGTGTCGAATTTATACAGACCACCAGAGTCTGCAATATTTCTTCACTCAGAAAGACCTGAAGATGAGACAACGCCGATGGCTTGAGTTGGTTAAGGACTATGACTGCGAGATCTTCTACCATCCAGGGAAGGCAAACAAAGTGGCCGATGCACTCAGCCGGAAGTCAAGTGCCACTTTGATGTCTATATCTGGATTACCCCGACCACTCGAAAGAGAAATGGTTAATTTTGGGGTCGAGGTCATCATCAGACGACTTTGCACCATGACAATATCACCCACGCTGTTTAGGGATATATTGGAAAGACAGAATAATGATCTAAGTCTTCAGAAAATAAAACAGGAGATCCTAGAAGGAAAAGGCAATGGTTTCCATATTGCCAAAGGGGGAGTACTCGACCTTAGGGATCGTCTATGTATTCCTAATGATCCAGAGCTTCGAAGGGAAATACTGGCAGAAGCTCACGGAACCCCTTATTCGATGCATCCAGGATCCACCAAGATGTATCAAGATCTGAAGGAGAAGTTTTGGTGGTCCGGAATGAAGAGGGATGTGGCTCAGTATGTTAGTACTTGCATGACTTGCCAGCAAGTAAAGGCAGAACACCAGCGACCCGGGCTATACGGAATATTCGACAACGGATAGAGACTGCTCAGAGCCGGCAAAAGAGTTATGCCGACGTCCGGCGTAGACCACTAGAGTTTAATGTTGGAGATTGGGTATTTCTCAAAGTGGCTCCTATGAAGGGAGTGACCAGATTTGGGAAGAAAGGAAAACTAAGTCCGCGCTATGTGGGGCCGTACCTGATTCTGAAAAGAGTCGGTAAGGTGGCATATGAGCTGGAGCTGCCTCCAGCGATGTCAGCTATCCATAACGTATTCCATATGTCCCTGCTGAAAAAGTGTATCCCAAATATGGACCAAGTGATCGAGCCACAGACGGTGCAAGTGCAAGAGGACCTAAGCTATGAGAGCAGACCCATCCAGATTTTGGATAGGGAAGTCAAGAAGCTGAGGAGTAAGGAAGTGCCCTTAGTCAAGGTCCTATGGCAAAGTCAACGGTTCGAAGAAGCTACCTAGGAACGCGAGGACGAGATGAGACACAAGTACCCGGAGTTATTTTAAGTTCGAGGACGAACTTTCACGAGGTATGGGGGATTGTAACGACCCGAAAAATTCTCTTAATATTTTCTTAAAATATTGAGCATGTCTAAATAATTTTCCAAGGGACCTAGAAATATTAAGGAGAACTTTGGCCTAGAAAATCCATATTTTCTCATTTAAATTGAGAAAACTAAGTACCAATGAGCTTTAAATGGGCTCCAAAAATGGGTATTAATTAGGTAAAATTAATATAAATATAAAAGAATTTTATTTAGGAATATTGGCATAATTATGGGTGATTTTAGGGGGATTTTCGGAATTTAGGAAATAAAAATAATAAAATAAATGAAATAAAAATAAAATAAAAATAAAGGTGCATGAGCCAAGGATTGAACCTTGGACCTCTTGTACAACCATGTAAGCCTTAACCAACTCACCTAGCAAGGGATTTCTATGAGGAAATGAAGTGGATATAAGTTAAGATTAAGAAGAAGATGAAGAGTCATGGAGATACTCTTCATTTACCTCCTTAATGGGCTATTAAAGGGGGGTTTTGGGAGTTACCTCTTCTTCCCATTACTTGTATTTTCGAAACCTTTCCTCCCCTCATTCTTCTGAGCACCAAGAAGGGGCTTTCCCCTTGGAAAAGCTTCCACCAAGGTTCCATCTCCTAGATCTAAAGTTTCTACAAGAGTACAAGGGCAAGGAGGGATCAAGGGTCAAGAGCTCTACATGTTCTTTCTCTTTTAAGGTCTAAAAATCAAGAAATCCCAAAGTAAGACTCACTCACCTGTGGTATAATAGTTCCCTATGATTTTTATGATTTTTATCATGATATATTGGATAGTTTTTGGATTTGATGTTGAAAGGAAAGAAAACCAAGAACTTTATGTTTAAAGGTTTCGGCCACCATGTTTTTAAGATCTAAAATTAAGCTAAAAATAAGTATAATGATATTTAATGTTCCCTTAAGATGTTTAGAAGTTAAGTATAATTTTTGGGAATTTTTGGAGTACCCTAGGACACCCTAGGGTTTCGGCCAACATGAAAGAAACAAAAACTAAGAACCCTGAGTTTAAGGGTTTCGGCCACCAAGTTTTAAAGGTCTATAATTATGATAAAAATCATGATAATACTGTTTAATGTTCCCTTCTGATGTGTAGAGGTTAAGTATAATTTTTGTGAATTTTTGGAGTACCCTAGGACACCCTAGGGTTTCGGCCAACATGAAAGAAACAAAAAACTAAGAACCCTGAGTTTAAGGGTTTCGGCCACCATGTTTTAAAGGTCTATAATTATTCTAAAAATCATGATAATATTATTTAATGTTCCCTTATGATGTGTAGAGGTTAAGTATAATTTTTGGGAATTTTTGGGGTACCCTAGAGGCCCCATATGGTTCGGCCAACCCCAAGGACCCAAGGGTTAGGGTTGAGTCTTTAACTTCAAGCATATGTTTATGTGTTGCCATGATATAAGGATGATGGAAGGTGATTATGTGAATTTTCACATGGCCTTTGGACTCCACAAGTTTCGGCCAAGAAGGGTTAATAGGGTAAAAGTTAAGATTTATTTCAAGTAAGGGTCCCAATGACCCTATGGTAAGATGTGATTTGTGTTTTATGAATGATATGCCATGTTTACGAATGATATGCCATGTTTACGAATGATATGCCATGTTTATGAATGAGATGCCATGTTTATGAATGATATGTCATGTTGATGAATGATATGCTATGTTGATGAATGATATGCCATGTTTATGAATGATATGCCATGTTTATGAATGATATGCCATGTTTTAGGATAATACGAATGTATGCCATGCTCTATGAATGATGTGTACATATGCCATGTCTAAGAATGAAAATGATGAATGACAAGTATGATGAATGAAAGATGATGCTTATGTCTTTAAGGCATAAATATGCTAAACGACACGGTCGATGGTCGACGGTACGACGGTCGAGAGGACCGGTAAATGGGCCGGTAGACGGGCCGAGCCGTAACAAGTTATGCTATGATAAGTATGCCATGAATGTCTTATGAATGATGAAACATGAAAAGTATTTCACTTTATGTATGGGCTTGTACCGGACTGAAGTATGGGTCCAAGGGATGGGCACCTTAAGAACGCCCCGGTTTTGGACTACCGAAGCTGTCCACGGTTCTGGCACTACCGGAGCTGTGCAACAGGGATGGGCACCTTAAGAACGCCTCGGTTCGGGGACTACCGACTATACTGTCCTTACCCTAGTAGGTTGGGGCTCGCGACCTCGGACTTGCTAGGGATGCGCGCTATGATGTATGTATGTGGTACAAGCCGGGGACCCCAAATGATGTTATGATGATTATGTTTAAGCAAATTAAAAGTATGTTTTAAAAGTTAAGCATCCCTTATGTATATGCATTCCACTCATGCATCCATTCATGCTATGCATTATGCTATGTTGATAAGATGATATGCTTACGTTTCATGTTAAGAAGTATGCATGAGAATGAATGATTTATGCCATGATGATGTTAGGAAGATGTTCATATGCTATGATAGGTATTATGCCATGCTACCATGTTTATGATTTATGCCATGAATTTTGCCATGCTACTATGTTTATGATTTATGCCATGAATTATGCCATGCTACTATGTTTATGATTTATGCCATGAATTATGCCATGCTTAGAATGTCTACTATGTTTATGATTTATGCCATGAATTATGTCATGCTTAGAATGTCTACTATGTTTATGAGTTATGCCATGAATTATGCCATGCTTAGAATGTCTACTATGTTTATGTTCATGCCATGCTATGTATACGATAAGTGATGTAAGATGTTATGTTCCAAGTAGAGCACCAAGTATGTTAATGTTTTATGTGCTCATTATGAGATGATGAATGATGAATGATTTTGTGAGTAGGAAAGAGTCTTACTAAGCCTGTGTGCTTATAGTCTTATTTCCTTATACCGCAGATCATTCAAGGGGACAATGAAGGAAGCAGCAGGAGGGCAAGAACGCATGTGTGTAGTAGTGACTTGGCCCAGGAAACTTTATGTTTACGGTTTATGCTAGAACTTCACCTTGGTTACTTATATGTCTGAATAATGACCTGTGGAACCTTATGATATGATGTTACGTATGACATGATATGATATGATGCTTAAGTTCAAAGTTAATATGCTAAGGTTCCTATGTCATTAAGTTAAGAATGATAACAGGGCATGTATAAGTTAAAGTTATTCCGCTGCCTTATGATGTCTTCATGCCCTAAGCATGTGAACGTAACGCCGCTTATGAAAAAAAAATAAAGCGGGCGTTACACGCGAGGTAATTCGTAAATTAGTTTATGTTTCTACAAAATTTTAAATATATGATCATGTCTACACAAGATAAAATTGCATGCATAGATGTGTGGTTAAATGATTTAGAGAAATTATTTATGCTAAACCTTCCGCTGCACGTAATTAATTTTGAAATTACGAACCCGCATCCATGTCAACATGCACCCGGTCCCAACAGTGGTATCAGAGCCAAAGTTTGTGTTCGACATAATCATATAATTGTTTTACGGAAAGTTTTATCATAATCTCAATTTTGGAAAATTTTCAATTATGGAAACTTTCCAATTATGGTAAATTTTCGATTTAGGAATTTCAAAGTTTGGAAATCCTCATGAAATTTTACAAACTTTTGTAATATCTCTGTATCTAAAATTTTATGATAATTGTGAAAACTTTCTATTTTTGAAAACTTTCCAATTTTGGAAATTTTCCTATTTTGGAAAAACGTAAGTTTTCTTTGTACCAGAAACTTACAATTATTCTGAAAACCTTTTATTTTTGGAAAATTTCCATTTATGGAAAGCTCACAATTTTGGGCACTTTCTTTCAAGAAAGTCTAAACAAATTATGGGAATATTAATTAGCATTTAAATTTATAATTGGAAATTAAATTATTTACAAAATTCTTTATTTTGGATTGAGCCTCGGGGAGCCGTCCAATTTAAAGTTAGTTGTTATAATTAAATTTCCTAAATTGAATTTAAACTGTCAAATGTTTAATTTGGATTGAGCCTCGGGAGACGTCCAAATTACATTATCAATAAATTCTTATTTTGGATTGAGCCTCGGGGAGCTGTCCAAATTAAGTTATTGATATTAATTTTTCATAAATAAAATATGTGATCAAATCTTGAAAATTTTTAAGGTGATTCTAAAATGATAATTTCCTTATTTGATTTATGAGGTGATGCTCTTACATATTATTGTCTCCAAAATTAATTAGGAAAATTGTTTCCTATAGAGTATATTTCCTTAAATAAGATTTTTATGAAAATAATATGTGGTTGAATTAAGGGAATCTGTCTCTTAATTTAATAAGATTTGATTTAGAGAAATCAAAGTCTTAAACATATTATTTCCAAAATTGATTTTGATAACTCAGGAAATTGTTTCCCAAAACAATTCCTTGAATAAAGTATGAAATTAGACTTAGGAAATCCGGTTCCTAATTCAATTAATGAGACTTGATAAATTAAGTCACATACATACTTTATTAAGGAAATCATTAGAACATGACATAATTATATGTCATGAATGTGCATAAAAGAAAAGGATGAGACCCAAAACCCCTTACAAAATATTAAGGCCAACACCTTCCATTAATATGGTTAGAACCGGAGTTTTATTTCTCGTTTGGGTTGATGGACACATCCATGCCCGGCTTGAACCTCAACATGTTCAAACCATGGAATTAGTTTATGATTAATATAGTTGGAGTCAGAGGTCAATCCTTAGTTTTGGTTATTGGACACATCCAAGCCTGACTAAACGGTTGAATGAGCTCCAACCATATTAAAACTATTTCTTGATTAATGGGTCAGCCTTAAGCTTGGAGCATCGATTTGTTGTGCCACAGCCAAGGTCGATGTAAAGAGAGGTGCAGTTGGGTGCTATGTATATTGTTGCATACTTGTTAATGAGTTAACAACCCAATGATTTATACAAACATTTAATTAGTTGATAGCATAATGTGATAGTTACATATGTATAATATGTAATCGGTATAATTACCTACCTTCATTGCTAAGAATAACTTGATGGACTCTAGCCATGGTTGTTCTTATCTATGGTTGGATATCAACCTATTTGGAGATGTTCCTACGATCTCCCGAATTGATAAAAAGGGTTATTCAATTCGAAAAATAAATAGGATTTAATTAATGTATATTGATGCATTCTTTATCATTCTCATCACATAACCTCAATTTGTATTTCTAGGATAATCACCTGATCATGTCTTCTCTAAATTTACGTTCCATTTTGGACACTAATAAGCTAACTGGGCCAAACTTCATGGACTGGCTTCGAAACCTGAGGATAGTCCTCAAGGCAGAAAAACTTGCTTATGTCCTTGAAGAACAACTTCCCAACCATCCTCCTGAAGATGCAACTCCAGATCAGTTAGTGGCCTATCAGAAACATGTGGCCGATTCTGAACTTGCGAGTTGCATCATGCTGGCCGCTATGGTACCTGTGCTACAAAAGCAGCATGAGCATATGGATGCTCATACCATCGTCCTCCATCTTCATGAGCGGTTTGACGAGCAGGCGAGATCCGAAAGGTTTGAGGTCTCCAGACTCCTCTTCACCTCTAAGATGCAGGAAGACACTTCTGTTTCACAGTTTGTGTTGAAGATGTTGGGGTACATTGAGCGACTAGGCACACTCGGATTTGCAATGGATCATGAACTAAGTATTGACTTAATTCTTCATTGTTTGCCCAAGACTTACTCACAGTTTGTGATGAACTATCGGATGAACAAACTGGAGACTACCATTCCTAGTTGCTTAACCTGCTGAAGACTGTAGAGCCTTCTGTAAAGCAGGATCAGAAGACGGTACTGTCAGTTGGTTCCTCAAAGAAAGGCTCTAAGAGGAAGCCCAAAGAACAAAATAAGGGAAGGAAGAAAATGGCCAAAAAGATTGAAAAGACACCAAAAGGCACTTGCCATCACTGCGGCAAGGAGGGCCACTGGCGAAGAAACTACAAGGTTTATCTTGAGTCCTTGAAGAAGAAGGCATCCGATGCCTCATCCTCTTCAGGTATCTTCGTTATTGAATGTCACTCTATTTCTTCGGACACCTGGGTACTTGATACTGGGTGTAGCTCACATATATGTAATGACATACAGGGGCTAAGGAATAGAAGAAGATTCGTCAAGGGAGAAGCGAATTTGCGAGTTGGAAATGGAGCAAAGATTTCTGTTGTTGCCATCGGAACATATTTGCTAAAGCTCCCTACTGGACTTGTCTTAGAATTGGATAATTGTTATTTTGTTCCTTCGTTAATAAAGAACATTGTATCTATTTCATGCTTGAATGAAAAAGGTTATCATTTAACTTTTAGTAACAATTGCTGTTACATAACTTTAAATGGTGTTCTTTATGGGACCGGAACTTTATGCAATGGTATCTACATGTTAGATTTATCCGGTGACGTTTTCAATATCGAAGTTAGCAACAAACGTGCTCAAATAGATAATCAAATAGACTCCTATATGTGGCATTGTCGTCTTGGCCATGTAAGTAAGAAACGCATGACCAAATTACACTAATGTGGAATTCTAGAATCATTTGAACCCGGTTCATTTGATACATGCGAATCATGCTTAAAAGGCAAGATGACCAAATTACCCTTTTCTGAAAAAGGTAAACCAGTGGGAGAATTGCTTGGTCTATTACATACTGATGTATGTGGACCAATGTCAACTCTTGCATAAGGAGGCTATAGCTACTTCATTACCTTTATCAATGATCACTCACGATTCGGGTATGTGTCCTTAATGAAACACAAATCTGAAGCTTTTGAGAAATTCAAAGAGTTCAGAAGTGAAGTAGAGAAACAGCTTGGCAAAAGTATTAAGATACTTTGATCCGATCGGGGTGGTGAATACTTAAGTTAAGAGTTTCAAGATTATCTTAGGGAAAATGGGATATTGTCTCAATGGACTCCGCCATATACACCACAGCATAATGGTGTATCTGAGAGGCGTAACCGAACCTTGATGGACATGGTTAGATCTATGATGAATCATGCAACTCTTCCAAAATCCTTTTTGTTAGGATCGATTATGTCCGCTAGAGGGGGGTGAATAGCGAATCACGGATCTTTCTTGTACCTGCGTTGTTAGTTGCACAGCGGAACCAATAATAGAAAGAATAAACAACGCTAACAATCAGAATTTACTTGGTATCCACCCCGGCCGGGTGACTAATCCAAGAATCCGTCGGTGGATCACTCCCCGGATAACCTCCGGCTAGCTCTCGTCGCTCCTTGTGGGTGGAGAAACCTCACCACAACACCTTTGACAACCTTGAGCCCAAAGACTACTAACTTGCCTTTAACCAAGATAAGTTTCGTCAAAAAACTCAGCCACCACGAAGTCCTCTTTAAATAGGACTCGGGGCTGATTTCTCGCTACCAGTCGACTGCCCTCAGGGCAGTCGACTGGTGCCAGCCAAATTCGATCGTTGCACCCCAACGTTCGAATTCTCAGCCAGCTCACCAGCCACCTACCAGTCGACTGCTCCCAGGGTAGTCGACTGGTCCAGGCCTGAGACCATTCTGTGAGTTTTACCAGTCGACTGCCACAATGGCAGTCGACTGCCCTACTCACACACCTAGGGTTTCCCTTCCCAAGTACACATCTCTCAGCACTCGACCCTATGACTTTCTCGAGTACAATCACACAGCACTCGTACCCTCATGACTCGACTGACTCCTCCTCCGCAGCCTCGACTGTTGCCTTCGCGCCCTCTTCATCTTCGGCTCCCGTCCCTCGGATGCACGCAAGCCTCCAGCTTGCCTCCATGTCATCCTTCACGCATGCCTCGAAGTCTGCGCCCATCAACTCATCGTCCCTGCTCACCAAGGTCCCTCGGATGCGCACACAATCCTCCAGTTTGCCTCCATGCCACCCTTCACCGTACTGAGACCGTCCAGTCAAGTCCATATGTGTAACTTGTACAACCTACACACTTAACATACACATATGAGATAACAAGGGTAAACCTAACTTAAACCCTTTGCCCAAACATCAAAACTCATGGTCACTCCGGACCATCTTAGGGCCGGTTGCTCCAACAATCTCCCCCTTTTTGATGTTTGGCAATCCGTTTAAGTTAGGAAAGCAAAATAGTAGTAAATAGCAAAAATCTTGCTAAATGAATGCATATGCAATGCATAACTGGATCCTATCCCAAGGCATCCCACACCTAACCCTCCAAGTTAGGAATTTTATACCTAGCCCTCCAAGCTAGGACATTTCCCACCTAACCCTCCAAGTTAGGATTTTCTACCAAACCGGGCTTTTTAAAGCTTCTCCCAAGCTCCCCCTTACACTGGACTTACAAAGGCTTTTTAAGAACCTCTCCAAGGTTCCCCTTACGCCAATAATGGAGCAACCATACTCCCCCTTAAAATCAGCTCCCCCTAAACCTAGGGTTTCATGCAAAGGTAAGTTTTGTTTCCCAACTTAAACCCAAACTTCTCTCCCCCTTTGCCATACATCAAAAAGACCCCAATAATTACCCAATTATTGGTTCTTTTAATCCCTAATGATCCTAAACATAGTGTACTAACCCCCCATACACTTGTTTTTCATCATTTGGACCCCAAACCAGCTGCTGATACAAAAATTGGCCTTTACCAGTCGACTGCCAAAATGGCAGTCGACTTATACTCTGAAAGTCTGAAATTTCAGCATTTCTGACGAAATTCAGAAATGCGCCAAAAATTCCACAAATCTCCGAAAATTCCCAAATTTTGTGGAGAGGTTTGTGGTACTCATATCTACTTGGGAAAAATACATTCCAAAATCTATCTATCACCATTCCCAAGTTTGACACAAAACTCAAAACTAGCCAAAAACTTCAATCAAACCTTGACCTAAAGTCCTAGTTTTGCTTTCCTCTTGATGTCTTTGCCCATGCCACCCCACAATGCATCCCTAGCATTGATTTACATGACAATAACACATCAAAAACTAATTTTCATGCAATATGACTCCAATGTCATATTTTCATGCATAAAACTTAACAACACCATGTCAAAACCCAAGAATTGAGACTCAAGTCCGTCTCCAATTCTTTTGCCACACTCCATGGTCCATCTAGACCTTTAGGAGAACCCCTCCCAAAGTCCATTCACCATATATCCCAAAGACTTTTAGAGCTCCCCCTAGAGTTCTGAGCCCTAGCCACCTCCCTAGGTGACTCAACCATCACTAGGCCACACCGGTGTACCTCCGGTGACTCTTGGCCTACAAACTCAACCCTCTTAACCTTAGACACCTTGTCTTTGGTTATGTCATTTCATTTTCCTTTAAATGGCACCCCTTTGCCATTTTTGCCCACCCCCTCCATGCCATAATCATATGCTACCCTAGCATATTTCTTTCTCTTGGCATGGGAGTTCTTAGATCAGTATCCCAACCCCGATCTATCATTGGTGCGGTTTAAACCACCCAACACCATATCTAAACCCTTAGATCCAATAGTGAATCTCTCTAGGGTTTTCTCTAACCTATCAAGCTTTTCCCTTAAAGCTTGATTTTTCCTTTCTAGGTTCCTAAACATAGAATCCATATGTCCACTTTGGACATTTCTAGACCTATCCTCCTTTCTAGGCACATTCCTTCCCTTCTTGGGCTTAGTGCCATGATCCTTAGATACAAAAGTCTTAGGTCTATCATGATGCATGCTTTTCTTGGGGTTATGATCTACCTTGTTACCTTTAGTCCTATCATTGTACTTAAATCCATGATTATGCACAAATAAACAATTCTCATGAGTTCTAGCATGCATGGGTGGGTAATTAACATGATTCTTGAAATGTAAAGAAGAACTTGAAATCGAATTTCTTTTTAAACTAGGGTTAGAGGGTACCTCCCTTACCCTTGTAGTTCTTCCTTGTTGTGAGCTTCTTCTCTTTCTTCTTTTTCCCATCTTCTTAGATTTTCCATCTTCTTTAGCTCACCTTTTCTAGGGCATTTAGTGTGATAATGCCCTAGTTCTCCACATGTGAAGCATCGAATCTTCTTCCTTTTAGCATGAGCTTCACCAATCCTACAACACACATTAGCTCTGATACCAATTGTTAGGATCGATTATGTCCGCTAGAGGGAGGTGAATAGCGAATCATGGATCTTTCTTGTACCTGCGTTGTTAGTTGCACAGCGGAACCAATAATAGAAAGAATAAACAACGCTAACAATCAGAATTTACTTGGTATCCACCCCGGCTGGGTGACTAATCCAAGAATCCGTCGGTGGATCACTCCCCGGATAACCTCCGGCTAGCTCTCGTTGCTCCTTGTGGGTGGAGAAACCTCACCACAACACCTTTGACAACCTTGAGGCCAAAGACTACTAACTTGCCTTTAACCAAGACAAGTTTCGCCAAAAAACTCAGCATGAAGTCCTCTTTAAATAGGACTCGGGGTTGATTTCTCGCTACCAGTCGACTGCCCTGGGGGCAGTCGACTGGTGCCAGCCAAATTCGATCGTTGCACCCCCAACGTTCGAATTCTCAGCCAACTCACCAGCCACCTACCAGTCGACTGCTCCCAGGGCAGTCGACTGGTCCAGGCCTGAGACCATTCTGTGAGTTTTACCAGTCGACTACCACAATGGCAGTCGATTGCCCTACTCACACACCTAGGGTTTCCCTTCCCGAGTACACATCTCTCAACACTCAACCCTAGGACTTTCTCGAGTACAATCACACAGCACTCGTACCCTCACGACTCGACTGCCTTCTCCTCCGTAGCCTCGACTGTTGCCTTCGCGCCCTCATCATCTTCGGCTCCCGTCCCTCGGATGCACGCAAGCCCCAGCTTGCCTCCATGCCATCCTTCACACATGCCTCGAAGTCCGCGCCCATCAGCTCATCGTCCCTGCTCACCAAGGTCCCTCGGATGCGCACGCAAGCCTCCAGTTTGCCTCCATGCCACCCTTCACCGTACTGAGACCGTCCAGTCAAGTCCATATGTGTAACCTGTACAACCTACACACTCAACATACACATATGAGATAACAAGAGTAAACCTAACTTAAACCCTTTGCCCAAACATCAAAACTCATGGTCACTCCGGACCATCTTAGGGCCGATTGCTCCAACACTTTTGGGGCTATGTGCTTAAGACAGCTATTTACTTACTAAACAGAGTCCCGACCAAGGTAGTCTCTACTACTCCATATGAGACGTGGAATAGTAAGAAACCTCATTTATCTCACCTAAAGATATGGTGTTGTCCTGCTTATGTAAAGCGGACTGTATCAGATAAATTGGATGCTAAGTCTGATAAATGTCTATTTATTGGATACCCTAAGGAAACGAAAGGTTACCAATTCTATCATCCCTTGGAACAAAAGGTGTTTGTTTCAAGGCATGCTATTTTCTAGAAAAAGAATTTCTTTTACAAGAAAATAGTGGGAGTAGCATTGAACTTGAAGAAGTTCAAGAAACTCCAATAGACATTACAGAGACACCTAGTCTAGACCCACAACCAATAACTCATAATGATGAGCTATCAGTTGAACCTAAAACAACACCACTTCTTCGTAGGTCTGATAGGACACACAATATTCCAGAGCGATACGGATTTCTCATAAGTGAATCGAACGACGTGTTACTCATTAACGATGACGAACCTATCAGTTATGAAGATGTTCTGAAAAATTCAGAAAGGGATAAATGGCTTGAAGCCATGAAGTCGGAAATGGATTCCATGTACAAAAATAAAGTATGGGACTTGGTTAACCCACCTGAAAGGATTAAACCCATAGGATGCAAGTGGGTTTTCAAGCTGAAAACTGACATGGAAGGTAATGTTGTTACCTTTAAGGCTAGATTAGTGGCAAAAGGATATCGTCAGAAACAAGAAATTGATTATGACGAAACCTATTCGCCAGTAGCTATGCTTAAATCCATTCGGATGCTCTTGGCCATAGCAGCTCATTATGATTATGAGATATGGCAAATGGATATGAAAATGACTTTCCTTAATAGAAACCTGCTTGAGGATGTATACATGATACAACCTGAAGGTTTCACATCGGTTAATAAAACCAAAGTATGCAAGCTTCGATGATCCATATATGGACTAAAGCAAGCATCCAGGAGCTGGAACATCCATTTTGATGAGACAATCAAAGAGTTTGATTTCTCACAAAATCCTGACGAACCTTGTGTGTACAAGAAGGTTAGTGGGAGTGCAGTCGTATTCCTAGTGTTATATGTCGATGACATATTACTTATAGGACACGATATATAAGTCTTACAGTCAGTTAAAATTTGGTTGTCCAAAACTTTCTCCATGAAAGACCTGGGAGAAGCAACCTATATCCTTGGGATTAGAATCTATAGAGATAGATCAAAACGGTTGCTTGGTCTTTCACAGTCTATATATATAGACCGAGTGCTAGAAAGGTTTAGCATGTCGGAATCCAAGAAAGGTTACCTTCCCATCAGGCATGGGATCAACCTTTCGAAGTCTATGTGTCCGCGCATAGAAGACGAGAGGATTTGCATGAATAAGATTCCTTATGCATCCGCGATAGGATCTATCATGTATGCTATATTATGTACTAGGCCCGATGTATCGTATGCTCTGAGCGTCATAAGCAGATACCAGTCTAATCCAGGAATGGATCATTGGGCGGCTGTCAAGACAATCCTCAAGTACTTAAGAATCACTAAGGATGTGTTCCTAATATATGGAGAAGGTGATATGGTAATACGTGGGTATACAGATGCCAGTTTCCAGACAGATAAGGATGACTCCAAATCTCAGTCCGGATACGTATTTATTTTGAATGGAGACGCAATAAGTTGGAAGAGTTCTAAGCAAGACACCGTAGCGGATTCTACCACGGAAGCGGAATATATTGCAACTTCGGAAGCAGCAAAGGAAGCAGTCTGGATCAAAAAGATTGTCTCAGAACTTGGTGTGGTTCCAACCATTGATGAAGCAATACCGATTTACTGCGACAACAACGGAGCTATTGCACAAGCAAAGGAACCAAGGTCTCATCAGCGATCCAAACATGTACTTCGCCGCTATCATCTGATCAGAGAGATTATAAGTAGGAATGATATACAAATTGAGAAAATTCCCACTGAAAGGAATTTAGCGGATCCTTTAACTAAGACCTTGCCTCAAAGCAAGTTTGAGGGTCATGTTAGAGCCTGTGGTATTGGGTACCGTAGCGATTGGCATTAGGCCAAGTGGGAGTTTGTTAGTGATATGAGAGAAGTGTCCTAAGGCAATAGCCTTATGATTGTAATCATTTATTTTAATAAATGAATATTCACTATTTGAGTATACATGTTTGTGTATTTGATTGAGATCTTAAACTCATTTACTGAATGTCCGCAATACAATTCACAGCATGAGAGAATTTGTGATGAATTCACAACTAGTGATTATCTCTACATGTGCAATTGTGAAGTATTGAAATTGTCCCTAGTCGATGAATTAATAAATACGGACACTATCAATTTTGTTGAGACTAGCATGGGTTATTCTCTAATCAGCTGATTCTCACTGGCTGGTGACATTGAGATGTCCAGAGATAAACATGAATGCTAGTTAAGGGAACTAGTTCATTGGAGTGACTGGCTGTAAAACTTCATATGGTAGTCTACATATAGATATGTCAGTGAAGTTCTTACTGCAGCTTAAGTGCGATGTTCCTTTGACTTGCGGTGTTCAAGTCATCTTGGTCATGGAGACTTATACTTTGACATCTTAAGCAAGCATCTCCAAGGAGGTGTGGACCCAGGATGATTGGGTATAAGCCGAAGTGCCCGAAGATGTTTGAACAGCCTATAAAGGATTCACCACTCCTTGCGAGGAGATGTATACCCGAGGACTATCGTCGGATTGTTACTCGAAGCCTCTGGCCAGAGCATGACATGTTCAGAGTATGAATCTCTTAAATACATGAGAGTAATTAGAATCCGTAGGACGAGAAAACGTTACTTGGGCTAGGTGTGACGTAGTCAGCCTAGTGGGGACTGACACACATAGACCATGTCCTGAACCAAGTGGGTATAAGATGGTGAAGGGAATGGGGCACGATTCATTATAGCTGCTGAAGGGTTTCAGAATTGTTTCTGAGGTCAACCGTTGATCTTTCGATTAATTGGGGATCATGATGTACTACTAGGTGCCACTCATGATCGTTCTATAATTAATTGATTAATTATAGACGGCCAACATAAATTGAAAGCCTATTTAGTCACACGCACTACGAGTAATCCGAGGGATTTAAAACGAGTTGAAAATTAGATTTTCCAATCAAGAGAGATTAGGTTTGGTTGAGCCAAACGATAAGTCGAATATGAATTTTTCAGAGACGCATCGAAAGTATAAAATGGCTAAGTCTTTTGAAGACTTAATAGATTAATTAAATAAGTTTAATTCATTGGGGCTTGGCTTGGATGGGCTGGCCAAAGAGGGCTTCCATCATCTTTGCTTGGTCGGCCATAACAAAGGGAGAGAACCAAGTTTTTGGTTCAATTTATAAAATAAACCAAGTGTGATTTGTTTTATAAAATTATGGATAATATAAATTTTTATATAATAAACCAAGGTTTGGTTTATTTTTCATGGAAATTAAAATGAACCATGGATTGGTTTATTTTATAAAATCAATCATGGATTGATTTACCATGATAAGGAAATTTATTCTATAGGAGAGAAGATTTTTATCATGAATTAAAATATGATTTTAACCATGATATAAAATCAAACTTGGCATGATGGAATAAGTTATTCCATATTTGAGAGGCTTGATGGTTGATAGGCCACTATATAAAGGACCCAAGGCAAGGCTTGGGTGTGAATTATAGAGATGAAGACATAGGCTCTCTCCCTCTCTTTCTCTCCTTCTCTTCTCCCCTTCTTGCCGTACGCCAACCAGCCCCAAGAAGGAGCACCAGCCGGCCTCCCCTGCCCTTTCCCTACTGACCACCACCTACTGCCGGAGAAGGAAGCTCCGACCATCTCTTGGCCGGAAGAAGGTGCTACCGGAATTAGAGTTTGCCGCAAGGATCTTTTTGCCGCAAGCCTCTTCTTTTGCTTCGCCGGAATTTTGATTCCGGCCATCCTTTTGTGGTTAGTCTTCTGAATTCTCTCTTGGTTTTTCTTGTCGCGTTCACGGAGAATCTAGTAGTTCTCGAGAAAATGAAACTCGTGGCTTTGCGAAGTCATCCCGAAGATACTCGGCGTGGACGCGAATAGAGGCGGAGCTTCCAAGGGACGCTTACGGTTGGATCTCGTCCCTTCCTTCGAGTTATGTGAGGTAATACGTAAATTAGTTTACGTTTCTGTAAAATTTTAAATATATGATCATGTCTACACAAGATAAAATTGCATGCTTAGATGTGTGATTAAATGATTTAGAGAAATTATTTATGCTAAACCTCCGCTGCACATAATTAATTTTGAAATTACGAACCCGCATCCATGTTAACATGCACCCGGTCCCAACATCTAGCACACATTCCTACAAAGAAAAGGATATCAGGTCTTCTAGCTGTAAGGTAAAGTAGACTTCCAATCATACTTCGATATAGTTTAAGGTCTATAGGTTTACCTTCAGGGTCACTATCAATTTTTACATTTGTGGCCATAGGGGTACTTATGCTTTTGGAGTTATCCATTTTAAATTTCTTTATTAACTCCTTAGCATATTTGGATTGATAAACACAATTTCCATTCCTAGTTTGCTTAATTTGTAGTCCTAAAAAGAAGTTGAGCTCACCAACTAAGCTCATTTCAAATTCGTTTTCCATTATTTTTACAAATTCTTTTAAGAAATTTGAGTTGGTGGATCTAAAAATTATGTCGTCAACATAGATTTGGGCAAGAAAATGTCTTTTTCTAAGGTTTTAACAAAAAGAGTTGAGTCAATTTATTCTTGGTTAAATTCCTTAGAAATGAGGTAGGTTGATAGGCGTTCATACCATGCCCTAGGTGTTTGTTTCAGTCCATAAAGTGCCTTATTAAGCTTGTAAACGTGGTCAGGTTTTTCTAGGTCCTCAAAACCTGGGGGTTGTCCTACATAGACTTCTTCTTTGATGAACCCATTTAGAAAGGTTGACTTAACATCCATTTGGTAAAGTTTAAATCCTTTATGGGCTGCAAAGGCTAACAACATCCTAATAGACTCAAGTCTGGCTACTGGGGCATAGGTTTTATCATAGTCTAGCCCTTCGACTTGACTGAACCCTTTAGCTACTAAGCGGGCTTTGTTTCTAACTATTTCCCCTTGGTCATTTAGCTTATTCCTAAATACCCACTTAGTATCAATAATGGCTTTGCCCTCAGGTTTAGGTACTAGTTCCCAGACTTGGTTCCTCTCAAATTGGGCTAACTCCTCTTGCATTGCTATGATCCAATCAGGATCAGGTAAGGCTTCCTCTATAGTCTTAGGTTCAATTTTTGAAATCAGTGCGATCTGACTAAGATTTCTATAGAAAGACCTAGTTCTGACTCCTAAGGTTGGATCACCCATAATTTGATCAGTTGGGTGACTGAGTCTGGGTTTCTTGGTTCTTCTAGAGCTTGGTTCAGCCTCAGGTCCGGCTAGACGGTTCGGTTCAATATTTTGTTCAATTACTTGGATTGGTTCAATTGACGTAGTAGTTGGTTCAATAGTCAGTTCATTTAGAGGTTCAACTAGTTGTCCAATTGATGGTTCAATAATTTGTTCATTATCTTCTTGATCAATAGTTGATGGGTTTAGATTTGGATTATCAGATTTCGAATTAGTTTCCTCATCAAATATTAAATTTGTTATTTCTTCAATTTTGTTAGTTTGTCTATTGTAGACCCTATAGGCCCTACTTGTTGTTGAATATCCTAAAAATATTCCAGGGGTTGACTTAGACTGAAATTTCCCTAGGTAGTCCTTGGTGTTTAGGATATGGACTTTACACCCAATGACCCTTAGGTAGTGTAGATTAGGAAGTCTATGGTAATATAATTTATAGGGAGTTTTATTATGTCGTTTGTTAATTAGGACCCTATTTTGGATATAGCAAGCCGTACTAATTGCTTCTGCCCAAACTTGGTTAGCTAGGTTGAATTCATTGAGCATAGTCCTAGCGGCTTCTTGTAGGGTTCTATTCTTCCTTTCTACTATCCTATTTTGCTGGGGGGTTGTAGGACACTAAAATTCATGAATATACCCGTTTATCTTACAAAATTCCTCAAACTTTTGATTTTCAAACTCTCCCCCATGATCACTCCTAAGTCTATTGATTTTGGTATCATTTTGATTCTCAATTATCTTACAAAAATCAATAAACAGGTTCAGGGTTTCATCCTTAGTTTTTAGGAACCTTACCAAGTAAACCTAGAGTAATCATCGATAATGACTAAGCAGTACCGGTTTCCGCTTAGTGACTTGGCTCCATGTGAATCAAATAGGTCAAGGTGCAGGAGCTCAAATGTGGTTTGAGTTAGGTCTGATAGAACTTGTTTGTGTTTAGACCTGGTTTGTTTACCTTGGTTGCATGAGTCACGTATCATGTTTTCATGGTTCTTAATTTTAGGTATTCCTTTAATTAGACCAAGTTGAGTGATTTTTGAAATTAGCTTAGATTAGTGTGACCTAATCTCCTATGCCAGAGGTTGGATTCTTCTAATTGAGTTAAAAGGCATTTAGGTACTAAGGGTAGGTTTATAGTATAAAAATTATTTTTCCTAGTGCCCTTAAGCATGACTTCTGAATCTTGCAGATTTCTAATCAGGCAGTCAGAGTTGGTAAAGGTAACTACATAGCCAGTATCACATAATTGACTTATACTAAGCAAATTAAATTTAAAGTTCTCAACCAAGAGTACCTTTTTAATTACAAAATCAGATTTGAGTTCAATGTTACCTGACCCAATGACTTTGAGTGTAGCATTGTTGCCAAATGCTACTGAGCCTAGATTCTTGAACTTGAGTTTGGTGAATTTCAATTTGTCTCCAGTCATGTGTCTGGAGCACCCGCTATCCAACATCCATTGGTCCAAATCTTTATGTTCCTACACATAAAGAATTGATTGATTTGGATCCAATTAGAATTAAGGATAGCTTAAATTGATTTTCACAACCTAGTCTGTCTCACCCAATCTATAGTTATCAATCACGTTAACCTTATGGGTTTTGTGAGACAGGTTTTAACAACAGTAAAGATTTTATTTTATTTTAAAAAACATGATTAATTTTGAAAAGTTGAATTAATTTTGAAAATAGTTTAATTGAATTTTAATTTAAAAGGTGGTTGAACCAATTGAAATCTGTGTTAGATTCAAATCTGACAATAGTAAAGTGAATTTGGTTTTCAATAATCGGCTTCCAGGTCTTGGCGAGGCACTAGGCCTTCTTTGGTCGTAGCCTTATTGGATCATCAACCCTTTCCTTGACAAAGTCTTTTATTGAAAATCCATCTTTAAGTTACTCCTTGAAAGATTTTGGTCTAACTAGTTTGGGTCTTGGATCGGTAGCTTCGGCTAGTTCCACCAAAATGGCTTTCCTAATGTACTATCATCTCACCTCCACACAATACTATGTTATTCAAATTTTAGTTAAATCATTTTAGTCCTTAATCTAACTAGTCCTAGGTCTAAACATGATAATTTGCATAAACAAATAAACAATCAAGCATGCAAATTTAAATTACGGAAAGAAAAATAATTTATCTAATTATAAAAATTATTTTTAAATTGGCTCCCCCTGGACTAAAGCCACGGTAATGATTAGGCAAGATATAAATTTTTCCTTGGGAATCCAATACTGGTTTAGTCCAGCTTGGTTGTTCAGGTAATGTTTGGGTACCCATGCCTGAACTTTGGGTCTAGATTGGTTCAATACAGCATAGTATGATCTTTGTCTTGACTTGGTTCGCACCCTAATCCAGATCGATTTAGAACAAACTTCTATTTTCCAAGGATCATGTCAAGACCCTTGGAACCCGAAGTGAATCGTTCTAAAGCTACTCTAAGGTCCTTGACTTGAGTTTTCAAGGAGGAGTTCTCTTTCTCAAGCTTTTCAACTTGAGTTGAGGTTTCTTCTTGAACTTTCTCGGTCAAAGATCTAGAGTCAGCTCCCTCTTTCAGGAGTTTTACTTCCTGTCGGAGGGACTCGACTCGGATTTTGGCTTTCGCCAAGTTACGAGATAAGTAGGCAATTAACTTTGATAATTCAACTTCAGAGTAACCACTTACAGTTATTTTGTTGTTCACCGAAATTGTGAGTCTTCCGTCGTCCGGCTCCGATTCTAATCCAGTGTCGATGTCTTCCGAAGCGGTCAAGGCGAGAAGGTTCGATTGTAGGGCCTCTTCTTCTTCTTCGGAGGAAGATTCGTCCCACGTGGCTTGAAGAGCCTTCTTTCTTCGAGTCTTCTTAGCTTCTTTTAGATTAGGGCACTCCGATTTATAGTGTCCCTTCTTGTTGCATTCGTAGCAGGTCACATTTGATTTGGTCTTTGACGTTGAGGGTTCAGCTGGATCTTCCTTCTTTCGGCTAACTTTTCTTCCGTTGGTCTGATGCTTCAGCTTCTTGTAGTAGTCCCGGGCTAGCCGAACCAGCTTGGGTCGATCCCCTTCACTGTCTTCTGAGTTTGAGTCTGAGTCAGACTCGGGCGCAGGTTGAGGTTTTTTCTTGGCCATCTTTCCTTGGGGTTTTCCTGCAAGAAAAGCGATACCTTTCTCGGACAATGTGCAGTTAGTCTGCACGTGTAATTCTAATTCTGAAAATAATTCGTCTAATTTAATTTTAGAAAGATCCCTAGAAACTTTGTAAGCATCTACCATAGATGCCCACAGAGTATTTCTTAGGAAAGTGTTTAGGGTATATCTGATAAGGTCACGGTTTTCTACCTTGTGACCGATTGTGTGCAGGCCGTTCATCAGCTCCTGGATCCTGGCGTGGAGCTGGGCTGCTGATTCGCCTTCATTCATTTTGATTGTGTATAATTTGTTCAGCAGTAGGTCCCTTTTGCTGATTCTGGTGTCGGAGGTACCTTCGTACAACTCGATCAGCTTACTCCAGACTTCTTTAGCACTGTTGAAGGGACCCACACGGTTCAGTTCTTCTTTGGTTAATCTGCATTGCAGTGTCTGGGTTGCCTTTGCATCAGCCTCGATCTTTTTCTTCAACGAGGCGTCCCATTCTGTGTAGTGTTGTGCCACTCCTTCAACATTCATGGGGATTTCAAGGCCAGATTGGATAATAATCCACATGTCCACCTGAGTTTTCAGGTGGACTTCCATCCGACTCTTCCAGTAGGAGAAGTCTTCTCCACTTCTGTGTAGTGGAGTCTTCTCCACTTCTGTGTAGGAGAAGTCTTCTCCACTTCCGTCCCATTCTGTGTAGTGTTGTGCCACTCCTTCAACATTCATGGGGATTTCAAGGCCAGATTGGATAATAATCCACATGTCCACCTGAGTTTTCAGGTGGACTTCCATCCGACTCTTCCAGTAGGAGAAGTCTTCTCCACTGAAAAGTGGTGGTCTGGCTGTGCTGAAACCCTCTTGCATGGCCATTATAATTTCTGAAATAACAAAAAAAACAAGGAAATTCTGTCCCAAGACTTGGTCTTGGATTAGTAGTGCGGGAATAAAATAATTGAGAAAAAGCGATCGAGTGGTGTTGCACCAAGTGGTGTTGCACCAACCTCGATTAACGAGAAAAATTTGAAAAAAGAAATTAATTTTTTCGTAAATTCTGAAAAACTCTCAAATTGGTGGTTGCACCAAATTTGAGCACCCGCTCTGATACCACTTGTTGGATCGAAGAAAACGATAGAGGGGGTGAATATCGTTAAACACTTATCGGCTTAAAAAGAGTAGATACGCAGCGGAAAGAAATTAAATGCACAAGAACACAAGTCTATTTATTACTTGGTTCGGAGTCGCGGTCGGCTCCTACTCCAAGGCCCACGGTCCTTGACCGTTTACTTTGGGCAATACTATAATCACGCAAAAAGATTTATAAGTTAAGTACAAGAGTATTTCAGGAAATTAAAATTGCTACACTTTTCGTTACCGACGCCCGATGTGGATCGTATTTCGGAGCAGAGGGTCATCGTCGGCGCTGGGATCTCAAAGTCGGAGTTTACCGGGGCATAGCGCTTGAATGAAAATCTTTGGAGCGTTGAGTAAAAGTGATGTTGAAGCCTTGGGGTCGAGCACCCTTTTATAGTGCTCCTGGGGGCGCTTGATTCGTTGGGGCGCTTGACACGTGCCTTCACCTGCGAGAAACTCAATCCACAGGTCGGTCAGCGCTTATCCCCTCTGATTCGGCCCCTGGTCTGACTGGGGCGCCCGAGACCTCTCGGGTGCCTAGGTTGACTTGGTCCAGTGGCTTCGTGGTAGATTTGCTTCGATGGCTGCTTTGGCTTTGACCTTGGGCGCCCGGGACCTCCCGGGCGCCTAGCCCAGTGGGCGTTCTGAGCTGCCGAAACACAATCCTTCGGTCCCTGCAACCAAGGTTAGTTCCAAAACAAACTAGGCAAGAATGTTAGTCATTATTTACAGCCGTAGCTGTCTTGGTTCTGACTTCGGGTCTCCCAAATGGAACCCTAGGTCGAACCGAAGCCTACTGTTCCCTCGACGGGGAACGCGTCCTCACCTACTCCTCACAGGAGAGTTTACCTTTTGCCAACCGGCTCCTCTGGTTGGACTTTTGCCCAATCTACCTGACCAGGTCTTCGTGCCCAACTTCCGGTCAGGTCTTTGGTGCCCAGCCCCTTGCCAGGAATTCGTGCCAAGTCCTCGACCAAGACTTCTTTGCCCGACTTCCGGTCAGGTCTTCTTGCCCAGTCCTTGATGAGGACTTCTTTGCCAGGACTTCTTGCCTAGTGAACCTAGGACTTCTTCCTGCACACTCAGTGAACAAGTTAGAACACAACAACATCTTAACTTCTGAACCCTTTGCCATTATCAAAACCCAGGTTTGACTTAGGTGCTGCCTGCACCAACAAAAGTAACACTGCGTAGCACTGTCTATAACAAAAGCAGAATATGTTGTCCTAGGAGAGTGTGTCGCACAACTTTTGTGGATGATGCACACTCTTGAGGACTTCCAGCTTGACTACACCCAAACCCAAGTCTATATTGATAACATTAGTTCGATCAACCTGACTAAAAACCCAATTCAACACTCCAGAACAAAACATATAGAAGTTAAACATCATTTTGTAAGGGATCATGTAGCCAGGGGTGAAATAGTCCTTAAGCATGTGGACTCAAAGTCCAACTTAGCTGATATCTTTACCAAACCCTTACCTGAGTCTGAGTTTAGCTCACTAAGAAGGCAATTAGGGTTATGCTTAGTAAAATAGGACTGCTCTATATTTTTTCTAAAAAAAATTATTTTACTTCTTTTTTTTTAATTAATTTTTTGAAAAATTATTTCTTTTATCAGTTTTTTGAAATTTAAAATGATTTTCTGACTTAGTTTTTTTCAAAAACTTACCCCCTTCAAACTAGGGTTTTTTTTGCAAATGGACTTAGCTTAGGCCATAACCCTAGAACTGCATGCACCTATAGATCTAGAAGCCAACATCTCATAAGCACCTTAGGGTACTTTTGATTGACAACCTAACTGGGTTGAGATGCTTAGGTCTATGCCTTGATTCAAGATGCTTTAAGTCAGTGCATCTGCAGTAATTGGGGCAATAAATACAAGTTGAACAATAATCAGGTTAAGTGTCAAGCTTAGAAAATCTAACTTGATCAAATCATTTAACCTGACTAACCCTAGCGAAAGCTACTATTTATGACAGTTAGTAAGTAGCTAACATGGTTAGACAGGATTCGAACAAGAATGGTTTAATTTGGTTTGGTCCAGTTTATGCTTAAAGTTATTAGAGTTGGTTCAATACAGAACATCATTTTTTTTACTAGCTCTAATTTACCTGCTGTAATAAGTATCAATTTATTTTTTTTTGATATATGGCAAAGGGGGAGAGAAAGGAAAGGAGAATTTTTTTTTCAAAATTTCTTTTATCTCTTTTCAAAAAGTAAATAACTAAAGTGCTTAAAAATGTTTTTCAAATCTAAGCATTTCTAAGTATTTTCTAAGTACTTAAATGGTTCTAAGTGAAAATCTGTTTCTCTAAGTGTGAAAAACTTTCAAAAATTTTTGGAAAATGTTCTAAGTATGAAAAACATGCAAAAACTTTTTGAAAATTTTTTAAGAATGAAAAACTTGCAAAAACTTTTTGGAAAATTTTCTAAATATGAAAAACTTGCAAAAACTTTTTGAAAAATTTTCTAAGTGTGAAAAACTTGCAAAATCTTCTAAAGTATAGAAAGCTTGGAAAAAAAAATTTAAACTTTTTCTAAAACCTTTTTATCTATGTATAAATACTTTAGCACTTAGTCAAAATCTAAAGCACTTAGAAGGTTTATAAAAACCCACATATCTTTGAAAATCTCAGTGGGAGAATATTCATTTCAGGGGGAGAAAACTGAATTTTTCTTATGAATTCTTTGCTTATTAAATATATTATCTTTTTAATAAGCATCCACCTCAGGCGTCGGTAACATTTAAATTACGAAAAGTGTTGTACTTTGAATTTCAATTCTATATCTGTACTCGAACGTGTAAAAGATTTTTACGAATATAGAATTGCCCAACGTAAACGGTCAAGGACTGTGGGCTTTGGAGTAGGAGCCGACCGTGACTCCGAACCAAGTAAAAATAACTTGTGTTAGCGATTGTTTTCTTGTTTTCCGCTGCGTAATCGCTCTACTTTTCGAAAAATTTTAGGATCGATATTCACCCCCCCCCTCTATCGATTTTCTCCGATCCAACAAAGAGTTATGGCAACCATTTAGGAGTTTAGAGGACTTGTGGAGAATCTCGTCAAGCTACAGAATGCGAGGTTCAAATAGTTAAAGGCTAAGATAGACAGATAGACTTCACAATATATTGGACCTCGGTTACAACTCTCAGATAAGTACCTCCTTCCAACCAAAACAAAATTTAGTGAAAATTGTAATGCTATCAAGTTTAGAAGAGGCAAGAATCTTGAAAAACTTCAGGAGAAAGATGGATATGAAAATGAGGAGAAGAATAAGAGGGAACCACCAAAACTCAACTCTACCACTCCAATAAGGGTCTATAAGCCACCGATACTATTTCCTCAATAGACGAACAATTTGGACCTCAAGGAATTTGAGAAAAAGAAATATGAATATAGCCATTGCTTGCATTGAGAACCTATGTACCACCAGTTCTTTTTCTACAAAGACTAGTGAAAGATAAGAAAGATGAAAATTTTGGCAAATTTTGTGATAATGATGTGGTTGCTTGCAAAATACTTGATGTACTTACTAAGGTTGCATTTGTTGACAATGTTATAGATTTTTCTGATGTTGATAGTGATGATGATAATAAATACGAGATTCTTGATGAAGTTCTTGATACTCTTGATGCTAATGTTAGTACATTCTTTCCTGTCTATGATGATGTTGTGTAGGAAGTGTAGAGATTTGTGTTGTGGAAGTAGTGCCTCAAGAATCACTTCCTTTGGTTGAACAACTATTTGATAATATGGATGTTGTTGGAATTGAATTTGTTAATGATGAAAGTGTAGGGACTTATACAGTGGAGATAAAGCCCCAAGAATCACCTTCATTAGTGCATGACACAACCACCAAAGCCAGAGATAAAGCCTTTGCTTTGAAGAAGTCACATTCACTTGTTTAGAACCTCTAAGTACCTTTCAGCAATGCAAGGTTAGCATCTCTTGTGATCATTTAGAAAATTTCATAGAAGTACCTGTAAATTTTGTTGGATATGAATTATTTTTTGATACATGCTCAGTTAAATTTAATATTGATCAAGTTCTTTCTTATCTCGCATGCGTATGGGAGGTGTACTATTTAATTGGGTGTGCAGATTTTTATAAGGCCTGGGATTAGATGCTTCAACTGCATCGTTTTTGACTTCCAGGAAGTACTTTCAAGGGGATGAAAATAGAGGGATTGGTGCTTCACGATATTGATCCCATGATGATATAGCTCTCTCTGCCACTCTGATCATGTCGCTCCTAACTTGGCTATTATTCCTGAATCATCTTCAGCTACTAGAAACTCAGGAGAGTTCATTCCATTTCTTTTTCTTACTTTTCTTTATATGTTTGGTTGTATTTCTGTGTTTTCCGTGTTTATTTTGCTTTTCGTTCGTGCATTTTGCTTGGTCTAGTCTTACCTTTTTGTTTTGATTAATTTCAGGGCCAATTACATCCATGAGCTAGTCATGGTAGCCACCATGGGCATGGAAGGAGATAGGGAGAAAATGTTAGGACCACATGCCCCTCTTAAGTGGAAAGTCTTTCTGTTTGATGTCTAATCCATGACCCACTAGGACTTTTTGTCTCTCGGTCCACCCGACCTACAAGGACTTCATTTCCTAGCCACAAATAGGACTTCTTTGCATGGTATTTGGTCCTCTTGATTAAGACACAGCCCACACTTTCTTTGTTCAAGGCTTAACCCACATGGTTAAAACTGGATCATGGCTCTAACACATGCTTCTTCCGACGGTTAGTCCAATGAAGAGTGACCTAGCTTTGATACCAAATGTTAGGACCAAAAGGAATTTAGGTATCTCCATAATAGTATAATATTATTTACTTTGGGCTTAAACTCTCATGGTTTTACTCTTGGGCTCTACACAAAAAGTCTCATACCAATGAAAATATCTTTCCCTTATAAGCCTATGATATTTCTCATGTATATTCAATGCAAGGCTATGTTTGCAACCTTTCAAATCCAATAGAAAAGAAAGGTAGGTCTTTCTTCAAAGGTACAACTGTGCCTTTGCTTTTTTGAGCTGGCTGAGACCAACACGGGTAGGCACACCTTTTAGGCATGGTTGTGACTTTCCTTTGAAGGGTGGCTGAAGCCAACTAGACAAGGCCATGGCTTTTTGGCACGATCCTGCCTCTCTTCGCCAATTCGACCAATTCAAACATGAGACGATCGTGCCCATTCTTTCGCGATCGTGCCTCAAGGGGGCACAACTGTGTGAGAAAACCACCAGGCACTCATGCCCAACGTAGGCAATCTATGCCATTTTGGCACGACCATGCCTCGCGAGAGGTGAGCTGCTCATGCCCAACATAGTCAGGTCGTGCCTTTTTGGCACGGTCATGCCTCCCTTGATCTCTCTTCCTCCATTTTCCCTAACCCAAACCCTCTTCTTGGTTTTTCTTGTCTAATCTTATTTTTGTAGGTTTTAAAGATGAAGAGGAGTGCGATTACCATATGGAGGGATGCCCTCGATGGTGTAATGAATTACACACTTAACACACATCACTTGGTAATGTCTCTATCTTCCCACATTCTCCTTAATATATTTTGTAATCATTGAGGATAATAAAATTTCAAATTTGGGGTATTCTTCTTAGTTGGTATTAGTTTAGCTAGTTTGTTGGTATTTAGTTTAGTTTTGTTAGTTTTTGTCATATTTCTTTTTACATAATAAATTTTTCTACTTACATCATATATCATGTCACTATTTGTTTGTTCCTCATAGCAAGATACTAGCACACTGAATTTAGATATTTTTGTTGTTGTGATAAGTGTTAGAACCAGTAGGTGAGCTAGAGGGGGGATGATTAGCTCCGATTTGCTTGTTGATAATTTCTCATTGCGGAAGACTCCAAGCAATGCTAACACTCTTAGATTTACTTAGTATTCATCTCCTTGAGGTGACTAATCCAATAATTGTCTCTCCTCATTCTCTCAAACACTATAAAAGACTCCTTTGTGGACATAGAGAAACCTCGTACAAGTTCTAAAAAAGATACAACAAAAATACAAGCAAATACAAAAAAAATCTAACAAGATTTAGAACAATGTACTCTCTTTGCCATTCTTTCATTCTTCTAGCTTGGGATCGCCTCTAAAACCTTGGAAATGCAACAATACTATGCTCTAAGACTTCTTTTGAAATGGCGACGAAGGAGGAGAAGGACGTGCGAAGAATGGCGAAGAGGTGCGTTTCAAACCTGTGTGAAAACCCTATATACTTGTGACCTAGGGTTCCCTAATCGATTATCAAATCGATTACCATGTCAGACTTAGCTATTCAACGACTATTTTTTAAATCTTAATTGATTAGCCAATCGATTAAAAAAAATCTTAATTGATTGAGCACCTTTCTGTGCTTTCGCACAATACTGCCACAATCGATTGCCTAATCGATTATAGTCCCCCTTAATCAATTACCCAATCGATTATGGTCCTCTTTAATCGATTTCATAATCAATTAAGAGCAGGCTGAATCAATTACCCAATCAATTCAACATGCTTCTGTTCTCGCAACACAACTCTCCTAATCGATTCACTCTCTCCTTAATCAATCAGCCAATCGATTAAGAAGGCTTTATTTGCGAGAAACCAACGTCAATCGATTACCCAATCGGTTGGCCCCAACCCTAACTTGTGTGCACACAAGTCTAGGGTCCCTTGCCTAATCTCGGTCAACGGTGACTTGTTAAAACTTTCTCATTAAGTGTTCGATCAAATCTTTGACCGACTTAGACTTTCCCTTGCCTAGTTCCCAACTAGGACTTTTTCTGTGCCAGCGTGCGATCTCCCTGATCCATCTGGACTTCACCTAGTCCCACTAGGTGTGCCTAGTCTCACTAGAACTTTTCTCTTGCCAGCGTGCTATCTCCTTAATCCACCTAGACTTAACCTAGTCCTACTAGGTGTGCCTAGTCCCACTAGAACTTTTTTTAGTCAAGTATCCAGTCAACCTTGACCCACTTGACTCACACAATCCTCAAACATTATTATCAAACATTGAAACTCTAGCTCACCCAAGCCTAGTCAAACTAGGACAACCCTGACCTAATGATGATTGCACTAACAATCTCTCCATTTTTGATGTTTGACAATATATTTGAGTAAGACTAATCCATATTAGCCTTATCTTTTCTCATAAAAAACTCTCCCTGAGAATTAATATGGTCAAAAACATCCAATGAAAGTCCCATACCTTTCATTGGTACACATGTTCAACCTTGAGCATTCATCACGATGAAGATTCCCAATCTTCATCTTCTCACTTACCTAAAGAAAAATTAAAACACATACTTTTAAGGAAGATCTCCCCCTCAAAACATGCTCTAAACCTATATCATTGCACCAACAATGATTTTTGAGTTCCTAATACTTTAGGAAATCACAACTTGAGGTTATAAGGTTTTGAAATTCAAAATTTCAACCAAAACCTCTCCTTAACCCTATATTTTTCACCAAAACTATCTCCCATTTTGATTTTATCATGAAATTCACCCAAATATACTTATAAAAGTATTCAAAAGCTTAGAGATTATTAGGTTACTCAAAATTGGGTTAAAGACTGAAATCAGACAATTTTAGTAGTGTCAATCGACTGGTGTTGGGTCCCAATCGATTAAACTGTGCCTTAATCGATCTCCTGATCAATTATGACTATCCTTAATCGATCAACAGATCGATTACGCGAGCTTTTGTGCTCGCGAAAAATCTTCACCAATCGATTGACCAGTCGATTGGTGTATGTCTTAATCAATCACCTGATCGTTTGTGAGTTTCTAATTTCTAAAAACAATTTCAGACCGAATTTCAGAAACTCCTAAATAATTTTACAAAATTCTAAAATTCATGAAATTTTGTGTAGACATTATTTATGACATATACTATCATGGAAAAATAGTTTTCAATGAAAATAACTTTCATTTTCAAAGATTGACACAAAATTAGAAATATTGAAAAATTTTAATGTTTCACTCTATTTTGTATCCAATTCATCAATGATGAGTTCTATCAAATGATAGTTTTCACCAAGGATTTCTAAGATAGTTTTGAAATGACTTTCAAAAATAATTTCCAACCATATTCTTTTGGCTAAATGCACATGACTTGTACATTAACTTTCCCAATGATTGGAGTTCACTTAAATTCTTGTTTTGATGAACCTAAAATTCAATAAGATGTACTTTATCAACACCTTAAGTTTTATTCATCAACCTAACATCTCACTTGTATCTAATATATCTCAAAACATATACAAGTCAACTTATGGTCTTTGTGAGATGTAAAAATTTATTCTCCCTAAACGAAGGGGTTCATGCATTTCTATCTAGATATTATAAACTTTGATCATCCATCTAGAATATCAATAAATGCAAATGTCCTTAATTTCACTCATTTCAACCATGCATGATAATGATCATGGCATGCATCATATGAATATTTTCAAAAGAAAATTTATTATAGCTAGATGATGCATGTATAACATGACATGTGATATTTTTATAATAAAATATAAATGATTAATTTTGATGACATGACATATAATAGAGCACATAAATCATGACATATTAGCATAAAAGAAAATACCTAGATTTTCTATCTAAGTATCAATAACTCATCTCTAGGCTGCTGATAATCCTAGTTTTGCCCCTAATTTTCCAAGATAATGTCAAAACTCCCTAACTTGGCATATCTTTGGATTCTAACATAGATGTGCCAACTTTATCAAGTTCAATCTTCCAAAAATATCGTTTGACACAATTTTACTCCTCGAGAGTAACTAAATAACTTCTTCATTTTCAAGGGTAATAATTCCTTGAAAATGGTCTAAAGTGTCAAATTCATCAAGGTTGGGTTAACTACCCTTCCAATAAGAGTTGACACTCTCCAAACCCATCTAGGGTGTGGCGAATACACTCCTAGGAACCCAAAACCTATTGGTGTTCCTTGGGTGTTCTATGTATTCACTAGGGATGACTTCCCTTGATATCTTTCGAATGACTTTCCTAGGCTTCTCCGAGCCTTAGTCATGTTGGTCTTGTCTTGGTCAACTCTAGAGATGGCCTCCCTTGTGAAATTGACTTGACCCTTATGTTGGATCTTGGATGGCTAGAGAGGGGGGTGTGAATAGCCAACCATAAAAATTGGTTTTTTTTTTGTTCTTTCTGCACTTAGGTTAGCAGCGGAAGCAAAGAAATAGAACAGAAAGAAAACTACACAGAAAGAAAGACAAGCGCTAACAGAGAGATTTACAAGGTTCGGGGATAACTTGCCCTTACTCCTTGGCGTGCCCGTGAGGTGGGTGATCCCTTGATCGTCGACAGATCAAGCCTCGGAAATCCGGATAGAAAAATCTCCTTCTCGGTGGAGTAACCTCTCCACAAACAGTCTCAAGAAAAATATTAGAGTAAGCATAGAGACTTAAGAAGAAGCTTACAGAGCATAAGCATAGAAAGCACGAAGAAGAGAAAACTTCATAGAGCACAACACAGCACAACCCTAACGCATGAACCTTCACTCAGCTCTTCGTCCTCGTTGTGTCTGCTTGGTTTCTGATTGATTTCAAAATCTCTTTTTTTCTCTCTGCTTGGCCAGCCTCCTCTTAAGCTTTCCTTCTACTCATCACCAGGCGCGTCTGCACCCACTAAACCACAGCTTCGTCACCACTGACCCACTGACCTCCACTGAGCGCTCAGTCCACTGAAGACCTCTTCAGCTGAGCCTCAGGTCAGTCGCCAGCCCGCCAGAAGTCGTTGAATCCTGCGAATAGAAAACAAACAAACCTGCCGTAGCGAAAGTCGCCATTGACCCTCCTTCTTGGTTTGTGTCGTCTCTATATCACCTGCACACTCAACAGAGTGATTAGCGAAGCAAATCAAATGTATCAGAAAAAATCAGCAGGAAATCAGAAGCAATCAGAAGTCTGACAGTGATTCAAATTAAAGTTCTGAGGCTCTGATCGGTCACCTGACCGATCAGTCACCCTTCTGACCGATCAAACTCAACTCTGATCAATCCAGCAAAGATCTGATCGGTCTTACTGACCGATCAGAGATCAGGGATCAGTCACTAGACCGATCCTCAAACCTTCTGTGTGAATCCAGGGTTTTGAGGGTCAAGACCCCTGATCGGTCAACTGATATATCAGCCATGCCTGATCTTTCAGGCCACAGCCACCTAATCAATCACTTGACCGATCAGGTTATGGCCTGATCGGTCAGAGTGACCGATCAAGTCACTTCCTGATTCAAAGCACAACTACCTGATCGGTCAAGTGATTGATCAGGTTAGGTCCTGATCGGTCACAGTGACCGATCAGGTCACCTCTTGACTGATCAGGTGCCAACCTAATCGGGCCAGGTGGGCCTTGATTGGTTGCTCTGACCGATCAGGGTTTAATACAGAAACATTTTGACTTGATTCTGATCGTTCATACAAAATGTTTCTGATATATTTCTGATCGTTCACCAGTCCGATCAGACACCCTGGATCGGTCACCAGACCGATCTACTATCAAGGGAGTTCGTGCCAACTCCCTGATCGGACTCCAGACCGATCTACAACCGAAGGAGTTCATGCCAACTCCCTGATCGACTTCAGACCGATCCAGCCCCAACCATTTCAACCTTAAGTCCAGAGAACAGGCTCCCTTGCCTTCTCTGACTCAATCTGGTCCAGAGAACAAGCTCCCGAGCCCTCTCCGACTAGTACACTCAATGCTCAGTCCCCTGGACCAAGACTTCATGCCCAGCTTCACTCACTGGGACTTTGTTCAACCTAGCTTCCCTCGCTAGGACCTGACTTCACTCACCAGGATTCCTTCACTATCTTCCCTTGCTAGGACCTGGCTTCACTCACCAGGGTTTTCTTCACCTAGCTTCCCTTTCTAGGACCCAGCTTCACTCACCAGGATTTTCTTCACCTAGCTTCATTCACTAGGACCCGACTTCACTCATCAGGATTTTCTTCACCTAGCTTCACTCACTAGGACCCGGCTTCACTCACTAGGATTTTCTTCACCTAGCTTCACTCACTAGGGTTTCCTTCACCCGACATCACTCACCAGAATTCGTGCCCAGTCCCCGACCAGGACTTAATCTGAACTTATCTTACTCAACTAAACTTAAATCGGTGTCAACACCAAAATAACAATCAGGTCAGACTGCATCAACACCTTAGACCTAGATTTAGTTTTATACCTATATGGAATTCTATGATATGATGATCCATTATCCTTGGCTTTAGGTTTGTACCCCAAACCTTTCTTGGCACTAGAGGGTCCTTGATTTTCAAAACCTAGATTTTGATCCTTTGATCCCTTAAGAAGATTTTTTATTCTTTTAAGGGATTTTTCTAATGTTTCAAGTTTTGACCTCAAAACTTGATTTTCTATCATTATTTCTTCAACCTTGGATTTTTCATAAAGACCATGAATAATTTTCTTTTTGATCTTGGATTGGGTAGCTCTACTATTTGATGTTCTAAATTGTTCCCTAATCTTAGGTTTGGTAGTCCTGGCATGGATAGCTCTATAATTTTTCTTAGGTTTTTCATGCCTCCTATTTTCATGATAAATAGCATTTAAATGATAGAAATTATTTCTAGCATGCATATTATCATGATGAAAAGAAATACCAGTTACTAATGGTACCTTAGGTATATTCTTGGAGGCTCCCCCTTGGTTTGAGCTCCTCCTCTAGGCTTTGGTCGGGTCCTTCCCCTTTGGGCATTGGTTTCGATAATGTCCTCGTTGATTCCATTAGAAGCACATAATGTGCTTCTTGTCCTTTTGTACCACGGGGCCGACCTCCTTTGATTTTTCTTTTGCCTTAGGTGTCACTTGCACCTTCTTCTTGAGCAATTTAGGACACTTACTCTTGTAGTGTCCTTTTTTCCTACACTCAAAACAAATAATATGATCTTTATTTTTATAAATTGAAATTTTTATATCTTTGCTTGTAGAGGTGGCACATGACTTTTCTTCATTTTCATTAACCTCGGAAGATGATGTGAAGCTTTTTCTTGTTCCGATATCAATGACAAATTTTGCTCCCCCTCAATCTTTAAAGTGGAGGCTTCTTGAATTTCATCTTCGGATGATGAGCACCTCTCAACTTCCGAGCCCTCTTCATCCGATGAATCTCCCTCTTCAGTTTGTCTTGATTTGGCATAGTGGAGGAATCTTCATGAAGCTTTGCCAATTTGCTCTAAAGCTCTTTGGCATCTTGAAATTCTCAAATTTTGTCCAAGATAGTGCTTGGCAATAGATTGACCAACAATTTGGTCACTTTATCATTGGTCTCGCATCTCTTGATTTGTTCCTCATTCTATTTGCTTTTCCTGAGAAGCTTCCCTTTGCAATTTATTGGATCTTCAAAGCCCTCCATTAGAGCAAACCATTGCTCTATCTCCATCATGAAGACATTTTCAATCATTGTATTCCAAAGATTGAAATTTGCTTTGTCGAATGGTGAGGTACCCGAGTGTCATAACCAAACTCCATTTTGAAGTTGAACCCACTTGATGATAACTTCTTGAAATTAGGGTTTCTTCAAAACTTCTTCTTCCTCCTCTAGCTCTTGCTCTCATGGCGATGAGTCTGAAGAAGAGTGATCTCACTCTAATACCACTTGTTAGGATCGGTAGGTGAGCTAGAGAGTGGGGGTATTAGCTCCGATTTGCTTGTTGATAATTTCTCGTTGTGGAATACTCCAAGCAATGCTAACACTCTTGGATTTACTTGGTATCCACCTTTTTGAGGTGACTAATCCAAGGATCCGCTCTCCTCACTCTCTCAAACACTATGAAAGACTCCTTCGTGGAGGTGGAGAAACCTCGTACAAGCTCTCAAGAAGATACAATAAGAATACAAGCAAATACAAAGAAAATCTTACAAGATTTATAACAATAAGTTCTCTTTGCTTTTCTTGCATTCTTCTAGATTGAGATCACCTCTAGAACCTTAGAAATGCAACAACATTATGCTCCAAGACTTCCTTTGTTAAATCCGATACGTTTTTTCCACCCTGAAAAATTTTTCGGAAAGTTCCTAGAATTTTTCCGGGCTCTGGGATGAAGTTTAAGGGTTTAATGGATAAGGAATTCTAAACCCTAGGGGTGGTCTAGCGATTAGGCTGAACTTGTTGGACTAAATTACAAAATGTCCATATATATACTTGATCTAACCTATTCGGCCCGGTCACAATGACACCTTCTTCGCCTGCGTGCCCTAGTTCGCAGACGAATCCTTCTTCCTCTTCCATCGGCTTCACCCACTCGATCGCCGACCATCCCTCTCCTTCACGCGATGCCGGCTACCAGGGTTGTCTTTTTGTTGATTAATCAGCGCTGCAGAGGGCCGACGCTCGATTGGGGTTGTCATACAGGAAACGCCCATCGAGAGGTCGTCGCCGGAGGTAGCCAACAAAGCTACGATCTCCGACCACAATAGAGGTAAGCCGAGTTTGTCAAGTCTTGACTCGACTCTTGGGATTGATTTCATTATAGCGTTTTGATTTCATTGTTGTTTGGATTAGGGATTGCCGTGATCCTTCCAAGCTGAGATTGGGATCTCGACCCCCTTGGAACAGATCTAGGGTTCTTAGGGGGGAGGTATTGCTGGGAAGAGGACACTCACCTGTTGTGTAGCTAATCGCACCAGATTTAGGCAGCGAAGATTCACCGGCACCTAGGTGAGGACTTCCCACCCATTTCCTAATGAAATGTTGTTGGATCAGTGACTATTTTGATCTATTGTGGGTGTAAAATGGATCTTGAATTTGCTAGTGTCTTCCTGTACAGATTCTGGTTGCTTGGATCGTTTCTGATTGGAGCTGTGAAAAGGGAATTGGTTTTTAACCGCTTGGAATGTGAGGTAAGGATCCGAATGCCTGTGAGTTTTGTTCATATGTTGAGGTAATTGCTGTGATCGACTTGATCTAGAAATGTGCTTGCTCATTAAATTGAAGTTTGATTTAGCTGCGGAAGTGTGGTGGAACAGCTTAGGTTTTGTAATAGGGTTGTAGGAATTGAAATCAATCCTAACTGTATAGGTGTAGTTCGTCTACTTTGATCTAGTTGGACTAGGTTGTTAACCGAGTATATAGATCTTCTGGTGTTGTCCATGCTATATAGAGTTGGATTGAGGTAAGGTTTAATTTGAGATTTAAACCTAATAACCTAATCTTGATGGGGTTGATTTGGAAATAAACCTAAACCTTAATTATGTGGGATAATTAGGAACCTTTCATTTAATTAGAGATAACTAAATGGATAGGGAACCATTAGGTTAAACCCTAGTTTGGTTTAGGGAATAATTAGCTAATCATTTTTCTGCAAATAGCTAATTAAATACATCCTTGATACAGGAGCTTGATTGGATTATTGGCGGGTGGTTCTATCTCATTTGATACGGACTTCTACACCTTGGAGGCGGGTACCTTTTGACTTATCTTTGCTGATATTGTCATGTTGTTATGCATAGACGGTTATAGATAGCAGTAAGATTATACACTATCCTTGGTTATTATGCTTGTTCTGGATACTTGTTGTTTATCCCTGAGTTATTATGTTGTTAGTTCCATACAGTCTCAAGTATTGTCATATCTATATGTATGCTTAGATATCGTGATGTATCTCTTGCATTTGACATTGAGGGATCAATAGTTTCCGACCAGTATACCTTGTAGGTTACCAGTATTTCCTGTTACAGGATTCAGACTGAGACTTAGTATACTGAGGACTTGGTGAGGGAGGTATGTGTACCTATCATACACCATCTTTGCATTGTTGTATGCCGGCGATCAGTGACTCCCTTGTGGTTGAGTCTATCGTCTTCCGGTACACGATATACGCACACGACCACTCATGGGTTAGTGGATATCGTAGGGTGTGTGCATTTGCCCTGTATTTCTCGGTTCGGCCACTATTTGGAGGGTGGGTCCGGGCGTGGTAGCAGCCAGGGATCCCTTCTCGTACTGAGCCACGAGGAGATGAGAGCTAGACTCTCCCAGTGCTTGGGGTAGGAGCGTAGTCTCCGACAGCATCCTGTCCACCCGGTCACTCAAGAGCAGTGATAGTAGGGTGCGTACAGTTGTCATAGCTCTACCCTCTCAGACGTCGCCTATGACAGGTGTACGATGATCTGACTGGCGTTAGGGGTGACACATGTCATTGCACCATGTGCATATTTTGCATCGTGCATTGTTTGCTGCACTTGATTTCTACACCTGTTTGACATGCAGATACTGGAGACTTGTTATCTGAGATTATATGTCTATTGGTGTTCCATAGGTATTTATTACCCTCTTTTCAGATTAGATGGATTCTGGTATGTATCTACCTCAGTATTTTCAGTACTAGTCTTTCCCTATTGTTGATATGAGACTGTATTAGCGGAACTCTTATTGTTAGTATAACTTTCTATGCATATCTATTCTGGGTATCCGCAGAGTTCCTTTGGACTCACACCATTGGTTATTTTCCTTAATTTCAGGTTGATGTCTGCCAGGAGAGCCCTAGCCGCCAGTCCCCAGCTCGAGAGGAGCTCTGCTTCATTTTATTTTATGTTGATTTACGGTTATGGACCCTGTATTATATACTTTGCTTCCGTTGCCATGTTTTGGACATGTATTTATTTTTTATTCGATGGGATTGTACTTTTGAGTCCTATGCTGGACTTCGTGGGGTTTTAGCTTTGTTCCTGCCCCCTGGCAGCTCAGGTGAGTTCGTACTTTGGTTTTACGATGGTTATAGTCATATATCCGTTGTTTCTGCATGGATTTGAGGCCTGAGGCCATTTAACTGTGTGGTTGTGCTATTTGTATCTATGTGTATGTGTAAATTGTCCGTCGGACAGGAGAGGTGCTGGCCGATTTTCTATTGGATCAGCGACTCCAGGGTCTCGGGGCGTGACATCCTTTGAAATGGCAATGAAGGAGGAGAAGGGCGTGCAAAGAATGCCGAAAAGGTGTCGCTTCAAATCTATATGAAAACCCTATATACCCGTGACTTAGGGTTCTCTAATCGATTATTCAATCGATTACCACGTTAGACATAGCCGTTCAATGGCTATTTTTTGAAGCTTAATCAATTAGCCAATCGATTAAGAAAATCTTAATCGATTGCTGAATCGATTCAGCACATTTCTGTACTTTCGCTCAATACTGTCGTAATCGATTGCCTAATCGTTTACAGTCCCCCTTAATCAATTACCTAATCGATTATGATCCTCCTTAATCTATTGCCTAATCGATAAAGAGGAGGTTGAATCAATTACCCAATCAATTCAACCTCCTTCAGTTCTCACGACACAACTCTCCCAATCGATCCACTCCCTCCTTAATCAATCACCCATTCGATTAAGAAGGTTTTATTTGCGAGAAACCAACGCCAATCGATTACCCAATCGATTGGCCCCAACCATAACTTGTGTGCACACAAGTCTAGGGTCTCCTTGCCTAATCCCGATCAACGGTGACCTATTAAGACTTTCTCATCAAGTGTCTGATCAAATATTTGATCGACTTGGACTTTCCCTTGCCTAATTCCCAACTAAGACTTTTTCTGTGCCAGCGTGTGATCTCTCTGATCCACCTGGACTTCACATAGTCTCACTAGTAATTTTCCCTTGCCAATGTGTTATCTCTTCGATCCACCTAGATTTAACCTAGTCCTACTAGGTTGCCTAGTCCCACTAGAACTATTCTCAGTCAAGTATCCAGTCAACCTTGACCCACATGGCTCACACAATCCTCAAATATTATTATCAAACATCGAAACTGAAGCTCACCCGAGCCTAGTCAAACTAGGTCAACCCTGACCTAATTAACGATGATTGCACCAACAATAAGTATGCTAGTATTCTTAGTGAGTTATTTTCTTCTATTCGTAGTAACATGAAATGTTCAATATTTTTATTGGAAGAGTTTGAGCGTTGGCCTAGTTTTAGGATCGTATTTTTACGCTATATTTGACTTTGATGGCAGATACTTCTAAATAATAGTCATGATTCATAGGATTGGACTAGTACTTTTGTTTCCTAAGTGACCTCTCAATAATATTTTTGTTATTGGATAAACTCAGAATTATGGTACTTATTTGAAAAAAAAATCGAAATCCCAAAAATAAAATGAGAGAAAAATATTGAGTTGAAAAAGAAAACTTTGCACATTGAAAAACAACAAATAATAATAAGAGAAAAAAGTAAAAAAATAATTATCATGAGTGAAAACTAATAAAGTACACCTTTGAGACCGAGTTAGGTTACTGGGAAATAGCTATTATGCTTCTCTTGATACTAAGTATTCCTTTGAAACCTTATGTAGAATTTGAGGCGGAAGAACTGTGTGAGTAGCAAGTAAATATAGGTCCCGTGCAGACCAGCTAGGGGGTGAATAGCCCTATAATTAAAAAACTTGATTTTTTGCAAATTCTTTGAAAAGATAGAAGTTAGTATATACAGTTTATAAAAAGCAACAACATAAACAACTATAAAAGAAGAGGACACTATTTACTTAGTTGCAACCGGGGCAGTTGCTCATCTAAGGCACTGAAAAGCTCCACTAAATGCCTCCTTTGGTGTAGGCGGAGAAGCCTCTTACAAACTTGGAAAGTGTAAAGAAAGTGTAGGAATTTCAATATGAGTTATTTTTCACTCTTCGTAGAACTAAGGACTATTTATAGCCAAAAATAGAAAGTGAACGTTGCCCTGATGTGGACCTGAGGCGCCTCAGTTAGGATCCAAGGTGTCTCAGATGGATAAGATTTTATCCACGGCGCCAATGATCACTCAGCGATAACTCTTGATCGGAGGAGCCTCAGTTTCGATCGCCTTAGTTCTAACTTGAGACACCTCAAGTGGAATCTGAGACGCCTCAGTTCTATTTTTGTGCAGAAATGGTTCTTTCATTTGGGGTGCATCACAAGGCAACTAAAGTACCTCAGTCGATCATCTAGTCAAAGTCAACAGTCTCATTGACTTTTTTTTACCTTTTATCCATTTGGGTGATTTCTGGTCAATTAAAGTTAGGCTCACCCGAACCCAACATTGGCCTTTCACCTCGAACAGGGGTTCTCCCTGACTTCAATCCCTTGTATATTACGCACGCCCTTCTCGTCCACCAGTGTACTCTTCTACAACTTCTTGTCCCTAAGATGCATGTGTCATCTTTCTCAATCGCTACATCTTCCGTTTGACCTCCTCGAGCAGACTTCCTCGCCGGCTTCTTGTCCCTCGGATGTCAAGCACTCCCTTCTCATCCACTAGTATACTCTTCCGCAACTTCTCGTCCCTCAGATCTACCAAACATCCTTCTCGTCCGTTGGGTCTTCTGCTCAACTTCTTATGCTCCTAATCTCCTACACACTTAGACACAATGATCAAAAAACAATCAGGATCTAACATAACTTGGTTGATCATAACAAAACTCACCTGGGTTACTTACAATCTCCTCCTTTTGATATGTATCAATCCAAGTTAAGTTAAAGTAAACCAAACAAGAGAATCGCATAGTTTATCAAAGACAATAATAAAGATTACGCAATTAAGTACATGTAATTTGATAATTAAATAAAGTTCAAATAAACATCCCCTTAACTTAATCCTCAAAATTCTCACCCTCTAATCACATTAAAAAATCATGGTTAACCAAAAAAAACTAAAAGATATTTCAAAAATTTGTAAGGGGAGAAAAAATTTCTAAAAAAAAATTCTTTTCACAGAAATAATTATGTAACAAAATAATTATCTATTAAAAAAAGAGTCAAAATTCATAAATAATTAACTAACTATCAAAAAATTCCCAAAATTTTTGTCAAAGTGTCAAATATGTAAATCCAACACTATAAAAATTTTAGAATAAAATTGATTTTTTAAGTATCAGAAATCTTTTTTATTACAGAACTTAGATATTTTTGAAAAATAATTTTTAAAATTAGATTTCAACTTCAAAAAATCTTGATAATCAATATGTTCAAAATATAATGTTCAGATCCCCAAAAATCTAACTTTTCAATAATTATTTTTTAAGTATTTTTGAATTTAAAAGGTTGAGTTTTGAGCATTAATTCGGAATAATTCATCTAATTATTAAAAAAAATTGAAAAAATTTCTACAAGTGTATAACATGCTTATTTATTATTGAAAAATTCAATCAATTTAAATCTAATCAAACATGCATTCTAAAAATTTTTCAATAATTGAAATTCTACAAATGATTTATTCAATTCTAGCAAAAATCTAAATTATAGCATGCAAATAATTTCAATCAGATAAGCAAGATTTTGAAACCTAATATAAGTTTCTACCTACTTGATTTATCAAAAATTTGGTTGGAGCATAATTTTTGGATATTTTATAATTTGACACTTATAATTCCTCAAATACCAATTCAATCCTCCAAAATATTTAACTTTTGAGCTAGAAATACCTAAACATGGATGCTTTTTCAACATTTAAATTTGTTCTTTTAGTTTATCATTTTCATATTTTAATTCGTCATATAGTTCTAATGGGTATGTTGAGGCTAATTCCTTTTTCAGATTTATAATTTTTGACCTTATTTACAAAAATATTTATCCATTGATTTTATACCTGAGTACAGCTGATTAGGTGTTAAGAGGCATACATCACTCACCATATCATGTTTGAAGCAGGGTGTTTCTGTGGGATCGGATTAAATCGATAGAGGGGGGGTGAATATCGATCGTAAAAATTTTCGGACAAAGAGAGTAATTGCGCAGCGGAAATAGCAAAAACAATCGCTAACACAGTTTATTTTTACTTAGTTCAGAGTCGCGGTCGGCTCCTACTGCAAGGCCCACGGTCCTTGACCATTTACGTTGGGCAATTCTATCTTTTCGTAAAAGATTACAAGTTGGAGTACAAATATAGAATTTAAAACGAAATTACAGCACTTAAAAAAATGAGCTTTTACCGACGACCGGAGAAGTTGGAAGTTCGGAGCAGCGGGTCATCGTCGGCACTTGAATCACGAGTACGGAGCTTGTCGGAGCGTAGCGCTTGAATGAGTGCATAGAGAGCAAGTTGTTCTGAAGCCTTAGGGGTGAACCCCTATTTATATCAGTCACTGGGGTGCCTATGTTGAAGGGGGTGCCTGACACGAGGCCTATCCTGCGAGAACTCCAATCCACAGACTTGGCCAGCCCTTATCCCTTCAACTGGGGCGCCTGAGCTGACTGGGGCGCTTGTGTTAACACAGGCGCCTCACTTGACTTGGTCCAGAGGCTTGCATGGCAGTTTGCTTCGATTTCTTTGGAATAACTCTTCACTGGGGCGCCTATCTCAATACAGGCGCCTAGCCCAGTTAGGGCGCCTCACTCCGTTGAGGCGCCTGAATGCAGAAACTTCATCCCTTCGTTCCTGCAACTAGGGTTAGTTCCAAAGACACAAGAAGCATACATATGATAAGATTAGAACATGATTTACAACCTGAGCTGTCTTGGTTCTGACTTTGGGCTTCCCAAATGGAACCCTAGGTCGAATCGACGCCTAATGTTTCCTCCTACGGGAAACGCGTCCTCACCTACTCCTCTCGGGAGAATTTACCTTTTTGCCAATCGGCTCCTCCTGTTGGACTTTTGCCCAGCTTCACTCACCAGGTCTTCGTGCCTAATCCGCGACCAGGTCTTAGTGCCCAGCTTCAATCACCAGGTCTTCGGTGCCCAGTCCTCGACTAGGTCTTACTGCCCAGCTTCACTCACAAGGTCTTAGTGCCCATCTTCACTCACCAGGTCTTAGTCCCTAGTGTACTTAGGACTTTCCCTGCACACTTAATTAGCATTATTAGATCACAACAATACCTTAACTTCTGAACTCTTTGCCATTATCAAAACATATGTTCGACTTTGGTACTTTCGGCACCAACAATCTTCCCCTTTTTGATTTATAGCAACATGGTTCAAAAAGTTAAGTTAAAATAACATTCTATAGCAATCTAACAACAATAAGTATCTCAAAAAAATACTTAAAACAAATTCATATATCTCCCCTGAAAATATTCTCCCCCTGAATTTTTCAATTATATACGGGTTCTTGTAAATTTTCTAAGTGCTTTTAAGTTGACTAAGTGTTTGTCAAAATCGAGCATTTGCAAAAAAAACCTTTTCAACACTTAGACAATTTTTGAAAAAGTTTTGCAATTCTAATTTTTGTTAGAGAACTTTGTAAACACAAATTCCCTTAGACAAGACAAATTTTTAAAACAGATTTCCCTTAAAAAGTTTCGATTTTGAGAACTTGGGAAAACATTTGATTATTACCAAAACCTTTTTCTATACTTTAGAAAAATTTGCTTGGAAAACACTTTGTGCATTTAAAACATTGTTACAAAAAATCTTTAACCAATTTTTTCAAACAAAATTTGTTTACTAAGAAGAATTTTACTTAGCACCATTTGCCAAAAAGTTTTAGAAGAAATTTAGCTCAGACAACTTTTGTTTACTAAGAAAAATTTTCTTAGGAATATTTTAAAACAACTACACTTAGAAATATTTAAAGTCCTTTGGAAGTTTTTGAAAGCACCTAGAAAAAATTTGAAGTATTTAGAAACATTTTTAAACACTCAAAAATACTTAGAAAAATTTAGAAACATTTTTGAAATACTTAGAGAATTTTGAAGATACCTCGAAAATTTTGAAGTACTTAGACATTTTACTTTACTTTTTGAAAAAGAGATGAAAAATTAGAAAATTAGAAAAAAAAATTCTCCTCTATTTCTTTCTCTCTCCCCCTTTGCCATATATCAAAAAAATGATAACAATTATTGCAAGTTAATTCAGACTTAGAGAAAAATTGAAAATCTATATCGAAGCAACTCTAATTAATTCAAGCAGGAAAAAGGATCAAACCAAATTAAACCAATCTTGTTCGGGTCCTGTCTAACCTAGTTAGCTACTTACTAACTGTTATCAAATAGTATTTTTCACTAGGGTTAGTCAAGTTAAGTGATCTGATCAAGTTAGATTTTCTAAGCTTGACACTTAACCTGATTGTTGTTCAACTTGTATTTATTGCCCCAATTACTGCAGATGCACTGACTTAAAGCATCTTAAATCAAGGCATAGACCAAAGCATCTCAACCCAATCTAGGTTATCAATCAAAAGTACCCTAAGGTGCTTGTGAGATGTCAGCTTCTAGATCTATAGGTGCATGCAGTTCTAGGGTTAGGACCTAAGCTAAGTCCATTTGCGCAAAAACCCTAGTTTTGAAGGGGGTAAGTTTTTGAAAAAAAAACTAAGTCAGAAAATCATTTTAAATTTCAAAAACTTGATAAAAGAAATGATTTTTCAGATTGTTGTTTTTAAAAAAAATTGAAGAATAGGAAAATAAATTTTTGAAAAATATAGAACAGTCTTATTCTACTAAGCATAACCCTAACTTTAAATATGAGGTAGGTAACTCAGCAGATAGATAAGCAGTCAAAATACAAATCAAATAAATATCCAAAATAGACAAGTAATGATAATGAAAAAGTCAACTAGTCAACATAGGGCAGTCTCAGTCAACATCAAGTCAACCCTACTAGCTAGGGGAAGTCAAATAATACAGTCAAATAGCTAGGAAAACCACTCAAATCTAGGAGGAAGGGCCAGGAGGAAAAAATGAAACATGGACATCATCTCGTCGTATCGGGCCTGGTTCGCGTCACGTTTGACCCGAAAGGCGTCCATGTATTTGGCGTGATAGGCCTGGTTCACCTCGTGCTCGGCATGAAGAACATCCATGAACTCGACGTGATGTGCCTCTACCTCCTCTCGGAGACTGTAGACCTCTGTCTGGAGACTGTGGGCATTAGTCTCAATCCGGGTTAGGCGCTGGTCTGTAGTCAGTGGTGGAGGCTCTCGTAAATGCTCTTCGATCTCAGCGGCGACTCGGCTACGTCGACCTCTACCTCCTCGTCCGAGTCAACCTGGTGTTGGGCCCTCTGACGCCTCCACAATAATACCCCCGCGGCCGAGATATCTATGCCCGCTAAGAAAAAGTTCCTAGACCCTATCTCGTCGAATTTGGTCATCTGGATGACCTCCCCGGCAGTGATGTCGCGACCATGGTGATCGAGGAGGGAAGTGATAATGTGACAGTAGGGGGTACGCACTCAAGAATGAGTGGATATGCTCGACGCGTAAATGATCATCTGGAACATGTGTAGACCACTATCTATGTCTAGATGATGGATCATCGCGTAGAGTAGGAAAGTGTGGAAGGGTCGCATGGTCGCGACATCCCGAGTAGTCAATGGAAGGATACATCGAACCAGAACTCTATAGAGAGTGTAGTCCTGGACGCGAAGATCGACGGACTGGAATCGATGTACCGTCGGGTTTCGAACATCTCCGAAAAAGTAGGAATAAAGAGTGTCCAGGGTGATATGAGAATAGGGGTCAGCAAAAGGAAGGTCAGTAGGAGGATAACAGTAAAAAGTGCATCGAGAAGGTCATAGTCCTAGAAACCGAGTAAATAAAGCAGGTGTGATAGTAAGGGGAATGGACTGTACAGTAGTAGAATAACAAAAATCATCAACTTTGACTAAGTTGTTATAAAACTCAGCACACTGGGTTGTGTTGACCGAGTGGGTACAGTAGACAAGATTGTCAAGTTGATAAAAGTTGATTGCATCCATGGCAATAGGGCAGGATTGAGCAAAAAAATGTCTATTCAAGTAGCTAGTCTTAATCGGTTTATACGTGGTCTGGGCGAATTTATTAAATAAGTCCATGGTAGGAAACCTAGGATCCAGGCAAGGCTCGGCCTGGGGGGTTTTGTGTAACTCGACGTTTTCTAAATAGGTAAGAAAGATTATGCATTTATTAAAAGAAATTAAGAAGAATTAATCAAAATGCATAAATAGATCATACTGGGGCGGCATTGTAAAAGTTAGGTGATTGAGGACACAAGAAGGGCTTTTGGTCGCCTTAGAAGGAAGAGGGAAGATAGGTGAGTTCGGATTGGTGTGGCAAATGAGGAAGAGGTGAAGGGCTTATAAAGGGTATCACGGGCGCCCGTGAGTGCTCTAGGGCACCCGTGTTGATTGAGGCACCCGAGAGCTTCTCGGGCGCTTGAGTCAGAGTGGTCAGAGCTTTTGGCAGCTTCGGCTGCCTTAGAATGCGAGTAGGGCGCCCGTGAGGTCTCGGGCGCCCATGTTGACCAGGGTTTGACCGTTGACCAGGGTGATCGTTAACCAAGTTTGACCATTTTGACCAGGTTTGACTAATCAGTAATTAAGTCAATCAAGTCCTAAATCTTAGTTTAATGAGTCAATTCTCAAATTAAAGTGAATTTTGAGAAAATTTTGATCAACAAGAATATAAGATTAACTTTTGAACTAATCTTTGAAAACAATGTTGTGGCATAGAAACTTATGAATCAAGAAACATGTTATAGAGGAAACACAAAATTAACTTTGACACAGGTATCTAGGATTTACTTAAAATTTGTGTTAGATTCAAATTTATCAAATAGTAAATTGAATTTGGATTTCGAAATTGGCTTCCAGGTCTTGGCGAGGCACAAGGCCTTCTTTGGCCATAGCTTTATTGGAGCAACAACCCTTTCCTTGACAAAGCCTTTTATCGAAATTTCATTTTCAAATTACTTCTTGAAAAATTTTGGTCTAACTAGTTTAGGTTTTGGATCGGTAGCTTCGGTTGTTCCACCAGACAGGCTTCCCTAACATACTATCATCTCACCTCCACCTAATACTATGTTATTTAAATTTCAATTAAACCGTTTGTCCTTAGATTATCCAATTCTAAATCCAAGCATAATAAAATTGCAAAAAAAACATTAAACAAGCAATCAAGGAAAAAGTTATCTAAGTCACATCATAATTGGAATAATACTCTGGATTTTTAAAATCAGCAAGGTTGTGAATTAAATTTTCTAGCATTTTGAGCTTATGTTTCAGTGTTTCATTTTCTTGTTCTAATTTTTTGAAATTTTCTTTAACTAATTTATAAGATTCAATCACATCATTTGAGGTAAATACTGGATTTTCAAATATTGTAAATTTACCTTTCTCGATTGTTTGTCTAGTACTCTTGAGGGTTCCATTTGGTGAAGGTCGACTCTTGCGAGTGGGGCACTTATTCTTGTAATGTCCTATTTCGCTGCACTTAAAACATATTATATGATTTTTAAATTTTGAACTTACCACATTACCGTTTGATTCCTGTTGGGAATCTCCCTCTTGATTTTAGCCATCTTTCTTTTCTATTTCTTCAGAGTCTTTTTGTGGTCACGAGCCAATCGGACCAGTTTGGGTCGATCTCCTTCACTGTCTTCTGATTCCAAGTCTAAGTCAGACTCGGGTACTGGTTGAAGCCTCTTCTTTGGTGGTTCTCTTGGAAATATCCCTGCAATAGAAACTGTACCTTCCTCGACCATTACAGTATCAGTTTGATTATTTAATTGTAATTCTGAAAAAGATTCGAAATTGATTACCATTTTTGTCTTAGTCAATTCGTCTTCTGACTCTGGCTCGAATTCACAGTCAGGTACGGATTCTATCTCATCTTCTGATCTGGAGTCAATTTCGAAGTCGGGTGCCAACTCTGTCTCGGCTATTTAAGCTTGAGCCGATAATGCAAGATAACTTTCCTGATCTTCTTCTTCATCTAAGATCTCTTGATGAAGGTTGATCAAGTTTTCCCAAATTTCTCTAGTACATCCGAATGGACCTACTAGTTTGAGTTGTTCCTTGGTTAGGCCACATTGTAGGATTGCAGTTGCCCTTGCATCGGTCTTAATTTGGTTGAGGGTTTGTTCATCCAGTTTGTCCCACTCGATTGATAACTCATCTTCTACGGGAAAAGAGAATCTCGTTTGGATGATCATCTATATGTTCATGTGGGCCTTCAGATGGGATTCCATTTGACTTCTCCAGGAATTGAACTTTTCGCCAGAGAAGAGCGGTGGACGGGCACTGTTTCATTCTTGGTTGGCCATTTAAAAATTTTCTGAAAAAGAATTTAAAAAAACTCGTTCCAAGACTGAGTCTTGGATTAGTAGTGCAGGCAGAATTTTAATAACAGAAAAAAAATCGAGTGGTGTTGCACCAACCTCGATTAATGAGAAAAATTTGAGCGAGAAAAAATTTGAAATTTGAAAATTCAAAAAAAAATCTCAAACTGGTGGTTGCACCAAGTTTGAGCCACCCGCACTGATACCACTTGAGGGATCGGATTGAATCGATAGAGGGGGGGTGAATATCGATCGTAAAAATTTTCAGACAAAGAGAGTAATTACGCAGCGGAAATAGCAAAAACAATCGCTAACATGGTTTGTTTTTACATGGTTCGGAGTTGCGGTCGACTCCTACTCCAAGGCCCACGGTCCTTGACCGTTTACGTTGGGCAATTCTATATTTTCATAAAAAAGATTACAAGTTGGAGTACAAATATAGAATTTAAAATGAAATTACAGCACTTTAAAAAATGAGCTTCTACCGACGACCGGAGAAGTTGGAAGTTTAGAGCAGCGGGTCGTCGTTGGCGCTTGAATCGCGAGTACGGAGCTTGTCGGAGCGTAGCGCTTGAATGAGTGTGTAGAGAGCAAGTTGTTTTGAAGCCTTGGGGGTGAATCCCTATTTATATCAGTCACTGGGGTGCCTGTGTTGAAGAGGGCGCCTGACACGTGGCCTATCCTGCGAGAACTCCAATCCACAGACTTGGCTAGCGCTAATCCCTTCAACTGGGGTGCCTAAGCTGACTAGGGCGCCTGTGTTAACACAGGCGCCTCACTTGACTTGGTCCAGAGGCTTGCGTAACAGTTTGCTTCGATTGCTTTGGAATAACTCTTCACTGGGGCGCCTATCTCAATACAGGCGCCTAGCCCAGTTAGGGCGCCTCACTCCATTGAGGCGCCTGAATGCAGAAACTTCATCCCTTCGTTCCTGCAACCAGGGTTAGTTCCAAAGACACAAAAAGCATACAAATGATAAGATTAGAACATGATTTACAACCTGAGCTATCTTGGTTCTGACTTTGGGCTTCCTAAATGAAACCCTAGGTCGAACCGACGCCTAATGTTCCCTCCTACGGGGAACGCGTCCTCACCTACTCTTCTTGAGAGAATTTACCTTGTTGCCAATCGGCTCTTCCAGTTGAACTTTTGCCCAGCTTCACTCACCAGGTCTTCGTGCCCAATCCGCGACCAGGTCTTAGTGCCCAGCTTCACTCACCAGGTCTTCGGTGCCCAGTCCTCGACCAGGTCTTAGTGCCCAGCTTCACTCACCAGGTCTTAGTGCTAGTGTACCTAGGACTATCCCTGCACACTTAATCAGCATTATTAGATCACAACAACACCTTAACTTCTGAACCCTTTGCCTTTATCAAAACATAGGTTCGACTTAGGTGCTTCCGGCACCAACAGTTTCCTCTTCATCGCTATTTTCTTCTGACGTGGCTCCCCTTTCATCTAAGTTTTCCTCTTGGTGACTTACCATAAGTGCTAGTCTGGTGTATTCCTCGAGTTTAGACTCTTCCGAAGATGAATCATCCCATGATGCCTTTAGGTTCTTGTGTTGGACTTAATTGGCCCCTTTGTATTTGTTCTTTAACTTTTGGCAGTTGTCTTTTACATGACCTTCCTCGTCACAGTGGTAGTATATGATCTTTCTCTTTCCTGGAAAGTACTTCTTGGACTACATCTTGTTAAATTTGTTTGTTTTAAAAAACTTTTTAAATTTTCTTACCATATGGTTGTTTCCTCATCCGTTGAAGATTTTTCATCCGGTTCGATCTTTCCCGTATTTAGGGCAACATTGTCCATCCTTCCTTTTCTTCCTGAACACTGAGATTCGTGAAGCTCGACAGTCAAAAATAAGTTTTCTAGAGTACTTATCTCGACATCTTTGGAGATGTAATAGGAGTTGACTATTGACATCCATTCCGGTATTCATGGAAACATGTTTAGGGCATACCTTAGCGAATCTCGGTTTGTTACCATTTCGTTGAGATTCGTGAGTCTAGTGATTAGCTCCTTGATTTTTGCATGTAGTTCGGTCGTTTCTCCTCTTTCATTCGGACATTCGTCAACTAACTTTGGAGTAGATCCCATCGAGCAAGCTTTGCTTTCGAGGTCCCTTCGTGCAGTTTCAAGAAATTCTCCCATAACTCTTTTGACGACTTGTAGGTGCTAATCCGATTGACTTCCTGAGTGGGAGTATGCTTAGCAGGTGAAACTCTGGTTTGCCATTAGCTACAGAGTCTGACTATTGCTTCTTGCTCCATAGATGCGCTTCTTTTATCTCGTCGTTCTCCCCTTTGAGTACTTCAAAATCATATTTTATTATTAGTAAAATTTCAAAATTGGTTCTATAGAATACCTCTATTTTTCACTTCCAGGTCATGAACTCCCCCTCAAAATTTGGTGGAAGAATGCTCATTTTGGCCATCATCTTCTTGCTTTAGGTGATGGTTAGTCCTCTTGAAGCGGTTGGGCTCTGATACCACTTGTAGGTCCCGTGCAGGCCAGCTATAGGGGTGAATAGCCCTACAATTTAAAAACTTGAACTTTTGCTAATTCTTTGTAAAGATAGAAGTTAGTCGTTTATTAAAAGCAACAACATAAATAACTATAAACGAAGAGGCCACTATTTACTTGGTTGCAACCGGGGTGGTTGCTCATCCAAGGCACTAAAAAGCTTCACTAAATGCCTCATTTGATGTGGACGGAGAAGCCTTTTACAAACATGGAAGACACAGAGAAAGAGTAGGAAATTCAATATGAGATGTTGTTCTCTCTTCCTAAAACTAGAGGCTATTTATTGTCCAAAATAGAAAGTGAGCGTTGCATCTGAATTAAGGCGCCTCAAGTGGATCTAAGACGCCTCAGTTCATTTTTTGTGCAGACCTGGTTCTTTCAACTGAGGTGCCTCCCAAGGCAACTGAGGCACCTTAGTGTACCATCTTGTTAAAGTCAACAGTCACATTGACTTTTTAGTCTTTCGTTCGCTTGTGTGATTTTCACCGAACCAGAGTTAGGCTCACCCGAACCCGACTCTGGCCTTTTGCCTCAGATGCAGCAGACATCCTTCTCGTCCATTCCGTCTTCCGCACGACTTCTTGTGCTCCTAAACTTCTGCACACTTAGATATAAGGATGAAAAATAACCATGATCTAACTTAACTCGATTAATCACATCAAAACTCACTTAAGGTACTTACAGTATGTTCCTATCACCAAAAGCATGAGGAACCCAAATTAGATGTCGAATTGACTATTCTTCGAGATTGACACTTGAAAAGGTTAAGTTACTCATTGTACTGAGCACGAAGAACTTTCAATTAAGCCACACTCAAACAATTTTGTTATCTTGCTCATAGTGAAACTACATAATAGGATTGGACTGTTCACTAGAGATTATGATGCATCATTTACACTCATAAATCTAGGTTATAGGTTTTGCTTGAGGACAAATAAAGGTTTAAGTCTGGGGGTGTGATTGTATAAATTATATATGTTTCGAAGCATTAATAAACAAATATTTTCTTTCATTTTATGAGCATGATTTGCATTCGCACACCCTATTTCTATGTGATTTCATTACTTCTACTCTTTTGGTTCATAGATCTACTCTTTTCTTATTTGATTGATATGATAGGAATTCATAGCTAAAATGGAACAAAGAGCCTTAGAACTTGTATTTCCAACATAGCACATGAACACAACTCATATGGGAAGAAAAAGACATTCAAAAGATCATAAAATTGAAGCTTAAATCAGAAACATGCTATAGTCATGTTCCTTGACATGTACATATTCCTCTAGATGAAATTTAGCCAAAATTATGCTACACTGGAGTCTAGAGCCTCCAAATCATCCCGATGGTGCCTTTTAGGCATGTCTGTATCAATTTTGTAGATTTTCACGAGGTCAACATGGCCTTCGTCTTAGACTGCAAATTAAATTTTGAATAGCCATAACTTTCATCTTGGTTGAGCCATGTGTCATAGACATATCAAAATGTAGATAATTTTGATATCTACAAGTTTGGTTTAGAGTGTAAACTGAGAAAACCATATCTAAGGGGCGAAAAGTCCATTTTGGAGGAACCATATCTAAGGGGCGAAAGTCCATTTTGGAGGAGCCATGTAAATCTGGCAAATCTGGAAAACTACAAACCATGCTTTAAAAGACATAACTTTCGGCTTAGTTTGAGCCACGACCACACCACCTATAAAAATGTAGATAATTTAAAGATAACTTTTGTTTAGAGTGTGGCTTAAGAAAATTGGGTCTAAGAGGCGAAAAATCTATTTTGGTAGAGCCCCATAAATTTGGCAGATCTAGATAGTTTAGAGGAGATATAAAAGGGTCAAGGAAAATCTTATTTGAGCCATCTTAGACCAAGGGGCTCTGGTCCCTTCCTTGGAAGACAATTTTCCTCTTCTAGGGGAAAACCTAGTGCCACCATTCGAAGAGCTGTCAACGACCTGTCTGACTTGGAACATGGAGATCCTGTCATCGACACTATCTCACTAAGCATTCTCTTCTCTTTATTTTGTGTATTGAGTTGTAGATTGCTATTTTCTATATCTCTTGGTTGTATTCCCTTCCCTATGAAGTAGGAAGTAGTTATGATGTATTATTGATGCATGAACTATGTATTTGTTTCTTTCTCTATTTAATGACATGCTTACTACTTATTCCTTCTTAATTGATTGTGTGTGTTTGAATGGAATTAGATGTGGAGGATTGATCACTATGTAGGGGAGATGCTTAGATTGTATGATCGTGGGTCCTCAAGTGATAGGGGATATCCCTTTAAGCGGACTTTCTAGAATCATCGCCTTGAAAGGGGGTTGATTCGCCACAAGGGTATCTATCTTAGAGCTTAACATGTTTGCTCCAATTGAATTTTAGGAAGTATAGTGAGTAATCTTGATCATATTGTTGAGGCAATCTGTGGTTCAAAGTGAGAGTTTAAGTTAGGTATACCCTTGTTATCTCATATGTGTATGTTGAGTGTGCAGGTTGTACAGGTTACACATATGGACTTGACTGAACGGCCTCAGTACGGTGAAGGGTGGCATGGAGACAAGCTGGAGGCTTGTGTGCACCCGAGGGACCTTGGAGAGCAGGGACGATGAGCTGATGGGCGCGGACTTCGAGGCATGCGTGAAGGTTGGCATGGAGGCAAGCTGGAGGCTTGCGTGGATCCGAGGGACGGGAGCCGAAGATGAAGAGGGCGCGAAGGCAACAGTCGAGGCTACGGAGGAGGAGTCAGTCGAGTCGTGAGGATTCGAATGCAGAGTGAATGTACTCGGGAAGGGTTTCTGCTTGGGACCAGTCGACTGCTCTGGGAGCAGTCGACTGGTAGGTGGCTGATAAGTTGGCTGAAAATTCGAATGTTGGGGTGCAACGGTCAAATTCTAGTGGCACCAGTCGACTGCCCTGGGAGCAGTCGACTGGTGGCGAGGGTTTCAACCCAAGTCCTATTTAAAGAGGCGTCGTGGTGGCTGAGATTCTTGACGAATCTTGTCTTGGTTAAAGGCAAAATAGTAGTCTTTGTGCTCAGAGCTTTGCTTGGTATTGTGGCGAGGTTTCTCCACCCACAAGGAGCAACGAGAGCTAGCCGGAGGTTATCCGGCGATTGATCCACCGACGAATTCTTGGATTAGTCACCCGTTCGAGGTGGATACCAAGTAAATCTTCCGTGTTAGCATTGGTTAGTGTTTGTTTATTGTTTTTATTGTATATTCGGCTGTGCAACTAACCGTGTAGGAAGAAAGGGGTTCGAAAATCGCTATTCACCCCCCTCCCTCTAGCGGACACGATCGATCCTACACATATGATCGGGTCTCATGTGATAGGAGGTATCCTTTTAAGCAGACTTTCTAGCATTACTAGTTTGCTCAGTAGCGTTGAACTTGTTGTAGGTACTGTAGTATAATCCACACCAGTTCGTATCGATTATTTGGTTAGAATTCCTACAAGAGAGTAAATATAGAGGTAAGAAAGTAATAATACTTAGGGCATCAATTAGCAATCCAACTTCTCCCTTCAATTAATTGCCTTCCCTTGACCTCCTCTACTCTAGGTCATCTCTCAAACCTTTTCCTCTTACTCTCTCAACTCTTTCTTCTTTCTCTTTCTCTTATTCTCGTGATCCCATACAACTTTGATTGTCTAGATAACTATATTTGTAAACTCAATTATTGTTTAATTGATTTTGCAAATAATAACACTTTTTAATCATGTTATATATTTATTATACGAATTCGTTGAAGAGGAGTTTGATGTAATGTTAAATTGTTGTCATATGACCTTGAGATTATGATTTTGAGTCGCTAAAATAATCTTTTATAAAATATAAAATAAAATTGTGTATATTAGATTTAATATGATCAAACTTTCATCCGAGATCCTATGTTAATGAGAGTTTTACACACCGAACTACTCTTTTATTATAAAATTAATTTGCATTCTTTGTGAAACGACTCTGTAATATCATTTATAATCCCATATTCAGTTACACTTATAGCCTTGAATGTAGTATGACAGAACCCTTTAACAAAGAAATATATGAATCATCATCTTTATTTTTGAAACATCATCTTTATTTAAAGATTTTATTTTATTTGATACTCCATTGACATATATTTGATTTTTTCCCCCCACATTATTTTTATTTTATTATGCATATGCTTAGCTAATTAAAAATTCTTCTACCCCTTGTTAAAATTATTTTATCAATAATTTTTTTTTGTGAAAACATGTGTAATTAATAATCTTATATTACTTGATTAAACCTTAGTGTGGTCATAAGCACTATCATAGTGTGTGGATAAAAAGTAAATCATGCGAAACTTCCAGTGTGATTATTTTTATTTGTATATATGACTTTCTGACTTTCCAACACATTAGGAGTGTTCTCCACGTGAGTATCAGTTGGTTAAAGGACGATAGAATTATTATAATGGGACAAAGAATTAATTTTCGACTGAGCTCTCGGAAAAAAAACAATTCTTCTCATCTGCTAGTCGCGTGATCGGCTATAAGTGACTCTGTAACATTAGGTTGAAAGTGAAGTTTGATAATTAATGTAATCTTAATAAAAATTCAGATACGATTAACTGTTTTTTAAAATATAAATTAGTGAAACTCTAACTATAAATCCTTGAATATGTACCCTTTGACTTTTTACTCAAAAGCATTAATACTGTAATAAGGCGGTCTTACAAATTAATCAATTAGTAAATAATGTAATTAACTAATTAACCTGAGGAATATATTCTCTCAGCGAAACTGAATTAAAGTTTAGTTAGATACAATGGCATGCAACTAAGAGAATCTTTTGTCTAGAATAGAATTTGATTGATCATAATTGATTGTGTAGCCTTTTGGTCTAAGATTCTGTTGTCTCGATTTAGTGTCTGCAGAAACAGATTGAATGTGAAAATAATGAATTATGCGCATTAATTACTTATTTCAGGCTTGCAGGACGTAGATAAATTAAATGGAAAATGGCGTGGTGGAGTGTCAATTTCTTCCCATTTGTCATAAGAAATAGAAGATGCAATTATTTGCTTGTTTATGCTTTTGTTTTCACCTCTGAACACTGAAATGAATTTAATCTGAAGTACTTTGCATGAGCTTAAGGGAGTATTTGGGAGAGTTTTGCTTCTTGAAAAGTGATTCTTATAGAGATGATCTTGAAGTCAGTGAGAAGCTAAAGTATGGAGTGTTTGCAAATAGAAGCTAAAAGCTGATATAAGGTAATGTTTGAGTATTTAGTGAATAATTACTTTCAAAATTAATTTTTAGTTAAATAACAACAATATCCTTAAATTATATACATAATTTTTTTTCATAATCTAAATATAATTTTGATACACCATCAATAATATTTTATATATTTATTAATATTTTGAATATTATATTAAAATTAATTTTTTTTAATAATATATATGTTTTAAAAACATATAATTAATAAAAATAAAAATATAAAAAAATGACAAAATTTATATAAATTTATAAAAAAAATTATAAATATATAAATTATATAAAAATATAAAATTTTATTTAAAAGTATGGTGGCAATTATGTAAAATGATAAATTTATTAAGAGTATAAAGGTTAACTTTTAATTTTAGACCATAAGTAAAAAAGAAGAAGCAGAAAAAAACATCAAATTCTTACTTCCAACTTTTGACTAAAAGTTACAAAAGTTAAAGCAGAATCTGACATTCACAAACACTCAAAAGTATTTCTGTGTATCTAGAATTTAAAAAACAGCTAGCAGAAGCTCTCTCAAACACTCCTTAAAATTGACACACCTCATCAAATGATTTCTAGCACAGGATTCATCAGTGCTGGCTTTGGTGTTATGCTTCAATTCAACATGAAAGAACAAGGGTTAATTAGAATGATCCCCTCATTCCAAATCACATTTTTTAATGGATTTCGTTGGCATAAATTCACTGTTCTGTGTAAGGGTTAATTATGCATTTATTAATCATGTGTTATTCAGAAATCTGACATGCTCAATGTCCATCAATTCAAATTCATGAAAAGAGCACGAATGGTTTTAACTTAGGAACTCAAACGAGGTCATATCTGTCACAAGATGTCACAAGTTCATGCGTTTCGCGATCCTTGTCATGCATTTGGGAGGTTAGAGAACAACCAAGCTGTAGCTTTATGCAGCAATAGTAGTATAAAAAGTTTAGACGAAAGCCCAAGCTTGAAGAGATTTCAATCAGTACTAAGTCATCATCATGGTGAACCCCTCATTGCCTAAATTAAAGGATCAGTTACCAAACATGCATGATCGATGCCAGAATAGATCACCTTGCTGCTGATAGATGTGTATACTAAAAGATTTGTTCTTTTATATATAAGATCATCTTTCTTTTGAAAAAGAGAATCACAACAACACTAGGTGCTTGTTTATATTAGTACATGTATAAAAGTCATTTACTTTGCATTGTAGATAACATGGTGTGTGGTGACACATAGAAGATAATGTTATCAGTTCTTTGCCTAGTATAAGCAAAGGCTCACAGCCGAGATGGAATTGGACAAACCATCGGGATGGTTGTAGTGTAATTAGGTGTGGTTGGTCTTGACTATAGAATTATACTAGTGTGCTTCGAGTACATTGAGGAGGACCAAAACCAGAGGTTATCCAATTTGGACTGACTTAATAATTGGATAGGACCTCAGATTTTATTATGGAGTACGATCCATAAATCTCAATATAATAACGGGCACATATTATTAATTATTATTTCTTTGATTTACCAATGGGCGAGATCTATTCTGTTAGATCGATAGGCACGGTAAGTAGGGAGATAATATTAATTATATGGTGTGTCGTTGATTATTGACGGAATCTGTGTCCTGGTGAGTCGAGATGATGATGCCCCTTGATGAGCTCAAAAGGTTCATCATGTTAAACCCTACAGGTGGATTTGATCCAACATGATGATAAGGTTGAGTGGTACTAATCAAGGATCCAGAAGTTGATTAATTTAATTTGTCAGTAAATTAAATTAATTGACGAGTATTCGATATCTTAAATATGGGGGGATGGATGACTCATAATATGTGGAGCCCATATGAAAATATGGAGATTGGTGAGGAAGTTCAATTAAGATCCTTTAGTGGAATGGATCTTAATTAATTAATGGATTGATTTTAGATCCATTAGTGGGCCAAGATCCAACTTCTCCTCTTGGTCCCTACCTTAGCCCTATATAAACCCCATGGGATCATGAAACCAAGGCTAATTGATCAATCATCCAACACAAGGCTTCTCCCCACAACTTCTCTCTTTTCTCTCTCCGAGGGCGCCAGTAGGGTGAAGGTGGAAGAAACTCATCTCCTCCTTCCTTCATCCATCTTTTCTTCCTCTTCTTTCTTCCACTCGGTAGCCGACTACCACTAGGCAAAGGGAGAAGTGTCTTCTCCCTTTTGTGGTGCTCGGTGAGGGAAGAAGAAGGGGCGGCGGCCGGCGCAAGGAGGGGGTGGTGGAGCTAGGTTGCGGCGCAACTTGGAAGGGTGGTGGTCGGATTTGTGTTGGTGAAAGGGAGTTGTTCTCTCTTCCATATTCTTCTCTATCTTCTCCTTAGTAGTACTCTGGTGGCCGGCAGCCTTGGTGGACCTTGGAGGGCCGGCGGCGCACGGTGTGGAGGAGAAGAAGTCGACAGCGATAACCCTAGCTTAGGGTTTGGTTCGGCTAGGAGAGAAGAAGAAGGTGAGATTGGTTGGATGCCTTGATGATCTCGGTTCTCGGTAGATCGTCACCCACACGACGTCCGGGAAGAGAGGGACATAAGGTAGAAGGCTACGAGGTAAAAGGGAAGGTACAATCTTTCCCTAATCTCCTTATGTTCTTTTGTGTCTTATTTCTTTGCTTCGTCATTTCATGTGTGAAAGTTAATTATTTTGATTAATTATCATTGTTAATAATTAACTAATTGGACCCCGACTATAAACACAAGAACCGGTGATCTACTCGTCGTCTCTTCCGCGATCGTTCGGTTAGAAGAATTACAATGCACGATCTTTGTGATTGGCCAAGTTGTAATTCGTACCGAACGATACGATGACGAGATGGTCGTTGGGAGACGGGTCTCCATTCGGATTAAATTTTAATCCGTTGACATGAAGAGGTCTCTCAAGGATGACCATGTATTCGCTTAGAAACCCGCCAAGCTATACCCAACAGCTGCAGCATTCTACAGTATTGTTGATGGGTTAAACCAATGTTTGAAGACTGAGCCCAAGGTGGTGTCCCAGAGAATGAAATTATTGCATGCTGTGATTGTTAAACATGACACAAGTTACTAGTTGATTTTCTTATCAAATATTTAGCATTAATATTCTTCTTGTTCATATGTCGTGTTTTGTTGTATCAAATTAATGAGGATTCAACATAGCAAATAATAATGCAGGTTCGAAAGAGTAAATTTTTTAACATAATTTTTGACTTGAGTATCAAAATGAGGTGCTATCAGACTTAAATTGAACCTCATTCAGAGACCTAAATTAGTTACCGGGGAACCCATAACCAATCAAATTTCAGGTCAAAAAAATATCATTTAGGGTCTTTTTGGAGGCTCCGAACATTTTTTTACTATTTTTAGTATTTTTTATTTAGAGTATTTTTGTAACGCCCGTAAAATCCTATCAATTTTTATATGAATACTAATATGAATATTAGTACAATTCTTAATGGATTGTAGGTGGAATTCTAGCATAATTCTTAATGGGTTTTATGTAGGCTTTTAAAAAATAAATAAATAAATAAAAGGGGAAAGAACAAAAAAAACATAGTATTTGCCAAGGTTTGAACCTTAGACCTTAGATAGTAGCAAAGCCTTATGATGCATGTGATAACCAGTAGCCCCAATAGGGGTGTGCTGATAGAGAGGAGTGGAAAATTATAGTTAAAGGTAGGGGATGTGAAGAGGCACCATGTGAAGAAGGTGAAAAGGCACTTGTGAAGAGACAAAAGGGCATTATAAATGGTTCTCTTCTTCATGCTTCTTCCACCCCCACCGAAACTCCCTCTCCCTCTCCCATTTCCAAAAATTTCATCTAGGGTGTCCCCCTAGAAAGCTTCACAAGGGAGATCTCTTCAAGACTTAAGACCCCTTATAAGGCGAGAAGAACAAAGGAGATCCTAAGAGCAAGGAGGTCTTCATCGCTCTCAATTTAAGGGTATATAGATTGGTGGTAACCAAGCAAAAGAAGTAAGTCTCCCCTCACCTGTAGTATAATTGCTTTGGGTGTTATGTTGCTTAAATCTTAGAGTAGGCCCCTTGAAGGTTTCGGCCAAGCCCAAAAACTATGATTAGGATCAAGTTAAACCCTCAACTATGCTTGCTAATGATTTCCTATGATATGATATGTGTTATATAAATGTTATATGATTTTTATGTCACATATGGTTGCTTGAAGGTTTCGGCCAAGTCCTAGTTTTAGGCTTAGGAGGAGGCTAAAAACCCTAAGTATGCTTCCTATTGGCTTAAGAGATCAAGAACATATTCCATAATTCATCAAATGACATAATAATGTTGGCATGCTTCTATGTTACTTTATGATTATGTTAGGCCTTATTCATGTATGCTTTATGTTATACTTCATGTATCATGATTATGTTTAGGCCCTTTAGGGCATACCTATGTTAAGCATGACTTATGAATGATGGAATGCCTAAAAGATGCTAAGAGCATTCTTTATGAAAAGAAAGGAAACATGATAAGCTATTTTACTTTTGTATGGGCTTGTATCAGACCCTAAAAAGGTCCTTGGGATGGACTCCTACGTTACCCCTAGGCCGAAGGTTGCCTAGTTCTCTAGTAGGTCGGGATTAACTACCTCGTATCTACTTAAGGAATGCGCGCAAATTATGAATGTGGTACAATGCCGGACCCTTATGTTGAGAGTTATGTTCAAGTACTTATACATATATGTTTTCAAAGAGACATCCCTCATGCATAAAGACATTTATCTCATATTATGTGCCTACTTGAATTACCAAACTTGAAGTTGAAGTACTCTTGTCATATAAATCTTCATTCCATATGTTGTTGTTTAACTTTCTCTATGTCCAATTCATGACGCATGATTTTTGTGAGTAGGAAAGGGGCTTACTAAGCTTATGTGCTTATAGTTTAGTGTTTTCCTTATACTGCAGAAAAGGGTAAGGGCATGCTAAACTAAAGGGAGCAGAAGGAGGGCAAAGATGTGTGTGGCAGTGGCATGGTGGAAGAGATCCTGTTACTTATGCTTGCTTATGAATCAAGAATTTACCCATGTCTTAAGTTTCCGCATTGTTACACTTGTTGATGCTAGATTATCATACTAATATGTCATAGTATGTTTTATGTTTGGTCAAACAGTACAACATGCTATGCTATATTTTATGTTCATTTCTAAAATACGATATTTCCACAACTAGCACTTGTCATGGAATTCATGTTTAAAGCTTGCTTGTTTAAAGACTCAATATGAATTATGTAACATGCTCTAGGGTGTTAGAGTTTGATGCATATGTAGTTCGATTCATACCATTAAATTCCATGTGTAAACTCTAAAACCTATGTTAATGCTCCCATACTTTTGTGTGATGTTCGTACTCATATGTAAAATACGCTTAATTAATAAAAATAATATATATATATATATATTGATTATAAACATGAATTAGAATTGAAATCGATCACATGAAAATTTAGAATAATTTTCTGAGATTTTTGGAAAGGGTTGCGGGATTAATTGGCCACCTAAGAGTTTTGTTAGGAAATTAATTGAGGAAAAGTATTTCCTAATATATATATATTCATTAAATACCCCCCCTGTGCCCTAAGTTTCCTCCCCCGTTGACTCCATCTCTTCTCTCCGCTCGAGCGCAGCCGCAGACAGCCAGACGCGCCGACTCCCCTCCCCTCGCGAGCCCTAGCCGCAGGCAGCCGCCTGCTCCTTCTTCCTCTCTCGCGTGCTCGGGCGCAGCCACAGATCTCCTGCCTCATCTCTCCTCGCGCGAACCTTAGCCGCGGTGGAAGCTACTCCAACTCGATCGCTTCCTTCCCCTTGCCTCCGCGAGCCCTAATCGAAGTCGAGGCCTAGCCGACGGCTACTCCTTGCGGTTTCAACCTCGCGGACGAAGGGCGACGCTAGGCTGCAGATGGAGGAGGGTTTGCGAGCCAAAAGCCTGAGATTTCTTGCTTGCTTCCGAGATCCCTGTTTGCGCTTCCGAATCGCTGTTGTTTGAGGCCGCGAATCTCAGGTAAGGATCACCATCTAGGTTTAGATTTGGGTGGATTTCCGAATGTGGATCAGATAGGTGGAAGCTATCAAATTAGTTTTGATTGTAAGCGGGATTGGAAGTTTGATTGGAATTTTAATCGCTGGTTTGATCTCCTGTTGATAGGGAATTTGTAGATTTGCGGTTCATTGCGGATCGCCAGAGCTGTGAAGATCGACGACACAAAAATTGGGTAAGGAACTCTAGTCCAAATTGAATCTGAGGATGGTTCTGTGGATTAGACCAGTAGGTTTTAATCTTGTCAAGTATGACAAATATAATCTTGGATACTTATATTGCTTAGCTTTCCATATAATCTGTGATTGGGATCTCCGTTTAGATTGGTTATGTAAATTGAATTTGGAGGTAACTTTATAATTGTTGTTGGGTTCTTCTCTTTTGGGAGAGCTATTGGTTAAATTACGGGTTAGGTTTAATTTGGAATTTAAACCTAATAAAGTTAACTTGGTGAATTTGGATTCCCGAAACCTAATTGGAATCTAATCGGAGTAATTATGAACCTGCTATTTAAGTAAAGGTAATTAAATGGAAAGGGACAGATTTTGTTAACCCTAGAACAGTTAGGGATTAATTAGCTAATTACTATTTTTGTAATAGCTAATTAAATCTATCCTTGATACAGGGACTTGATTTGGATTTTTATTGCTGATATTGGGGGTGATTCTCTTCGCATTTGATTCTTCTCTTTTGGAGGCGGGTACCCTTTGACTTATCTTTTAGATATTGTCATATTGCTATGTGTGATTTGTTATACATAACAGTAAGTTATATGCTATATATGCCTTAGTATACCTGTATTTGATACATGCTGCTTATCCTTGATGTTATCTCCCGTTTAGATTCATACAGTCTCAATAGTTGCCATGTATATATATGTGCATAGATGTAGCGATATGTTCCCTCTTGCATTGTGACATGGATAGATCACTGGATTACTTTTTCAGTATACCTAGTAGATTACTTGTATCCCATGATATAGGATTCAGACCTATACCTAGCACACTGAGGTGTTAGCTGAGGACTTGGTGAGTGTTATATGTATTTGGATCATGCACCATCCTTGCATTATTGCATGCTGACGATCATTGGCTCCTATGTAGTTTGAGCCCATCGTCAATTACATGAAGATATACACACACATCCACTCAGGGGTAGTGGCTACCATAGGGTGTGTGCATTTGCCCTGTATTGCTCCGTTCGACCACGATTTGGAGGGTGGTTCTAGGCGTGGTAGCAGCCAGGGATCCCTTCTCGTCCTGAGACACGAGAAGATGAGAGCTAGACTCCCCCATTTCTTGGGGTAGGAGAGAGACCTCCGCCAGCATCCTGTCTACTCGGTCACTCAGGAGCAGTGATAGCAGAGTGCGTACAGTTGTCATAGCTCTACCCTTTCGGACATCCATTTATGACAGGTGGACGATGATCTGACTGGTGTCAGGGGTGACACATATCATTGCACCATGTGCATATTTTACATCGTGCATTGTTTGCTGCATTTGATTTCTGCACTTGATTGACATGCATATACTAGAGATTTGTCTACTTTGGATATATGTTATACTTGTTCCATAGGGATTGATTTCACCCCTTTGCAGGAGAGATGGATTCGTGTATGTACCTGTATTTAGTATCTTCAGTATACCCTTTCCGATTGTTATATGAGACTGTATTAGCGTAGACACTTATTGTTATTGTAACGCACTATGCATATCTTTTGGGTATCCGCTAAGCTTATGGACTCACACCGTTTCCATTACTTTTTGATTTCAGGTTGATATTTGCCAGGAGGGTCCGAGTCGCCAGTCCCGTGCTTGCTACTACATTCGATTTGGGTTTTATCTACTATTTTCTGTTTTAGGACCATATTACGTTTTATTACATTGCACTGGATTTATCGTGGACTTGTGGTATGGGGTATGATTTATGACATTGTACTTTTGAGTCCTATGTTGGACTGTGTGTGGTTTTTGTTGCGTTCCTGCCCCCTGGCAGCTCAGGTAAGTTCATGTTTTGGTTTTATAAGTAAATTGTCATATATCTTGTTATTCTGTTTGGATTTGAGGCCTGAGGCCTATATAAACTGCGTGGTATGGTTATATATGTTGTGTGTATGTGTAAATTGTCCGCCGGACAAGGGAGGTGCTGTCCGATTTTCTATTGGATCAGCGGCTCCTAGGTCTTGGGGCGTGACAATTTTTCAGACGAGCAGCACTTGTGGATTCGGGTATGTACCTGTATTTAGTATCTTCAGTATACCCTTTCCGATTGTTATATGAGACTGTATTAGCGTAGATCCTTATTGTTATTGTAACGCACTATGCATATCTGCTGGGTATCCGCTGAGCTTATGGACTCACACCGTTGCCATTATTTTTGATTTCAGGTTGATATCTGCCAGGAGGGTCCGAGTCGTCAGTCCCGTGCTTGCTACTACATTCGATTTGGGTTTTATCTACTATTTTCTATTTTAGGACCATATAACGTTTTATTACATTGCACTGGATTTATCATGGACTTGTGGTATGGGGTATGATTTATGACATTGTACTTTTGAGTCCTATGTTGGACTGTGTGTGGTTTTTGTTGCGTTCCTGCCCCCTGGCAGCTCAAGTAAGTTCGTGTTTTGGTTTTATAAGTAAATTGTCATATATCTTGTTATTCTGTTTAGATTTGAGGCCTGAGGCCTGAGGCCTATATAAACTGCGTGGTATGGTTATATATGTTGTGTGTATGTGTAAATTGTCCGCCGGACAGGGGAGGTGCTGTCCAATTTTCTATTGGATCAGCGGCTCCTAGGTCTCGAGGCGTGACATCATATGCCACTGGTTAGGCCGTAGGTTGTAGTGAGTCTAGGGTTCCTCTCTTATAATGTCATGCTTGCTTAGTAGCTCATTCCCCATCTAGAGTCTTATATACCGTAAGTTCACATGATTGCATAATGTACTTCTTGAGTTAAAAGTTTGAGCCAAGTTGTGCACATGAATACCAAGCATGCTCCCATGATGTAAGATGTGTTTACATGTTTTAAATTGTTCCATTGCGTTAAGGTATATATATATGTATGTATGTTCGCGTAGCGCTGCCTTTCCCTTTTTATAAGGATAGGAGGGGCGCGCGTTACAGGGTGGTATCAGAGCAAAGTTTACTCTTCCACTACACACACATCAAGCCTTCCTCCTGTCGCCTCCAAGTAAGAAACTCTATGCATACCTTACTTTCTTTTTATGATAAAGAATGCTTCTTGATTGAATATGCATGAATGTAAGAAGGAATGACAATAATCTTATACTAGCCTTACTTGTCGTTTTATGAAGAAAAGCATGGCTAGAAAAGGTAGTAATAGAACCAGTGAGACCGTACTCCCACCTGACCTGATGCATCTAGTGACTGAACTCCAGCGTTAGGTTACTGAGCAGTAGCAGACCATTAACACCTTAATGAATCAGCAAGGGAACCCTACCACTCCACCAGTGAGCCACACTGTGATACCGGTCACACCTACAGTTACACCAGCACCACAGGTAGCCCCTGCCACTGTAGTACGACAAAAAGCTTATCTAATTCAGTGGCAGAGGCTGATGCCGGAGAATTTCTCAGGTGTTTGTGAACCATGGGATGCCCAAGCCTGGTTCAAGACGGTGGAAAGTATAGTGGAGCTGCTAGACTGGCCTGAACATGAAAAGATTAAGTGTGCATCATTCTGCCTTTCTGGAGATGTCAGAATGTGGTGGAAAGGGTCAAAGCCAAAAGACAAGTGAACCAAATGAAATGGACGGACTTTGAATCAGAATTTTTCGAGGAGTTCTTCCATATGCGAGTCACAAATAAACATTACGACGAGTTCACTGAATTTCGACAAGGTGATCTATCAGTCAATGAGGCATTGAAAAGATTTAACAGACTAGCTCGCCTATGCCCCGAGCTAGTCAGTACTGAAAAAGAAAAAGTCAGACTCATGCTGAAGATGTTGCGGCCCGAAATAGCTTTGAATGTGGTCGGAGGGGTTAATAGACCGCAGACCGTAGAAGAGCTGTTCAGTAGTGCCCTGATCACTGAACACTACCTGAACAATATTAATCAGCAAAAGAAGGTGCTGACCGAGAGTAAGAGTCAAGTTCATATAGGAGGTCAGAAACCTCAGAGTACCAATGCCAGTTGGAAAGGAAACCACAATGGTAAGAGAAAGCAAAGGAGCAACTCCAAAGGTGGTCCAGCAAACAAACAACCCAAGTATCCTCGGTACACTACGTGCGGAAAGATGCATCTTGGGGTATGTCGCAAAGGCACTAATAGGTGCTATATCTGTGAATTTGAGGGGCATAGAGCCAAAGACTGCGCTACCAAAATCCAGGCACCTCCCCAGCAACATATCCAGAACCAGGGTGCACCTGCGCAACTACACCAGATGCAAGCTGCGTTGGAAGGTACTCAAATAAGCCAAGGGAGATTGGAGGCCCCGCCAGTTACGACAAATGCCAGGGTTTTCTCTCTCACCAAGGAGGACGTAGCGAGTGCTTCTACGGTTGTCACAGGTCAGATATTTATTTTCAGTCAGTATGCTACTGCATTATTTGATACTGGGGCAACACACTCATTCATTTCTATGTCATTCACTAAGAAGATAGATATACTTTCAAAAGTTCTAGATTTCAAGTTCTTAATGACCCTGCCTTCGGGAGAAATAATGACATCCACCCACATGCTACATGTCGTACTGGTCAGAATCGCAAAAAGAGCACTCTATTGCTATCTGATAGTACTCAACATGCAGGATTATGATGTTATACTGGGTATGGATTTTCTGAGCAAATACGGTGCTTTTATCGAGTGTCGTAAGTGAAGAGTGGTCTTCCAGCCCGAGGCAGAATCTATGTTTGAATTTATAGGAGAGCCAAGAAAGGAACCAAGAAATTCATATCAGCTTTAAGAGCACACAAGATGTTAGACAAGGGATGCATTGGGTATCTAGCTCATGTGGTCAACACAAGTCAAGCAAAGGACCAGAAGCTAGAAGAGGTCATAGTTGTATGCAACTACCCAGAGGTATTCCCCGATGAATTACCAGGGTTAGCTCCTGATAGGGAGATTGAATTTGAGATCGAACTGATTCCGGGTACTAACCCGATCTCTAAAGCACCTTACTGTATGGCGCCGGCTGAATTAAAAGACCTTCAGGGACAGCTACAGGAGTTACTAGACAAGGGACTTATGCGCCCTAGTCACTCTCCATGGGGAGCTCCAATACTGTTTGTGAAGAAGAAAGATGGATCTATGCGAATGTGCATAGATTACCGAGCGCTAAATAATGTGACGATCAAGAACAGGTACCCCCTCCCGAGGATAGATGACATGTTCAACCAGTTGAAGGGAGCCATTGTCTTCTCTAAGATTGATCTAAGGTCTGGCTATCATCAAGTAAAAGTGAAACAGGATGACATACCGAAGACGGCTTTCCGAACAAGATACGGACATTATGAGTTCGTCGTTATACCCTTCGAAGTGACGAATGCTCCTGCTATGTTTATGGACCTAATGAATCAGGTGTTCTCGACATGCCTCGACAAATTTGTGATCGTCTTCATCGACGATATTCTTATCTATTCGAGAAATCAAGAAGAGCATGCCGAACACCTGAAGTTAGTATTACAGATTCTTTGGGAAAAGCAATTGTATGCAAAGTTCTTCAAATGCGAATTATAGCTCGATCAAGTATATTTTTTGGGTCATGTTATCTCCAAGGATGGAGTGATGGTAGACCCAATAAAGATTGAAGCTGTGAGTAACTGGAACAGACCAAAGAATGCCAGTGAAATCAGAAGTTTTCTCGGGCTAGCTGGCTATTACAGAAAATTTGTAGAGGACTTCTCAAGAATCGCAACCCCTATGACAGTTCTTACCAGAAAGAACAAAAAGTATGAATGGACAGAGGACTGTGAAAAGAGTTTCATAGAGTTAAAAAGGAGACTGACAAGTGCTCCAATCCTTACTCTTCCGGAAAGTAACAAAAGCTTCGATATGTACAGCGACGCCTCCAAATTGGGACTCGGCGCTGTACTTATGCAGAGTGGCAAAATCGTTGCCTATGCCTCTAGGAAACTCAAAGAACATGAAAAGAACTATCCCACTCACGATCTGGAACTAGCAACCGTGGTCTTCGCTCTCAAAATATGGAGGTATTATTTATATAGAGCTCAGTGTAAGATTTATACAGATCATCAGAGTCTGAGATATTTCTTCACTCAGAAAGACCTAAATATGAGACAACGCAGATGGCTCGAGTTAGTCAAGGACTATGACTGTGAGATCTTCTACCATCCTGGAAAAGCAAACAAAGTGGCCGATGCACTCAGCAGGAAGTCCTGTACCACCTTGATGTCTTTATCAGTATTATCCCGACCACTAGAAAGAGAAATTATGAGCTATGGGGTTGAGATCATTTCCGGACAGCTTTCTACCATGATGATAGCACCGACACTGTTTGACAATATATTAGAAAAGCAAGATGGTGATCCAAGCATACAGAGGATCAAGCAGGAGATCCTAGAAGGGAAGGATGATGGATTTCGTATCGCCGACAGTGGGGTACTATACCTTAGGGATCGTCTATGCATTCCCAATGATCCAGAACTACGAAAGAAGATATTAGAGGAAGCTCACGGAACCCCCTATTCAATGCATCCGAGATCCACCAAGATGTATCAAAACCTGAAAGAGAAATTCTGGTGGTTCGATATGAAAAGAGATGTGGCTCAGCATGTCAGTACCTGCCTAACTTGCCAGAGAGTTAAAGCAGAACACTAGAGACCCGGAGGAGTTCTGCAGCCAATTCAGATTCCAGAATGGAAATGGGAAGATATCTCTATGGATTTCATTTCAGGGCTGCCCAAGACTACGAACGGATATGATGCGATATGGGTAATCGTGGACAGATTGACGAAGTCTGCTCACTTCCTAGCAATCAAGATGACCTATTCGATTGAGCAGCTAGCTCAACTATATGCTAAGGAAATCATCAGATTACATGGAATCCCTAAGACCATCATTTCGGATAGGGATGGTCATTTTACTTCACATTTCTGGGAATGTGTTCAGAAGGCTCTTGGCACTAAGCTACGATTCAGTACTGCCTTTCATCCTCAGACCGACGGGCAAACGGAATGGGTGAACCAAGTACTGGAGGATATGTTACGAGCTTGTGCCCTGGCTTTCAAAGGGAGCTAGTGCCGATATTTATGCTTAGCGGAATTCGCTTACAATAATAGCTATCAAGCTACTATTGGAATGGCGTCTTATGAAGCTTTGAACGGGAGGAGATGTAGGTCTCCAATTTGTTGGTATCAAAGTGGTGAAAAGGAAGAAATGGGACTCAAGATAGATTTCATCGACGACACAACCCGAGCTATACAGAACATCCGCCAAAGAATAGAAATCGCTCAGAGCCGGCAGAAGAACTATGCGGATATGCGACGTAGGCCCTTGGAATTCCAGGTTGGGGATTCAGTATTTGTTCGAGTGGCTCCTATGAAAGGAGTAATGAGATTCGGGAAGAAGGGAAAGTTAAGTCCGCATTATGTGGGACCATACCAGATCCTGAAAAGAGTTGGCAAGGTGGCTTATGAGCTAGAGCTGCCCCAAGAGATGTCAGCCATTCACAACGTATTCCATGTTTCAATGCTCAAGAAATGTGTTCCCAATGCAGACCAAGTGATTGAACCGCAGACAGTGCAAGTTCAAGAGGAACTAAGTTATGAAAGTCAACCTATCCAGATAATAGATCGAGAAGTCAAAAGGCTAAGGAACAAGGAGGTGCCCTTAGTAAAGGTCCTATGGCGAAGTCAACGGTTTGAAGAGGCCACCTGGGAACGTAAGGACGATATGAAACAAAAGTACCCAGAACTATTCTAAGTTCGAGGACGAACTCTTTATAAGGTATGGGGGATTGTAACGCCCGTAAAATCCTCTCAATTTTTACATGAACACTAATATGAATATTGGTACAATTCTTAATGGATTATAGGTGAAATTCTAGTATAATTCTTAATGGGCTTTATGTGGGCTTTTAAAAAATAAATAAATAAATAAAAGGGGAAAGAACAAAAAAAAATAGTATTTGCCAAGGTTTGAACTTTGGACCTTAGGTGGTAGCAAAGCTTATGATGGATGTGATAACCAGTAGCCCCAACAGGGGTGTGCTGTTAGAGAGGAGTGGAAAATTGTGGATAAAGGTAGGGGATGTGAAGAGACACCATGTGAAGAAGGTGAAAAGGCAATTGTGAAGAGATAAAAGGGCATTATAAATGGTTCTCTTCTTCCTGCTTCTTCCACCCCCACCGAAACTCCCTCTCCCTCTCCCATTTCCAAAAATTTCATCTAGGGTGTCTCCCCTAGAAAGCTTCACAAGGGAGATCTCTTCAAGACTTAAGACCCCTTATAAGGCGAGAAGAACAAAGGAGATCCTAAGAGCAAGGAGGTCTTCATCGCTCTCAATTTAAGGGTATATAGATTGGTAGTAACCAAGCAAAAGAAGTAAGTCTCCCCTCACTTGTAGTATAATTGCTTTGGGTGTTATGTTGCTTAAATCTTAGAGTAGGCCCCTTGAAGGTTTCGGCCAAGCCCTAAAACTATGATTAGGATCAAGTTAAACCCTCAACTATGCTTGCTAATAATTTCCTATGATATGATATGTGTTTTATGAAGGTTAGATGATTTTTATGTCGCATATGGTTGCTTGAAGGTTTCGGCCAAGTCCTAGTTTTAGGCTTAGGAGGAGGTTGAAAACCCTAAGTATGCTTTCTATTGGCTTATGAGATCAAGAACATATTCCATAATTCATCAAATGACATAATAATGTTGGCATGCTTCTATGTTACTTTATGATTATGTTAGACCTTATTCATATATGCTTTATGTTATGCTTCATGTATCATGATTATGTTTAGGCCCTTTAGGGCATACCTATGTTAAGCATGACTTATGAATGATGGAATGCCTAAAAGATGCTAAGAGCATTCTTTATGAAAAGAAAGGAAACATGATAAGCTATTTTACTTTTGTATGAGCTTGTATCATACCCTAAAAAGGTCCTTGGGATGGGCTCCTACGTTGCCCCTAGGGCGAAGGTTGCCTAGTTCTCTAGTAGGTCAGGATTAGCTACCTCGTATCTACTTAAGGGATGCACGCAAATTATGAATGTGGTACAATGTCGGGCCCTTATGTTGAGAGTTATGTTCAAGTACTTATACATATATGTTTTCAAAGAAACATCCTTCATGCATAAAGATATTTATCTCATATTATGTGCCTACTTGAATTACCATACTTGAAGTTGAAGTACTCTTATGATATGAATCTTCTTTCCATATGTTGTTGTTTAACTTTCTCTATGTCCAATTCGTGACGCATGGTTTTAGTGAGTAGGAAAGGATCTTACTAAGCCTATGTGCTTATAGTTTAGTGTTTTCCTTATACTGCAGAAAAGGGTAAGGGCATGCTAAACTAAAGGGAGCAGAAGAAGGGCAAAGATGTGTGTGGTAGTGGCATGGTGGAAGAGATCCTGTTACTTATGCTTGCTTATGAATCAAGAATTTACCCATGTCTTAAGTTTCCGCATTGTTACACTTGTTGATGCTAGATTATCATACTAATATGTCATACTATGTTTTATGTTTGGTCGAACAGTACAACATGCTATGCTGTGTTTTATGTTCATTTCCAAAATACGATATTTCCACAACTAGCACTTGTCATGGAATTCATGTTTAAAGCTTGCTTGTTTAAAGACTCAATATGAATTATGTAACATGCTCTAGGGTGTTAGAGTTTGATGCCTATGTAGTTCGATTCATACCTTTAAATTCCTTGTGTAAACTCTAAAACCTATGTTAATGCTCCCATGCTTTTGTGTGATGTTCTTATCACATGCCACTGGTTAGGCCGTAGGTTGTAGTGAGTCTAGGGTTCCTCTCTTATAATGTCATGCTTGCTTAGTAGCTCATTCCCCATCTAGAGTCTTATATACCGTAAGTTCACATGATTGCATAATGTACTTCTTGAGTTAAAAGTTTGAGCCATGTTGTGCACATGAATACCAAGCATGCTCCCATGATGTAAGATGTGTTTACATATTTTAAATTGTTCCATTGCGTTAAGGTATATATATATGTATGTATGTTCACGTAGTGCCGCCTTTCCCTTTTTATAAGGATAGGAGGGGTGGGCGTTACATTTGTCTTGCAATTAGGGTTTTGTGTAGGAATGGTAATGGTAGATCCAATATCTCACCCGAATAGAGGAGAATATGGAAGGACTATCATAGTCAATATCCAACCTAAATATCCGATTAAATTATATATATATATAAAGAATTTATTCCTCAAAACTCAGTAATTATTTTTCTTGATGTTAGAAGTTGGCTATATCGATGTTTAATTTATTTTTTAATTATATATTTTTTTATATGATGTTAATCCTAATATATTTTTTTTGAATAATGATACTTGGATGGGAATAAGAAAAATTATTATATAGAAGATATCCGATTTTTTAACTGGTATGGGTATGAGGATGGATATTAGATCCCTGATGGATATGAGGATAGAGGATATGAAATTCAACCCGAACCCTGTTGCAGGGAGCACTATAGATAATCGAACATGATTTTGATGTTGGCAAAGATTCAAAATTAAGCTATATTATGAAGTAATGAGGTTGACTAAGTATGTAGGTAGCTCAACTAGAAAGTAATAACACTAGGTAAGAAAAAGTTCTAGTCAATATTAGGCAAAGGAAAAGACCTAGTACATTAGCTGGATCATATACTAGGCAAAAGACTTGGTAAATTGAGTACTCCAGGAGGTATAGATGGGTCTGAAGGACTGGACCTCTAGCAGGTTGATGGGTCTGAAGAACTAGACATTAAGAGAAAATATCGAGGGTCGGAGGATCACATGTTGAGCAGGAAGTCAAAATAGGTATGGAGAACCGAATATTTGACAAGTTAGGTAACTTCTCCTAAGAGGAATAGATGAGGACATGTTCCCTTGAAGGGAACAATAGGCATTGTCAAATTGTTTAATATTATCTCTATTATGTCTGTTGTGCTAACTCTATGATGCAGGAACATAAATCTTGAAGTTGGCCCGAAAAAGGAACTTCCGGAGCTTGAAGTGGACCCAGGTGACCGAAGGTCCAATCACCCCATGTGGGTTGAGGCGCCTAGATAACCCGATTACATGCCACATGTGCAGCTGAGTTATGATGCTCTAATTGGCAGGCACACATCAACTTCTAGGGGCCCAGGAAGTGATAAAGATAACTCGGATAGAACTTCTCCCAAGTGCAACTACACCAACAATTTAGGAGCTCGGAGGTGGATAACTCAACGATGAAGGTGGACTGAATAGCCCTTGCTAGAGTCACACGGGCTGGTCCAAGCACCTAAAATGGGCTATAAAAGCACCTTCCACAATGACCTCAATACATCAATTGTCTACACAGAATACTCTCATGTTGCTCCAAAGACTTCGTTACAATGCTGCTCCAACAATAAGCACTAAAGCTTCTACTCTAGTGTGTTGTCGGTCTTACTGTTGTTATTTATTATCAATTCTTGCATATTCAGATTCTTGTACTTATCGAATATTTAGTAAATTGTCCAATGAAAATGATCAATGATCTCAGATCTTGAACTAGCAGCACTGGCTATGAACTAAGCAAAAAAGAAATGGTGTTAGCATTATGCTCAAGCTAATTTCATTTCCGCTGTGTACGGTTTGAAAACTATGAAAAAATAACACACATTATCATGACCCCTCTAGCGCTCTATGAGATCCTACAAACCCGACCCCTTGTCAATAATAAGCTTCATATTTAATTATTTTGAGATAGTTTTTATTAATACTATTTCTAGCCATCATCTCCTTCTTGGAATGTCAAGTTTTTCTATTTTTTAGTATTCCTTTTTGAATTAATAGATTGTAGAAGATTATTTCTGATATTCATAAAGAAATCAATTGATTCAATAGCTTACGCTGCAACACAGATGTTTAGATGTCAGATTAGTTGTTGCTACAATTGCTAGTGCCTTTATTCTCGAGTGAAAGTCAACCAAGTAGTTAAATCGGTGTTTTGCCCGTTAATGACTCCAAACACGGGTTTTATAGTGCATTCAAAGCTCACATGGTTGCTCAAGACATGTTCAGTCAATGAATGTTTAGTTTTCAGAGTAATAAAAAAATTAATTATGATCGTCTCAGACATTCATTATAGTTCATCCCTAAATTATATAAAAGAACGTAAGTTACAAGGCCAATTTATAGCCGACCGCTAAATGGTTAGAGAGTGCAAGAAATTTTTTCTCTTAGGGCATGTGTCCACTGAAATTATTTTCTATCTTATTATAATAAAATTTTCATTCTCTAACCAATTGGATACCCAATGGAGACGTTTGTTTAACTTTCATTCATTGATGAGGTATGAGTTAGTTGCTAGATGTCCTCTTATGTATGTAACATACAAAGGGCACTTATTTAAGGGGGGAAAATGATAAATCAAGTAACATCAAATCTAAGACGATCGATCTGATCTTATCAAAAATTTTCATCGATCGTTAAGGTAAACAGAAAGTGTTCATGATTGACGGTCGAAGCCCAACATCTTATGCTTGATACCTCATTTAAAAAAAATCTATAAAATACATCAAGCTTCCACTACATCGTATGTTGAAGATGACAAAAGGCAGTTCACTCGCCCCAACACCCTTTTTAACTCATCCCAGGACTAACACAGAGGAGATAAATCACGGGGCTACTAGTCTGAATACTATGGCTTGCGCGCGGGGAGGACGGGCATACTGGCTTTGTCAGTTTTTGACCCTCAGGTCTCAAGATAACAACACTACACGTGTTAACTATCAGTTCATCCCATGAGAACATTATCATATATTTAAGATAGCAAAAGGTGATTTGCTCGTCCCAGCGCCCCCCGCCAACTCGTCTCATGGCCAACACGGAGGAGATAAATTACGGGAGCTACTAACTCGGATGCTATGGGCAGTACGTGAGGAGGACAGGCACACTGACTTTGCCATATTTTGACCACCAGACCTTAAAATGATAATACTCACATAGTAATCATCAATCTATCCCATGGAGACATTATCATATATTTAAGATATTTAATAAAAAATGATTAACGAAGTTGGATAATGTCAAACCTCGAACGACCGACTCAATCCCATGAAAATTTCTATCGGCCACTAATATTTAAAATATTTAAGAGTACGTTGTGAAAATGTGCAAGATATAGGAAATCATTTTGAAATTGATGCTATCATTGTGTATCAAACCCTGATTGACCTTCCTTAGCCCAACCGATTTGAAAATATGCTGTCAGCGTCAATAAATGGACACAAGTTTCAATATTAATTAGAATGATGATGGTAATCATTACAGCCTTATCCTTCAAATTTCAATGTCATACTCAAGGACAACAATTTAACAAAAAGGTACACATCAATTTCAAATTGAAGAATATATTTAATTATGTCTTCTTCTTATTTTTACTATATCAAATTTATTTTTTTTTCTTTTCTCCTCTCTCTTCTCTTTCTTATATTTTTAACGCATATATGAAAGCATAAAAATTTCAAAAATATTGAGATTTTTTGCCCTTTCTTTCAAAAACAATTTAACACCTCCAGAAAAACTGAAATAAATAATGAATTACATATTTAAACTCCTTGCAGCTTTAGAAATTTAATTTATCTATTCTTTCAAAAACAAATTAACACCTCCAGAGAAGCTGAAATAAATAATAGATTGCATATTTGAACTCCTTACAGTCTCAAAAATCCACAGGACCTAAAATTGAAGTAATTTGAGCTCTCTATGTTCATCAGTGGGTTTTGATCGAAACTCACTGATTGACCTAGAGAGTTTTGATTGTACTCATTTTTAGGTCTTAAGAATTTATGAGGCTGTAAAAAGTTCAAATATGCTATCTATTATTTATTTTAATTTATCCAGATGTGTTAAAATTTAATAAGGAAGATTCAGCAAAAAATCCCACGTTGGACCTGATATGAATCATATCAGACCCAAAAATAGTTTCACACCTTCGAAGATGTCGAAATAAATAATGAATAGTATATTTGAACTCCTTGCTGATAGAACTTGAATTTTCTCCTAACCGCATGAATTCTAAAAATAAAATAAGAATTTGAAAGATAAAACACAAAATATATATGAGCATGGATTTATTATTTCTTCGAATCATGGCATAACAAGAATAAAATAATATAAACTAAAAGACAAGGAACCTGATTGAAGAACCATTATCCTTGTCGCAGCGTCGTCGGCTTAATCCCTGTCGAAGAAGATGCAGTGGAAAGATGAAGGAGAATCTTCCAAGGGGCGTAGGGTTGACGGCGCCGAAATAACTGTAAGTTAATGGGGAACCAAGAACTCTGTCAAGATGGATGTCCTCAACCCTTGGGGACCTCCCCTTTATATAGAAATCTAATCTGTTATCAACCCATAGATAACAACAGATTGGTCTAAAGGGTTTTATACATTGAATCTGCATCCAATAATCTGAAACCCAATAAACATAAGTTAGATCACTTTAAGGGCTCAGATTGTATCTACATGTGCAACTTACAAATAAGACCACCTAATAGGGATAATAATATCCAACAATCTCCCAATTGGGTTATATGTGAGTTGTATGTTAAATACAAGTAAAACTTTAGTTGATATCAAACTTTATAGGTACAAGATACCCCTATAAACAATTTGGTCCATTAACTTTATTGGTATAGGACTAAAGAAGTCATAGCTACTATATATAATGCTATTGTATATGATCGTAACCAGCCACAACAGTAATCACAATACCAATGTCATTAACGACATAGATTAAGATGTGGATATATAGAGTGGAAATTACATGAAATGTAATCAGTACATGTCAATTTTCAACTGGTCCAAAGTGACCCAAAAGAGGCTGATCATATTTACAAATACCTTATGCTAAACTGCAATAGCAAATCATGATCCAAACTTTATGATTCCAAAAGGAATCTGTATCATATTTACAAACACCAAATGTTAAACAACAGTAGTAAATCATGATATCGTATTCAGAGTGTCAAACAAGCATACGAATTCCCATTAATATTTTGAACCTTAAGTACGTACAATAATCAAAAAAAATATTTGTCTTTATTAACATAGAGTAATAAAATAAATGCAGACTCCCACTAGATGAGTTCTTCTCCCATAAGAAGAACTCTCATATCCACAATATGCGTATGAAACACCATAGACACCAAGCCTTTGGTGAGTGGATCGCCAACATAGAATTGTGCTGATGTGCTCTACCATAATCTGATGACTCTAAACTCTCTCTTTAATCGCTAGAAACTTAATATCGATGTGCTTGGACTTCGACGTACTGTGGTTGTTCATGACATAAAGTTCTACGGCTTTATTATCATAGTAGATTCTCAGTGGTTTGTCAATGCTATCAACGATATGCAATGTTGTGATGAAGTTCTCCAGCCAAATCCCATGATTGGATGCTTCATAGTATGCTACCAATTCTGCCTCCATAGTAGAAGTGGGTACTAGCGTCTGCTTAACGTTCTTCCAAGATATACCCCCTCCAGCAAGCATGAAGATATAGCCTGAAGTGGACCTCCTGCTATTTAAGCATCCAGCAAAATCGAAGTCTGAATAACCAATCACCTCCAGGTGATCTGACCTCCGATACGTGAGCATGTGTCTTTTAGTTCTTTGTAAATACCACATCACTTTTTTAATTGCTTTCCAGTGCGATGATCCTTGGTTATTAACATATCTGCCTAACATCCAACTATAAATGCTATGTCTGGTCGAGTGCAAACTTGTGCATACATAAGCTTTCCCACTGCTAACGTATATGGGAATTGTTCTATCTCCTTTATTTCAAGTTCAAGTCGTGGGCACTGCTGCAAACTAAACTTGTCACCTCTTGACACAGGCGTGTTACTAGGTGTACAATTCTGCATGTTATACCTTATAAGCACCTTTTCAATATAGACCTGTTGTAAAAGTCCAAGAATGCCTCTTGAACGATCACAACAGATCTGAATGCTTAGAACAAAAGATGTTTCACCAAGATCTTTCATTTCAAATTTACCAGATAGAAATGACTTGGTTTCATGCAGCAGACCCTTATTATTGCTCGCAACCAATATATCATCCATGTATAGAACAAGTATAACAAACCTGCTCCCACTGAACATGACATATATGCACTGATCAACGGGATTCTCATTAAATCCAAATGAGGTAACCACTTGATCAAATTTTCGGTACCATTGACGGGACGCCTATTTTAAACCATAAATGGACTTCTTTAATATACATATTAGGTGCTTTGAGTCTGAGAACTCAGAGGTCTCCGGTTACACCATATATATAGACTCCTCTATGTCTCCATTGAGGAATGTAATTTTACATCCATTTGATGTATCTCTAAATCAAAATGAGCTACAAGTGTCATGATTACCCTAAGAGAGTCTTTCATTGACACAGGTGAGAAAGTCTCCTTATAATCAATGTCTTCCTTCTGAGTGAATCCCTTAGCAACAAGATGAGCCTTATACCTTTCGATATTGCCCTTCGAATCCTGCTTGGTTTTAAATATCCATTTGATGGATCGCTTGGCATGCTAAAGGGGGGTGAATAGCACTTTTTCGGTTTGATCTCTACAAAGACGTTAGCACAACGAAAAAATAATATGCAAAGTAAATATGAACAATGCTAACAACAAAACGTTTACTTGGTATCCACCCAGATGAGTGACTAATCCAAGGATCCGCACCGTACACCACTTCCACTATCAAAAATCTCCTTCAGGTGGAGAAACCTTTATAGTGGTGATCTTCCTCTTTACAGAATGTAGTAGAGTAAGAGAAGGAAGTAGAGAACATTTTTCAGACGAGCAGCACTTCATTGTTGTACGGAACCGTACCACTCACGTGCAAAAAGGTGCTCCTTTTATAGGAGAACAGGACAAACTCGCAGTCTGTCCAGCCCCACACCAGTCGACTACCCCTGGGGCAGTCGACTGGCCTAGCATTAATTGCTAGCGAACGGCTAGCTTTCGGGGTATACCAATCGACTGCCCCAAGGGCAGTCGACTGATCGAGGCCGAAAACTTTCTGTGAGTTTTGGCAGTCGACTGGCCCTGGGGCAGTCGACTGCCCTGCCTCTCAGCTTAGTCTCTCCACTCCGAACCTTCTCCTTCATGTGTGCCTTCAGGTCTGCTCCCTTGGCTTGCCTCTTGAAGTCCTCTTCCTCTGGCTATCGTCCTCGGATTCGCACGCAAGCCTTCCCTTGGCTTGCCTCCATGCCACCCTTCACGTGTGCCCTTGAAGTCCACTTCCCGGCTTGCCCTTGGAGCTCTCCTCCCTCGGCTCTCGTCCTTCGGATATGTCCATCATGTGTGATTCTCCTAAGTCCTGCAAACTCAATCACACACATCAAATACAACATAACACTCTAACCTTAAACATATTCACACACACACATCAAAACCATGATATTCCAATCATTTAAGGGTCGATTGCCTCAACAATCTCCCCCTTTTTGATGTGTGGCAATATGTTTAAGTTTAGAGATAAATAACAGCCAACAATAGCAATAGCAAAAGATAGCAATTGAAAAAGTATAAGACATAGTAACCCTAAGAGGTAACCTCCCCCTTAATACATGTCTTCTCCCATTTTCAATTCTAATCATAATCCAAGTTAACTTTTCACTTAACAAAACAACATTAAAAATGTAAGACATATCAAAACCTAAGAGGTAACCTCCCCCTTAATCCATTGTCCTAGAGTGGTGAACCGGATTTTTGGTCAAGTTGATTGTACTTACATTATCACACAAGACTTTGACCTTGGTATAATGTAACTCATAATCCTCTAAGGTGTGCATGATCCAAAGGAGTTGGGAAACACACCCACCCATTACCACATATTCCGCCTCCGTTGTTGATAGGGCAATGCATGGTTGTTTCCACTACTCCAACTAACTAAGGAAAACCCAAGGAATTGACACCCTCCACTAGTACTCTTCCTATCTAGCTTACAACCCGCATAGTCCGAGTCGGTGTATCTAATTAGATCAACACTAGGGGATCTAGGATACCAAAGTCCGACATTGAGGGTACCTTTGACATACCTTAGGATCCTCTTGACTACAACTAAATGGGACTCTTTGGCACAAGATTGGTACCTAGCACACATACCTACCACAAAAAGTATATCGGGTCTACTAGCGGTTAGGTATAGTAAGTTACCAATCATGCTCTTATATTGTTTAGAGTCTACCATTTTCCCTTCAAGGTCACTATCCATTTTCACATTGGTTCCTATAGGTGTAGATGCTACCTTAGCATTTTCTAAACCAAATTTCTTTAACATTTCCTTAGCATATTTGGTTTGAAAGACATATGTACCTTCATTAGTTTGCTTAACCTGAAGTCCTAAAAAGAAGGTTAGCTCTCCTACAAGACTCATCTCAAATTCATCTTACATACACTTGATGAATTCTTGTAAGAAGTCATTATTTGTTGATCCAAAAATGATATCGTCTACATAGACTTGGGCAACAAATATGTGCTTATCCTTAGATTTTAGGAACAAAGTAAGGTCAATTGTTCCTCTACTAAACCCCTTAGACACTAGAAATGAAGAAAGCCTTTCATACCAAGACCGGGGAGCTTGTTTCAATCCATACAAGGCTTTTCTTAATTTATAAACGTGTCTTGGATAGTTAGGGTCCTCAAACCCGGGGGGTTATTCTACATAAACCTCTTCCTTAATGATCCCATTAAGGAATGCCGACTTCACATCCATTTGGTGAAGTGTGAAACCCATGTGAGCGGCATAGGCTAGTAGGATTCTAATAGATTCTAATCTAGCTACGGGGGCATAAGTCTCATCATAATCTAATCCCTCAACTTGGTTAAACCCCCTAGCTACCAATCTAGCTTTGTTCCTAGTGATTTTACCTTGGTCATCTAGCTTGTTCCTAAAGACCCATCTTGTGGTTACAATGGTGCAATCATTGGGCCTAGGAACCAACTCCCAAACCTCACTTCTCTCAAATTGATTTAGCTCTTCTTGCATGGCTAAGACCCAATCAACATCTCATAATGCTTCATTAATGGACTTGGGTTCTAATTGAGAGATTAGAGCTATTTGACTAGTTTGGTCCATAAAATAGGACCTAGTCCTTACTGTTTGAGTTACATCACCCACTATTTGGTCAATAGGATGATCGTGGTGATGTCTCAAGGGCCTAGAAGTTGTGGGTTCATTTACTACTTCTTCCTCTTCCTCCAGGGTACTTCTTACTCTCCCTAGATCGTTGCCCTCCAAATGTAGGTCTTGGATTCTTTGAGCAAGGGGTTGGACATCTTCTATATCCTTATCAATTGAGGCTTTTCTAGGGTAGGTATTTGTTGTTTCATCAAACTTGACATTTGAGGACTCCTCAATCACTTTTGTCCTCTTGTTGTAAACTCTATAACCCCTACTGGTGGATGAGTACCCAACTAGAATTCCTTCATCGGCTTTTGACTCAAACTTCCTTAGGTCATCTTTGGTATTTAAGATATACACCTTACATCCAAAGAACCTAAAGTAATGGACTTGTGGTGCCCTCCTATTCCATAATTCAAAAGGTGTTTTTCCTAGGAACCTATGTACCAACACCCGATTTTGAATGTAACAAGCAGTGTTAACCGCTTCGGCCCAAAAGTAGCTAGGAAGGGAATATGCATTATGCATAGTCCTAGCAGCTTCTTGTAGAGCTCGGTTTCTCCTCTCAACTATCCCATTTTGTTGAGGAGTCCTTGGGCATAAAAATTCATGCTTGTATCCATTTTCAACACAAAATTGTGTGAAATTTGAATTTTGGAACTCCCCACCGTGGTCACTTCTAATTCGATTAATTTTGAGATGTTTTTCGTTTTCTACCCTTTTACTAAATCTATAAAGAGTTCTAGGGTATCATCCTTATGTTTCATGAAGAAGACCCAAGTAAACCTAGAAAAATCATCTACAACAACTAGACAATATTTACTCCCTACGAGTGAGGGAGTACTATGGCAATCAAATAGATCTATATGCAAGAGCTCTAACGGTAAAGTAGTAGTGGTTAGGGTTTTACCTTTGTGTGATGATTTTGATTGCTTACCCTCTTGGTATGCATCACACAATTTGGTCTTCTCATACTTAATCATTGGTAGCCCCTTCACCAACTCTTCCTTAGCCACTCTTACAATGCTTCTCATGTTGATATGTCCAAGCCTCCGATGCCACAACCACCCTTCTTCTTCTTTAGACATGAAACACTTAGCAACATTGTTAGTAGCATAAGCAAGATCAAGATAATATAAATTTGTCTCTCTAAAACCTTCTAATATGACATTATTTGATTCATTATGTTTAATTATGCACTTCCTAGCATGAAATTTAACTTTAAAACCCGCATCACATAACTGACTCACACTAAGTAAGTTAAACTTCATATCTTTAATTAGGAGTACCTTATGTATAGAAATTGTGGGAGATACCTCAATGGTGCCCCTACCAATAATCCTCAATTTTCCACTATTTCCAAAGGAGACCGTCCCTTCTCTTAAGTAGTTAATAGTAGTGAACTTGCTCACATCCCCAGTCATGTGTCTTGAGCATCCACTATCTACTATCCACATAGTTGAGGTCTCCTTCACCTTTACCTATACAACATGAAAAACATACTCTTTTGGTACCCAAATCTTTGATCCATAAGCATCATTTAAAAATCTTTTAGGTACCCATGCCCTCTTGGTGTTTCCCTTAACCCCTAGTCTCCTAGATGCACCAATCCTACCCGTGAGTGATACAAAGGTCACTTCCTTTGTCTTCGGCCTATATCCCAAACCGGCCTTGTTATAAACGGCCCTTTGACTGTTGATTATCATATCTAGGTTGCTAGATCCTACTTGGAATTTCCTAAGGGCCTTTGTGAGGTCATCTACCTTTTTCTTTAGTTCCCTATTTTCAGTTTCAAGATGTGAAGCATATGATGTAATAGAACTAGCATGCAATTCTTCAAGTTTAGTAGATTCTACTCTAAGCATAACAATCTCTTCTTTTAGATCCTTAATCTTACTTCTAGCTTTAGCTAAGTCCATATTAGTGCTAGAAATAATCTTAACTAATGTAGAGGAGGGTAAGTGGTATACCTCACTTACCGAAGCTTCTGACTCAGATGATGAAGAGGAGGAGTCGCTCTCATCACTGCTTGAACTTCTTTCATCATCTGATGAGTCTGAGTGATCTTGTGCCATAAGAGCAAAATGGGAAACTTGCTCTTCTTCTTCCTCTGAGGATGATGGATCATCCCAGGTAGCCTTGAGGTTGGTGGCACCCTTCTCCTTTCCCTTCGACTTCTTCTTGTTACCTTTCTTCTTCTCCTCCTTCTTGTCATCTCTTCTCTTCAATTGAGGACACTCGTTCTTCATGTGTCCCTCTTGGTGGCAGTTGTAGCATATAATGTCCTTGGCCTTACCCTTGCCTTTGGACCCTTTCCTAGAATATGATTTGTTAGAGAAATTTCTAAAAGCTTTACGCATCTTTCTTACCATGAATGCCTCTTGGTTGCTATCCATGGAGGCGCTGGATTCCTCTGAATCTGATGAGGAGGAGTAGACCACCTTCTTCTTCTCCTTTCTCTTCTTCTTCTCCTTTTCTGCAATAAAGGCAATACCCTTCTCTTTGGCCAAGACGTTAGCTTGCTCGTGTAGTTCAAATTCACAAAATAAGTCATCTAATTTAACTATGGACAAATCCCTTGATGCCTTATAAGCATCAACCATGGATGCCCACAAGTGGTTCTCGGGAAGGCTTGTAGAACATACCTGACAATATCCCGGTTCTCGATCATTTCTCCAATCATGTGGAGCTCATTGATTACTTCTTTCACCCTTCCATGTAGTTGGCTGATAGTCTCGTTGCTCTTCATGGAGAGGGATTGGAGTTGGGCCACGAGCAAGTCCTTCTTTGCTCTTCTGGACTCATTTGACCCCTCGTTCAATTCCACCAATTTATCCCACAGTTCCTTGGCGCTCTTGAACGGCCCCACCTTGTTTAGTTGCTCCTTTGAGAGCCCGCACTGCAGTGTGGTGGTGGCCTTGGCATTGGACTGCGCCCTCTTCATTACCTCCTTCGACCAGGATCTCATCGGTGTCGGTTCTCCTCTTTCATCGTCGGGTGCCTCGAAACCATCTGCAATACTAATCTAATTCTCAATATCGTTCATAAGGTAATATTGCATCCTACCTTTCCAGTACGCGAAGTCATTCCCGTCGAAGAAGGGTGGTCGTGTAGTGGAGTATCCCTCTTGAAACGCCATTATACTTGCTCCGGTTGACGGTGAGTTCTTCCAAAACGAACCGGCTCTGATACCAACTGATGGATCGCTTAGCGTGCTAGAGGGGGGGTGAATAGCACTTTTTCGGTTTGATTTTTACAAAGTCGTTAGCGCAACGGAAACAATAATATGCAAAGTAAATATGAACAATTCTAACAACAAAACATTTACTTGGTATCCACCCAGATGGGTGACTAATCCAAGGATCCGTGCCGTACACCACTTCCACTATCAAATATCTCCTTCAGGTGGAGAAACCTTTATAGTGGTGATCTTCCTCTTTATAGAATGTAGTAGAGTAAGAGAGAGGAAGAAGAGAACACTTTTCAGACGAGCAACACTTCGTTGTTGTACGGAACCGTACCGCTCACGTACAAAAATGTTCTCCTTTTATAGGAGAACAGGACAAACTCGCAGTCTGTCCAGCCCTGCACCAGTCGACTCCCCCTGGGGCAGTCGACTGGCCTAGCATTAATTGCTAGCCAACGGCTAGTTTTTGGGGTATACCAGTCGACTGCCCCAAGGGCAGTCGACTGGTCCGAGGCCGAAAACTTTCTGTGAATTTTGGCAGTCGACTGGCCTGGGGCAGTCGACTGCCCTTCCTCTCAGCTTAGTCCCAGCCACTCCGAACCTTCTCCTTCACGTGTGCCTTCAGGTCTGCTCCCTTAGCTTGCCTCTTGAAGTCCTCTTCCTCTTGCTATCGTCCCTCGGATGCACACGCAATCCTTCCCTTGGCTTGCCTCCATGCCACCCTTCACGTGTGCCCTTGAAGTCCACTTCCCGGCTTGCCCTTGGAGCTCTCCTCCCTCGGCTCTCGTCCCTCGGATATGTCCACCATGTGTGATTCTCCTAAGTCCTGCAAACTCAATCACACACATCAAATTCAACATAACACTCTAACCTTAAACATCTTCACACACACACATCAAAACCATGATCTTCCAATCATTTAATGGTCGATTGCCTCAACACCATTTACAACCAACAGGATTCGAACCTTCAGGCAATAGACTTCAACTCTTCTTGCATGACGTTAATCGACTTTTTAGGTTTAGAATATTGTTTGATTTCTTGGAAAGATGTAGGATCACTTTCCAACCCTATATCAAAATTATGCTCTTGGAGATAAACATAGTCGTGAGTATTCGTGTTTCTCCGTTCCCTTGTGGATCACCTTAAGGGCACTTGTGTTTGAGGTGGTTGAGATGTCTGCTCATCAATATGAGGCAATACTTTAATTTCAATGGTAGGCTCCTCCAATTGCATTGGAGATGTTATGGGAATATATTGATTCACTACGCTCACTGAATGTGCAATATCCATAATGTGTGATATGGTAACCATACCACTACTGATTGCACTAATAGTGTCCATAGGAGGATCACCAACGCTTTCCTCAAAAGATACTTTCCTGATTTTATCGCTCCCACTATTCTCAATAAATTTGGCATTTTCTATTTCGAAGAAGGATATATTAGAGGGATCATAAAATTTATACCCTTTTGATTTCTCAAAGTAACCTACAAATTTGCAGCTAACACTTCTTGAGTCTAGTTTCTTTTCATTAGGCTTGTAAGGCCTAGCCGCAGCTGGACAACCCCAGACGTGTAAATGTCTAATGCTAGGCTTCCTATCCGTCCACATCTCAAATGGGGGTTTAGTTACTGTCTTACTAGGTACTCTATTGAGTAGGTAAACTACAATCTTGAGTACCTCACCCCACAAAGACTCTAGTAGAGAAGTGAAAGTCATCATACTTCTCACCATGTTTTTTAAGGTTCGATTGCGACACTTAGCTACACTATTCTAACTAGGTGTACCAGGTATGGTATACTGAGGCACAATCCCACACTCAGCAAGGTAATTTGCAAAAGGTCCTAGACGTTGTTCACCTGATCCATCATATCAACCATAATATTCTCCTCCAGGGTCGGATCGGACGACTTTAATTTTCTTACCTAGTTGAAGTTCAACTTCGGCTTTGAAATTTTAAAACATGTCCAAAGATTGTGACTTCTCATGAATAAGGTACAAATAGTCAAATCTGGAATAGTCGTCTATGAAGCTAATAAAATATGTATGCTCATTCCAAGATGCCTTAGGGAATGATCCACAAATGTCCGTATGTATTAGCTCTAAAACGTCACTACAACGACTAGCCCCTTTGTTCCTTTTGTTAGTTGTCTTCTGTTAGTATTGTGAGAGAAGTGTCCTAAGGCAATCGCCTTATGATTGTAATCATTTATTTTAATAAATGAATATTCACTATTTGAGTATACATGCTTGTGTATTTGATTGAGATCTTGAACTCATTTACTGAATGTCCGCAATACAATTCACAGCATGAGAGAATTTGTGATGAATTCACAACTAGTGATTATCTATACATGTGCAATTGTGAAGTATTGAAATTGTCCCTAGTCGATGAATTGATAAATACGGACACTATCAATTCTGTTGAGACTAGCATGGGTTATTCTCTAATCAGCTGATTCTCACTGGCTGGAGACATTGGGATGTTAGGAGATAAACATGAATGCAAGTTAAGGGAACTAGTTCATTGGAGTGACTGGCTGTAAAACTTCATATGGTAATCTACATATAGATATGTCAATGAAGTTCTTATTGCAGCTTAAGTGCGATGTTCCTTTGACTTGCGGTGTTCAAGTCATCTTGGTCATGGAGACTTATACTTTGACATCTTAAGCAAGCATCTCTAAGAAGGTGTGGACCCAGGATGGTTGGGTATAAGCCGAAGTGCCCGAAGATGTTTGAACAGCCTACAAAGTATTCACCACTCCTTGCAAGGAGATGTATACCCAAGGCCTATCGTCGGATTGTTACTCGAAGCCTCTGGCCAGAGCATCACATGTTCAGAGTATGAATCTCTCAGAAACATGAGAGTAACTAGAATCCGTAGGACGAGAAAAACATTGCTTGGGCTAGGTGTGACGTAGTCAGCCTAGTGGGGACTGACACACATAGACCGTGTCCTGAACCAAGTGGGTATAAGATGGTAAAGGGAATGGGGCACGATTCATTATAGCTGCTGAAGGGTTTCAGAATTATTTCTAAGGTCAACCGTTGATCTTTCGATTAATTGGGGATCATGATGTACTACTAGGTGGCACTCATGATCGTTCTATAATTGGTTAATTATAGACGGCCAACATAAATCGAAAGCCTATTTAGTCACACGTACTACGAGTAATCCCAGGGATTTAAAACGAGTTGAAAATTGGATTTTCCGATCAAGAGAGATAAGTCGAATCTGAATTTTTCAGAGACGCATCGGAAGCATAAAATGGCTAAGTCTTTTGAAGACTTATTAGATGAATTAAATGAGTTTAATTCGTATGGTATAGGCTTGGGTTTGGCCGGCCAAAGAGGGTCCCCACCTTCATTGTTTGGCCGGCCACATTAAAAGGGGAGAACCAAATTGTTTGGTTCAAATTATAAAATAAACCGAGCGTGGTTTGTTTTATAAAATTATGGATAATATATATAAATTTTTATAAATCGATGTTTGGTTTATTATTTTCATGGAAATTAAAATAAACTTTAAATAGTTTATTTTATTTTATAAAATCAATTATGAATTGATTTTTCCATGATAAGAAAAATTTACATAATAAATTTCTTGTGAAAATTTATTCCATAATAAAAAGGGAGACATGGTTGTTTTTATTATAAATTAAATTATGATAAAAACTCGGCATGATGGAATAATTCATAGAAAAATTTATATGATAAATTTCTTATGAAAATTTATTCCATAAAAAGGAGACTTGGCGATTGAGAGACTACTATATAAAGGAACCAAGGCAAGACTTGGAAATCAATCTAAGAAATCTAGAAATAAGCTCTCTCTCTCTCTCCTTCTCTCCCTCTCCCTCCTCTAGTGCTGCCGGCCCTAAAAGGAGGACCCCTTTGTTGCCGTGAGCTTCATCTACCAAGCAGCTGCCGAAGAAGAAGAAGAAGCGAGCGCAACTCCTTCCTTCCTCTCGGAATTTTGATTTCGTTCTTCGTTTGGTGGTTAGTCTTCCCATCTCTCTCTTGGTATTCTTGTCGTGCCTTTGAAGAATGTAGTAGTTCTTATCGGCACGAAACTCGTGGCTTTACGAAGTCATCCCGAAGAAAACTCGGCGTGGACGCGAATAGAGGCGGAGCTTCCAAGGGACGCTTACGGTTGGATCTCGACCCTTCCTTCGAGTTACGCGAGGTATTATGTAAATTAGTTTACTTTCTGCAAAATTTTAATATATGATCATGTCTACACAATATAAGGTTGCATGCTTAGATGTGTGGTTAAATAATTTGGGAAATTATTTATGCTAAATCTTCCGCTGCACGTAATAAATTTAAAAATTACGAACCCGCATCCATGTCAACATGCACCCGGTCCCAACAGTGGTATCAGAGCCGGTTAGTGTTCGACATAATCATATAATTGTTTTGCGGAAAACTTTGTCATGATCTCAATTTTGGAAAATTTTTCAATTATGGAAACTTTCCAATTATGATAAAATTTAGATTTAGGAATTTCAAAGTTTGAAAATCCTCATGAAATTTCGCAAACTTTTGAAATATCCTAGTTTCTGAAATTTTATGATAATTGTGAAAACTTCCCATTTTGGAAAACTTTCCAATTTTAGAAATTTCCTATTTTGGAAATTTTCCAATTTTGGAAATATGTAAGTTTTCTTTGTACCAGAAACTTACAAATATTTTGAAAGCCTTTTATTTTTGGAAACTTTACATTTATGGAAAGCTCGCAATTTTGGGCACTTTCTTTCAAGAAAGTCTAGACAAATTTATGGAACATTAATTGACAATTAAATTTGAATTGGTTTTTAAATTATTAACAAAATTCTTTACTTTGGGGAGTGCCTCGGGGAGCCACCCAAATTAAAGTTAGTTGTTGTAATTTAATTTCCTATTTTGAATAAGAATTATCAAGTTTAATTTGGCTACACCTCGGTGAGCGGGCCAAATTAGATTTACGACAAATTTCTTTTCTTTGGGTATCTGAGCCTCGGAGAGCCACCCAAAGAAAATAATTTATTGTAATTAATTAGTCTATAAATAAAATATGTGATCAAATCTTGGAAAATTTTGAGGTGATTCTCAAACGATAATTTCCTTATTTGATTTCTTACATATTGTTATCTCCAAAATTAATTAGGAAAATTGTTTCCTATAGAGTTTATTTCCTTAAATAAGATTTTCATGAAAATAATATATGGTTGAATTAAGGGAATCTATCTCTTAATTTAATAAGATTTGATTTAGAGAAATCAAAGTCTTAAATGTAACGACCCAGAAAATTCTCTTAATATTTTCTTAAAATATTAAGCATGTCTAAATAATTTTCCAAGGGACCTAGAAATATTAAGGAGAACTTTGGCCTAGAAAATCCATATTTTCTCATTTAAATTGAGAAAACTAAGTACCAATGAGCTTTAAATGGGCTCCAAAAATGGGTATTAATTAGGTAAAAATTAATATAAATTAGGTAAAATTAATATAAATATAAAAGAATTTTATTTAGGAATATTAGCATAATTATGGGTGATTTTAGGGCGATTTTCGGAATTTAAAAAAATAAAAATAATAAAATAAATGAAATAAAAATAAAGGTGCATGAGCCAAGGATTGAACCTTGGACCTCTTGTACAACCATGTATGCACTAACCAACTCACCTAGCAAGGTATTGTTAGGAGGGAATGAAGTGGATATTGGTTAAGGCATAGAAGAAGATGAAAAGTCATGGAGAGACTCTTCATTTGCCTCCTTAATGGGCTATTAAAGGGGGGTTTTGGGAGTTACCTCTTCTTCCCATCACTTGCATTTCGATACCTCTCCCTTCCCTCATCCTAGCCGAATTCCCAAGGAGGGGTTCTCCCTTGGAAAAGCTTCCTCCAAGGTTCCATCTCCTAGATCTAAAGTCTCTTCCAAGGATACAAGGATAAGGGTGTTCAAGGGTCCAAAGATCTTACCATTTTCTTCTCTTCCAAGGTTCAAAAAATCAAGAAACCCAAGGTAAGACTCCCTCACCTGTGGTATAATAGTTCCCTATGATTTTTATGATTTTTAGTATGATATATAGTGGTTGGTTTTCGAATTGGATGTTGAAAGGAAAGAAAACCGAGACCCTCATGTTTAAGGGTTTCGGCCACCATGATTTACAGGTCTATAATTATGCTAAAAATCATGATAATGCTATTTAATGTTCCCTTATGATTTGTAGAGGTTAAGTATAATTTTTGGGAATTTTTGGAGTACCCTAGGACACCCTAGGATTTCGGCCAACATGAAAGAAACAAAACTAAGAACCCTCATGTTTAAGGGTTTCGGCCACCATGATTTACAGGTCTATAATTATGCTAAAAATTATAATGTTATTTAATGTTCTATTATGATGTTTAGAGGTTAAGTATAATTTTTGGGAATTTTTTGAGTATCCTAGGACACCCTAGGGTTTCGGTCAACATGAAAGAAACAAAACTAAGAACCCTAAGTTTAAGGGTTTCGGCCACCATGATTTATAGGTCTATAATTATGCTAAAAATCATGATAATGTTATTTAATGTTCCCTTATGATGTGTATAGGTTAATTATAATTTTTGGGAATTTTTGGAGTACCCTAGGACACCCTAGGTTTCGGCCAACATGCAAGAAACAAAACTAAGAACCCTAAGTTTAAGGGTTTCGGTCACCATGATTTAAAGGTCTATAATTAAGAAAAAAATATTGATAATGTTAATTTATGTTCCCTTATGATGTGTGGAGATTAAGTAAAAATTCTGGGAATTTTTGGATTACCCTAGAGACCCCATATGTTTCGGCCAACCTCAAGGGCCCAAGGGTTAGGGTTGAGCCTTTAACTTCAAGTATATGTTTATGTGTTTCCATGATAAGTATGATAAGTATATGTTCAGGATATGAATGATGCCATGATAAGAATGATAGGGTTATGATCACGATAAAAATGATGCTATGATATGTTAGGTTCATGATATGAATGATGTCATGTTAAGTATGTTATGTTTATGTTTAAGAATGAGGATGATGCCATGTTTAAGAATGAAAATGATGCCATGTTAAGTATGTTATGTTTATGTTTAAGAATGAAAATGATGCCATGTTTAAGAATGAAAATGATGCCATGTTAAGTATGTTATGTTTATGTTTAAGAATGAAAATGATGCCATGTTTAAGAATGAAAATGATGCCATGTCTAAAAAAAAATGAAGGTGAAGAATGAAGTTAAGGTTCATGCCTTTAAGGCATAATGATGATGTTAAGTATGATGAATGAATGAATATGCTATGAATGATGATGAATGAAAGATGATGCTTATGTCTTTAAGGCATAAATATGCTAAGACGGCACGGTCGATGGTCGACGGTACGACGGTCGTGAGGACCGGTAAATGGGCCGGTAGACGGGCCGAGCCGTAACAAGTTATGCTATGTTAAAGATGCCATGAATGCCATATGAATGATGAAGCATGAAAAGTATTTTACTTTATGTATGGGCTTGTACCGGACCGAAGTATGGGTCCAATGGATGGGCACCTTAAGAACGCCCCGGTTTTGGACTACCGTAGCTGTCCACAGTTCTGGTACTACCGGAGCTGTGCAACAGGGATGGGCACCTAAGAACGCCTCGGTTCAGGGACTACCGACTATGCTGTCCTTACCCTAGTAGGTTGGGGCTCGCGACCTCGGACTTGCTAGGGATGCGCGCAATGATGTATGTATGTGGTACAAGCCGGGGACCCCAAATGATGTTATGATGATTATGTTTAAGCAAATTAAAAGTATGTTTTAAAAGTTAAGCATCCCTTATGTATATGCATTCCACTCATGCATCCATTCATGTTATGCATTATGCTATGTAATTCCAAGATTTTATGCTTACGTTTCATGTTAAGAAGTATGCATGAGAATGAATGATCTATGCTATGATTATGTTAGGAAGATGTTCATATGCCATGATAGGATTTATGCCATGAATTATGTCATGCTTAGAATGTCTACTATGTTTATGAGTTATGCCATGAATTATGCCATGCTTAGAATGTCTACTATGTTTATGAGTTATGCCATGAATTATGGCATGCTTAGAATGTCTACTATGTTTATGTCTATGCCATGGATCATGCTAAGCTTAGAATGGTTACTATGTTTATGTTCATGCCAAGTATTATGCCATGCTTAGAATGTTACTATGTTTATGTTCATGCCAAGCATTATGCCATTCTTAGAATGCTACTATGTTTATGTTCATGCCAAGTATTATGCCATGCTTAGAATGCTACTATGTTTATGTTCATGCCATGCTATGTATACGATATGTGATTTAAGATGTTATGTCCTAAGTAGAGCACCAAGTATGTTAATGTTTTCATGTGCTCATTATGAGATGATGAATGATGAATGGTTTTGTGAGTAGGAAAGAGTCTTACTAAGCCTGTGTGCTTATAGTCTTATTTCCTTATACCGCAGATCATTCAAGGGGACAATGATGGAAGCAGCAGGAGGGCAAGAACGCATGTGTGTAGTAGTGACTTGGCCCAGGAAACTCTATGTTTACTGTTTATGTTAGAACTTCACCTTGGTTACTTATATGTCTGAATAATGACCTATGGAACCTTATGATATGACGTTACGTATGACATGATATGATATGATGCTTAAGTTCAAAGTTAATATGCTAAGGTTCCTATGTCGTCATTAAGTTAAGAATGGTAACAGGACATGTATAAGTTAAAGTTATTCCGCTGCCTTATGATGTCTACATGCCCTAAGCATGTTAACGTAACGCCGCTTATGGAAAAAAAAGCGGGCGTTACAGGTTGGTATCAGAGCAGTAACCATCTCACTACACACACATCAAGCCATCTTCCTGCCGTTTCCAAGTAAGTACCTCTTTACAAATCTTATAGTAAAATGTTTTATGATTTAGGATATGCAAGTATGAACGATAGTTATGATTAGGATATGCAAGTATGAACGATATGCAAGTATGAACGATAGTTATGATGAAAGGTACCTTAAGATATGTAACGATGAACGATATTTTTTTAGGAATTAGATGCTTAGAATAAAATAGGGGTAGAAAAGAACTGATATTGATCTTACTTGTCTTCGGTGAAGAAAAACATGGCTAGAAGACAGAGTAACCGACTTAACGAGGCAGCCCCACCGCCTGATCTGGTGCAAAT
>JAGFNQ010007329.1:172576-224767 GCA_024364735.1 Boesenbergia rotunda | reverse complement strand
TAGGATTTCTACTTGGAAGCGGCAGAGGAAGCTTGATGTGTGTGTGGTGGAGGGGAAATCTGCTCTGATACCAACTTGTAACGCCCGACCTTATATCTACCCTTAAGGCGGGGTTACGGGTCCATACATTCATATCATTTATCAAGTTAAGCATGTATATCCAAACAAAAAAATTACAATACAAGAAGTGTACTAAGCATGCTTATTGAAGACTAATTTACCAAGCAAGGTATTTTCATTTCTTTTATATCTACATGCATTTACAACCTAATAGGAAGATCATTTAACACACTATAGCATGGAATCTCAAGTGAGAATATAGCCAGAGTTATCTAGTCTTAGATACATGCAAAAGAAGCATTCATAAGCAACAGAAAATAGTAAATATCTAGCATTTTACTTAGCATGCATACTACAAGAATTAGACATTAATGATAGTATTATCTAACATGACATAGGTTTCATATCTCTAACTTAATCAACAGTAGAGTAGTCATAATCATCACACATTCAGAGTATAGTAATACAATTTCAATCTTTTATTGGAAGCAGTTTAGATTCTAGACAAAAATAAGGTAGATAAGAATCTTTCGTCCTTTCCCGAGCCATCACCACACACATCCTCTAGCCTTCCCTCTGCCTCTTCCTTTAGTTCAAGTATTTCTTACCGCTATCTGCAGCATAAGAAAAACAACATGAACTAGTAAGCAAAACATGCTTAGTAAGAATCCAGGCCTACTCGCAAAACCATATCGATACATCATATCATGTATTCAGTAATCAAGATAGAACAAGATTATAAGCATCATAAACATCTCATCAAAGCATCATAAACATCCCATCAAATATCTCTAAGTACTTTACAGAACAAGTTTATCACATAATGAGAAAATGTTTTCAAAAGGTTCCATAAAGGTAAGTACTTAAAAATACAATATCATCCAGGGCCCAGTTGTAGTACCACATCAAGCGCGTTCCCTAATGAGTTGGGGTAGCGAGCCACCAACCCATTTAGGGCAGGACCCTTCCGTCCTACCAATGCCATGACCTTTAGTTAACATGCACATTGGATTTGTTTAACGACCCCCTTCCGAGTCGGGTACACAACTTTCAAAGTAAAGTATCTTAACATGTAATTACATATACATGCATATGCTTAAAGGTACTCCTAATAACATCTTCAAGGGACACACCACTCTTCAAGGGTGCTCATGATCCCCTAGGGACACACCACACATTTAGGGGTGCTCTTGATCCCAATTTCAATAGAGTATCCTTTTTCAAGCATATTATCAAACACATCATGTTCATATCATCAAGGTGCCCCATGGGCTATAAGGCATGCTTTTATACCTAACAAGATAGGTTATATAAATTATACACACCTCATATAAGTGATAGCATGCTTCATGGTTTCATTAAGCACTTCCCAACCCTAGAACTAGGGTTGGCCGAAAGTCACAGGTAAAGGAGTTTGGTTTTCCAATCAAGCATTCATTCAAGCATTCTTACAAACACCTCACCTATACTTATTAAGCATGGATATATCATAAGGAAAATCATACCACCTTAAACCCTAATTCCCCTAGGGTTGGCCGAAACCTTGTAGGGTAGAGTAGGCTAGGTTTTTGACATCCAATCTTTACACAAACATTTACACAAATATCTTATCTACAATACTAATCATGGAAACATAATAGGATAGCAAGCAACTCAAAAGCCCTAATTTTTTCTCCCTTGGCCGAAAGTTATATAGGGTACCAAACCCTAATTTTGTCTTCTCAAAAATTTGGAAAACAACACACATGTGTATAGAGTCCCTAGGGCACTAGCATGTATCAAGGTTTGATAAAAAAAACCCTTCTCTTGGACCCCTTACAAGGGGTGGCCGAAACCCTCTACAAGGAAAAACCCTAGGTTTTGTTCTTGACACCATGAAGAAAAATCCATCTACATGTATACCTTAAGTCTCAAGGTCTTCCCATGCATCAAGGAAGGAACCAAAGCCTCCCTTGAAGGTGTTGGCCGAAATTTACAAGAAGGAAAACACCCATTTCAAAATCAATCAAAGCATGGAAATCACACAAGAACGATTACACTGCAGGCGAGAGGACACTTACATCATAGCGCTGGAATTTCACCTTCTCTTAAACTGTAGGGTACCCTACACTTGGAGGGTATGTGAAAATCCTTTTCTTCCCAATCTTCTCTAGGGTTCCTTAGACTTGGTAGAGGGCAAGGCACTTGGATTTTCCTCCTTGCAATTGCCCTAGGGTTAGAACCCTAGGGTTGAAATTTCGAAAACACAAGGGAGAAGGCAATGGAATTTTCGGTGAGGAAGAGAAAAGGAAGAAGAAGAAGAAGAGGAGTTATTCCAACTTCCCTTATTTATACTTCTCTCATGAAAAGACATGTCTCTTCACTCTTACACACTTATCAAGCATGTTTCTTATCCTCTCAACAAGAAACAATGCTTGGTCTAGTGGTTAAGACATGGAGAGTGCAACTAGGAGGTTCAAGGTTCAATCCTTGCTCCCTCCATTTTTATCACATTTTGCACTAATCCATATCAAAGCCCATTAAGCCAAGCCCATCATGAAATTTCATAATATTAATAATATTTCATGGATTCATAATATTTCATAATATCCCATAAATATTATTTCATAATATTTTTAATATTTCATATTCATGAATCCATAATATTTCATGATAATAATTCATGAATTTCATAATATTTCATATTCATGAATTCATAATATTTCATGATCTTCCATAATAATATTTCATAAATTTCATGATATTTCATAACATTCTATATGGGAAAATTTTGGGGCGTTACATACCTTCTTCCTGAATAAGCGCAGAACCCATGGCTTGCTCAGCTATGGATAGGTAGACAAATAGCGTTTCTCTCTCCAACGGCTTATATTGGATGGGGAGTTCAGAGAGATATACTTTTAAGTCTGTAAAAGCCCTCTCGTATTGATCATCCCATTCGAACTTGACAGCTTTTCTCAAAATTTTGAAGAATGGCAAAGTTCTATCAGCAGATCTAGAGATGAACTGGGACAGAGCTATAATTCTGTCATTCAGTCGTTGTATGTCTTTGAAATTGCGAGGGGATGACATGTTGAGAATGGCTTGCAATTTTTCCGAATTAGCCTCAATTCCTCTTTCTGTCACCATGTACCCGAGGAACCAACCACTTTTCACCCCAAACAAACACTTAGTGGGGTTTCATTTCAGTCCGTTGGCCCTCAAGGTAGTGAATGTTTTCTCTGGGTCGGCTATCATGTCCTTCCCCTTCTCCGTCTTAACCAGGATATCATCTATATATACTTCAATGTTCCTCTCAATATGGTGGCGGAAGATCTTATCCATCATCTGCTGATAGGTTGCTCCTGCATTACACAACCCGAACGGCATAATATTGTAGCAGTAAGTATCATACGCCGTTACAAAACTAACCTTCTCTTGGTCTTCCCGAGCAAGGGGAACCTGGTGGTATCCCTGATATGCATCCAACATTGAAATAAATTCACAACCGAAAGTCAAATCTATCAGCTAATCAATGCCAGCCAAGGGGTAACAGTCTTTAGGGGAGACTTTATCTAAATCACAGAAATCAATACAGACCTGCCATTTACCCTCGGGCTTAGGGACTAGTACAACATTCGCCAACCAGGTCGGGAATTGAACTGCTCTGATATGCCCGGCCTTCAACAACATTGCGGCCTCTCCATGATTATCTTGTCTTGCTCTGGTGCAAAGTGTCTTCGCCTCTGCTTCACCAGCCGGGCTCCCGGGGTGATATGCAACCGATGCGTGGCCAAGGTAGGGGGACTCCCTTGATTTCTTCAGTAGCCCATGGAAACTTGTCCTGATGGTCCATTAAGCAGTTGATCAGCCAGCTTCTAAGTTCTGGCACAAGATTAGCAGCAATTCTTGTGATTTCTTCATCTTGTTGAGGATGAATTTAGACTTCTTCGCTTTCGACCTCCCTACCTTACTCTTTAACTCCTTCTTCTCGGGGATTGGCCAGGTCGATTTAAAAGGCTTCATGTGTCCTTGAGTTCTTGCGAGCTTCTGTTCTGACCTCCCCACTATAGCACCGCCGAGAAGCCAGTTGGTCTCCTTTGACTTCAGCTACCTGCTCCCCCACCGGAAATTTGATCTTTTGGTGGGAGACTGAGACCACCGCCTGAAATAGGCTGAGTGTCGGTCGCCCCAGGATGGAGTTATAGGATGATGGGGCATCCACGATCATAAAGGAAGTTCTCCTGTCCTCTGTAGCATGTCGTCCCCCAGCGACAGAGATAGGGAGATCTGTCTCATTGGTTGTACTCTGTATCCGGTGAAGCCGAAGAGCGGGGTGGAGACAGGATGCAACTTATCCTCGTCGACCTGCATCTAGTCTAGAGCTGACTTGTACAGGATGTTGACGGAGCTACATGTATCCACAAAGATGCGTTTAACCTCGTAATTAGCTTTTTGGACGAGGATTACCAATGCATCTTCATGTGGGGCTTCCACGTCCTCCAGATCGACAGGGCTGAAGGAAATAACAGGCCCTGGTGCTTTTCGTTGTTCGTTCTGATAGCGTAAATTTTCAGTCGGTGGGTATGGGCCTTGCCCGATGAGAGTCTCCTACAGTCGATCCTCTTGAGATTACTCCCACATGGCCCGATGGAGGTCCGCGAGCCAGTGCCTTGCCTTTCTTGGGATCCCTTTCAAGGGAGATAGACTAGTGGGGCACTACCTCCTGACTTCTTTTTCTTGAAGGTCACCGGGACCGATGCCTGGATCTGTCCTCTCCTGATTGTTGTCGATGAGGGGAATGGCTTCAGTGAGGAGATCGCTGTCGATATCCCTCTTTGATCCACCATTTGTGGGGCTCAACATCTGCGTCCTTAGATCTTCTCTTCTTCAAGGTATAACACTCTTCTGTAGAGTGTGTTGTGTTGTTGTGGAAGTCGCAGTACTTCTTCGGTGGCTCAGGTCCCTCGGTGTCGTCCGTCTCCACAAACCTCTTCTTGTCGGCCCAGTGATCCTTCCGGAGCGAGAATCTTTTGCTCAAGTTGGAGCGGGTGGTTATCTCCTCTTGGATCGTAACGAGATTTGGATAGGGACTCCCTCCGAATGATTGTGACGGGTGTGCCACACCTCCTCAACGTTGACGTGCTTGACTGACCGACCCAATAAGTCATCGAAGCTAGCCGGTGGCTTCTACACTAGCGACCAAAAGAAATCTCTTTCAAAGAGTCCTTGCGTGAAGGCGATGATGAGGATCTCTGAAGTGGCGGTTGGCACGTCCTGAGCCACTCGATTAAACTACTGGACATAGTCCTTCAGCGGTTCTTAGGTCTTCTATAGGATCTATAGGCAAAAATATTTATAAATCGCAGTGGAAATACTAGATCCCATGAGCGATCCATGCGAAAGAAAACTCATACAAAGTTAATTTACAAATTCCTATCATATAGGTATACCTTTGGCGCGTACCCTTCGCTTATCCTGCTTATCCGAGGTATGTCAGGCACGTTCAAGTGTCTGTGCCTGTATGTGTATCCATACTAACACGACCTCTCAAGCTTCAGAGAAGAATCGCCTTTGTGGTGGTAGCTATAACAGGAGATTCACAAAGCAAGAAGGAGAGGGAGAAGAGGATTTTCGGCCAAGAGAATGAGGGGAAAGAAAAATGACAAGTTCTTCATCCAAATGACAAGAAAAACTCATTTATACTCATCCAATGAATATGAAGAGTTTTTGTCCTTTTAGCTTCCCTCCATTAATGCCAATAAAAACCCAATTAGAGCACATTTTCTCATGTGGCTCTTCAACTTCTCTTCATCTAATGAAGAGAAACTTTTCATCTTCCTCTATTCACTACAAGAATTTTTGAATTCAACAACACCCAATAGACAACGGTTTTTCAAAAAGCCATTGTCTTTTTTTTATTTAACAACGATTTTTTCAAAAACCGTTGATGTTGAAAAATTTTTTGCGGAAAAAGACAACGGTTGTTAAAAAATCATTGTCTTATGTATGTCAAAGACAACGATTTTTTTAAAACTGATGTCTATTTGGTTGGTTACGACAACTGATTTTAAATAACCGTTATCTATCTATGTTGCTTACGTGGTAATACACAACAGCGAGCGAGTGAGCAAGCACGAAAATGAAAACATCCGCCATTTATCAGTGCCCTAACCCTCTGCCGAACCTGACACCTCCTCTTTTCCCCCTCCTTTCATTTTCTCCCTCTTGCCCGACGCCAACCTCTTCGAGCACGCAGAGCAAGCCACAGGAGCACCGTCTCCGAGCTCTAGCAACACACGCAAAGCCCTCCTCTTGCTCTCGATCGCAGCGAGTACAAGCCGACTTTCCCTCTTCTTCTCCTCTTCCTCCTCGTTGCAACCACCCACTAAGCCACCGCCGACGGCAGGTTTTCCACGTAATCCCTCTTCCGTGCGGTTCTCTTCTCCATGGAAGCAGGCCTGAAAAAGTTACGTTCCATTTGAAACGGGGAGAAGAGAAGAAGAGACGATAATAGAAAAGAGTCACGATCATGCCGCAGTCACAGCAGCAGCTTGCCCCTTTTCTCTCTCTCACCTTCTCCATATCTCGATTGGTTTTGTCACTGCTTGTTGGGGATTCCATGCGGGGTGGAGATGGAAGCCCTAGCACGCTCCAGGAGGTCCTCGTCACTGGGTGCCTCGCCGGCGAGGAAGAGGCAGCCGGAGATGGCCAGCCCCGACTACATCCGAAAGGGATCAGTTTCTCATTCTCTTTCCGCTTCCTCGCCCTCATACGCTTCTCATTTCTCATAAACTCTATAACATTTTGTCCCCAAAACCCTTCTTTTTTTTTTTCTGCCCTTCGGATTTTCAAGATTAGTCATGTTTCAATTTTGTTGGGGTTTCTATTTTGTTGGGGTTTCAATTTTGGCAAATTACTCTGTGATTGTTTCCAGATTGGAATTTCTTCTCATCATCACAGAGGGATAGGATAATATCTGATGTTATAGAACCTTCTCCATGGACAATATTTGGCTGTGATAATGGTAAATATATATTAGATAATTGTGCCATCCACCAAAGCTTCATATTTAGCTCATAGAGCTTGTGCAGGTCTACGGTTGTTCAAAGAAGGAAGGAAGGGCAATCTTTATAGCAAGGAAATTACTGGATGACTGAAAAAATTTGCACAAAAGATTTCAATGCACTGATTACACATTTTTTTGCAGCATCATGATGATAATTCGGCCATAATGGCAGTAGGTGCAGTTGGTGCAAGTCCTGAAGATGTTTTCTATCAAGTTATTTCTCTTGGTCCATTGAGATCAGAGTAAGAGTCGTGATTCATTCTTCTCTACATTTTCTTTTCCTGTCACCTATTAATCGAGCAGATGTCATCATAAGAAAACTTTTACAGTTCTAGCCATTTCTTTGATGTGCAATTAAAATTGCAAACATAAAGTGAAGTTGCAGTAGGTTTCACCATCATATTCTCTACTTTAGTTGAGTTGTCCGTATGAATTTTCTTGCAGATGGGAATACTGTTTCGAGCAAGCTACTATATTAGAACATTTAGATTGTCACACAGATATTATCCATGTGAAATTTCGTCATGATTGGTTGCCTAGGTGAGATTTTTTGGTTAGACTTACAAAAATAAAGTGCTCTTTCTATTTTGTTTGGCTTGTTTATTTTAGTTCCTAGCGGATCTTGACAGAATGAAATCTACCTTAGGGGTATGAAACCAAGGGACGTATTAATAAGGCGTTATTGGAGGAGGGAAGAAGATGGAACGTATGGTAATGTGGAGAACTTGTTTAGTTTTATTTTACCAATGATCTTCACAATAACTTAACTCTTAGATTGCCTCTTCTGTCCAGTAATCCTCTTCCACTCTGTTTTCCACCAAAAATGCCAACCTAATAAAGGATGTAAACGTGCCTATGTTAAAGGTAAGTTCCTTAAATGGAGCCTAAATAAATATTTTTAGAATTTCATTGATAAGTTTTATTATGTTCTGGTTAGGCGAGTGAGATTTATAATTTCTGTATACCATGCGCTGATGGTGGATATGTTATTACTCCTATAAACCAAGGAAAAGAATCTGTAGTTAAGCACATGCTTGCTATTGATTGGAAACTATGGGTGCCTCGGCTTTTCACCTCTGCCAGAGAACACATTACCATTAGAATGCTAAAGCGAGTTCCAGGTAAGTGTCCCTTTAACATTTTACCGACTTATGTCACTTTTGTTGTCCTATTACAAATAAGTCAGTGGCATTGCTAATTTGCAGCACTAAGGGAGATGTTCCAAGCTAAACTAGGAAACTACCCTGGTTCATATGTAAGGTTTTCTCTATATATCGAATATTTTTATTTCAATATACCACTTTTTGAATTTCGCACATTACATATTGAGATGATAATCATGCGTGCACAAAGGTGGCACCTATAGTCTGACTCTCTTTAGATACTTGGTCAACAACTATTTTTGATAATGTGATAGAAAACAAATTCTCTCTGCTTTTCCATTGGTTAGATAGTGTCTCTATCCATTGAATCCCCCCCCCCCCCAATTTGCCCATTAGATAGAGGGATTGTTTGTTGGTTAGGCAAATGGATTGAAATTTTCTCAGATAAATGAATATTTGTTGACAATATAAGTTGGACATTTATGCGATTCTTGAGATTTGTTCTTTGAATTTATTCATTGCTTTAGTGGTCATTAGTTGATGAACTAGAGAATTGTAGGTTAACACATTGTTGGCATTCTTGTTATGCAGTTATCAATCTATTGATTTTCAGGTGGACAAATACACAAGGCAAGGCGAGTCATTCTTTGTATCTTGTTATAGATGAGTTGTATGTTATATAATTGGTATATATTAGTTAATCAAGGCCAATTTCTAGTTTGTTTAGAATGTCAATTAATAATGCACTATCAGACGTGTATAAGACTCTTTCATGTTGGTTCTACTCAGAAATTTGCTTCATTCTTTGACATAATGTTATTTTGTGATATTCTGTAGATATTAAACTTTTCAACTTGTAGCAATTTGACACTTTTGCTGCTTTGGGTTGTCATGGCGATCCTGGTTTGTATACTGTTGCCTTTATTGATAGCAGTTATATATCTCTCAAGGTCGGTAAAATATACTGAAAATTATGTTATGCATCAAACTTTGTCCACCTACTACTATTTCATGAAACCTTCTTTGGCTCCAAGGTATACACTGTGAATTGGTAAACTCATATGTTCCATTATTTTCTATTAAGCATCAATAAATATATTGATCTGAACACTTACTGACTATATACTAGCCTTTGTTACTTGTCATTTTAAATGGTCATGTTTAAATGTCTTTGTGAAATTCTTCAACTTTGAATGCTTGTGTTCTACTATTTTTAGTTGTGAATGCTCATTTTATATTTCTATTTGTTGTGACAATTCATATCTAAGGGTAGGAATCAGCTTATGGTGTAAAGCTAAGGGGCGCGGTTGTCTTCATTTGGTTGACTGCACTTGGATGAAGCTAGCAACTGGGGCGCGGTTGTCTTCATCCATTTGTTTATCTCAGTTTCTGGTTCTTGATGTATATGATATTTGATGATGTTATCTCAGTTTGGATTAATATTGGAGATATCTTGATGTATGATATTTGCACAGTATGATGTATGATATTTGATGATATTTTGATGTATGATAATTTGAAGTGTGTTTGCTCAATATTGTTTAATTATTTAAATAATTTATTTTTTAAATGGTATTTGTTGTAAATTGTTGGCTGCCTCAACCAAAAGACAACGATTTAATACTATTGTTAACCTGTTGTCGATCACATTAAAAGACAACAGTGAAAACCCATTGCTACACTATTATTATTGACCATAAACGATAACGGTTTGTAACTGTTGACGTTGAACACCCCTTTTAACAACATGGCCGTTAACAACAGTATTTTTAGCCTACGACAACGGTGAACGCCCGTGGTTAATAAGCATTTTTCTACTAGTGATTATTAATTTATTAAACATTTTAATGAATTAATATCTCATTCAAATGTGGTTGAGTCTAATCTAAATGTGTCTAACTCAAATTAGATTTCAATCCCATAATCCAATTGGATTCACTTGAGTTTAACTCAATTAATCCAATTCAGATCAAATCATAGTCAAACTAAGATCAATTAATATCTGAAGCATCGTGTCCTTAGTGTGTCACCCAATAGGTTCTCGTAACGTTGGCAATGTGTCTAAACCACTTTAGACGCATAAGCAATGAGTAGCATCTAGCAATGTATCATTACTACCCAAGTGACAAAAAAGTTGAGATCTGACTTAACCTCCGTGACTTTGGCAATATATAACTTGTCCTGCTATCCTCGATATCTAGATTAACCAATGAGGCATAGACTGTGTCATCCTCGATCAATCTTTGTGTTTCTTGATCCCCGAGTAGACACACTCAAACAAATGAGCTAAATATCTCATATTGACTCATTTGAGCATGGTCATGCGTTATAGTAGTCCTACTCGATCAAGGAACTCACAGATATCACTCCCGCCATATGGGAGGGATAGATCCCATCTACATTACTCACATCCCTCCGCATAATTCATTACATACCCAGTAATCACCTTTATAGTCCACCCTGTTACAGGTGACGTTTGACGATACCAAAGTACATAACTCCTTATGTAGGGAACCATAGTGACTTCAGATCTAAGGACTATTCATACTAATTGTAAGAAAGTTTATGACACTCATATGACAATCTATGAAATTTTCTCATGGCGGATCAATTTAGTACACATTCTCTAATGTATACTCATGTATCAACTTGATATCATATATCTATAACTTGTGAGCTCAAGTCATCAATTGACCATCATGCTAGTCTCCATTCATTAATATTGTCCTTAAATATTAATGTTTGACTAGGAATGGTTTAGTGTAGTGTTTCCTACATTATCTCATTATCGATTCAAGCAATCAATACGATGTAGATAATAACCTGCTACCCGATGACATAATTATACTTAGTTATTTGACACAAATATAATGTATAATAACCAAACATACCTTTATTAATGATAGAATATGATACAAAAAGTCCTAGTAAATCATCACATAATTGGCTCTAGGACTCCTACTAATAATCTCCCACTAGCACTAGTGTCAATCATTGTAATATCTAATACCTAGTGACCTAGTGTGACCATCATACTTCTGTGCCAAAGCCTTGGTCAAAGGATCACCGATGTTAGCATCAGTGGGTGCTCTGCATATCCTCACATCTCCTCTATCAATGATCTCTCGAATGAGATTGAAGCGCCATAGTATGTGTTTGGTCTGCTAATGAGAGCGAGATTCCTTAGCATGTGCAATAGCCCCATTGTTGTCACAATAGAGGTCTATCGAGTCTGCTATACTAGGAACCACACCAAGCTCTGTAATGAACTTTCGGATCCAAACAACCTCTTTTGTTGCATCAGACACAGCAATATACTTGGCCTCTATTGTAGAATCAACAACTGTGTCCTGCTTCAAACTCTTCTAGCTCATAGCGCAACCATTCAAGCAAAATACATACCCTGTCTGCGATCTGAAATCATCCCTTTCAGTTTAGAGCTTGCGTCACTGTAATCCTTTACAACTAGCTCCTCATTGCCTCCAAATATCAAGAAATATTCTTTCGTCTTTCGTAAGTACTTAAGAATATTCTTGACAGTTGTCCAGTGACTTTCACCTTGATTTGACTGGTATCTGCTCATCATGATCAAAGCATATGAGATATCTAAACGAGTATAAAGCATGACGTACAGGATAGACCCTGTAGCGGATGCATAAGGGATCTGATCCATACGGTCTCTCTCCTCCTTAGAAGAGGGACATTGAGTTTTTAAAAGACTCACACCATGTGATATCGACAGAAATCCTTTCTTGGAATTCTGCATGGCAAAACGATTAACCACCTTGTCAATATATGTACTATGACTTAAGCTAAGCAATCTCTTAGATCTATCTCTATAGATCTTGATGCCTAGGATATAGGCTGCTTCACTAAAGTCTTTCATTGAGAAACAATTCCCTAGCCACTTCTTCACAGACTGTAGTGAAGGTATATCATTTTCAATGAGGAGTATGTCATCCATATACAACATCAGGAAGATAACTGTACTCCCACTAACACTCTTGTAGACATAAAGTTCATCTTCATTCTTGATGAAACCAAAAGCTTTGATTGCATCATCGAATCGAAGATTCTAACTTCGAGAAGCTTGCTTTAGCCCATAAATGGACCTTTGTAACTTACATACCTTTCCAGCATGCTCTAGATCAACAAAACCCTTAGGTTGTGTCATGTACACATCCTCGAGTAGATTCCCATTTAGTAATGTAGTTTTGACAACCATCTGTCAGATCTCGTAATCATGGTAAGCTGCAATAGCTAGCATGATTCGAATAGACTTAAGCATCGTAACTGGTGAAACAGTTTCATCATAGTCGATACCATGAATCTACTTGAAACCTTTAGCTACCAATCACCCTTTATAGGTATGCATAAGACCATCCATGCCAGTCTTTCTCTCAAAGACCCACTTACAACCAATGGGTTTAATTCCCTCAGGTGGATCAACCAAAGTCCATACTTGGTTAGTATACATGGATTCCATTTTGGACTTCATGGCCTCTAGCCATTGCTCAGAATCTGGGCTCATCACAGTTTCTTAATAGGATGTAGGCCCATTCAACTCAACAAGCATAACGTCATCATGGTCGGACAAGAGAAATGAGTATCTCTCAGGCTGACGACGTATCCTATCAGATCTACGAAGAGGTTGGTCTACTTGAATAGGTTGTTACTCCATAACTTCTTGTGCAACAATCTCATGATCCACAACACTTTGTGGTGCATGTTCAATGTCAATCAAGGCCTCAGTACTATCTACATCTTGAACTTCTTCAAGATAGATTTTACTCCCACTATTTCTTCTAGAAATAAACTCTCTTTTGAGAAAAATATCATTTCTAGTGACAAACAATTTGCCTAGTGTGGGATTGTAGAAGTAATACCCCTTTGTTTCCTTGGGATATCCTACAAAATAGCACTTATCATATTTGGGTTCAGGTTTATCTGAGACTTGACGTTGAACGTAAGCCTCACAACCCCAAATCCTCATAAAAGACATCGTGGGACTCTTCCCAGTCTATATTGTATATGGTGTCTTTATAACGACCTTTGATGGAGCTCGGTTAAGTGAGAAAAGAGTCATCTCTAGAGTGAATCCTTAGAAGGAAGTAGGAAGATCTATCTGACTCATCATCGATCGTACCATATGTTAGGACCTATATTGTCCACTTTGGGCCTAAGCCTTCATGATTTTTCTCTTGGGCTCTCCCAAAAGACCTCATATCAATATAGATATATTTTTTCCTTATAAGCCTATGATCTTTCCCAGTGTTCTCGATGTGGGACTATGTTTGCAACCTTGCAACCCCAACAATCCCCCCTCAAACAAAGGACCACAAGCCCCCCCTCAAGCGGAAACCCTTTCTGTTTGATGTCCGATCCTCAACCCACCAGGACTTTCTGCCCCTCAGTCCACCCGACCTACTAGGACTTCACCACCTAGTCACAACTACGACTTCTCTGCCTAGTGTCTGGTCATCTTGATCAAGACACGGGAGCCCACACATCCTTTATTCAAGGCTTAACCCACATGGTTAGATCCGGATCATGGCTCTAGCTCATGCTTCTTCCGACGGTTATTCTAGTGAAGAGCGACCTGGCTCTGATATCAATTGTTAGGACTGAAAGGAATTTAGATATCACCACAATGGTATGATATTGTCCACTTTGAGTCTAAGCCTTTATGGTTTTGCTCTTGGGCTCTCCCAAAAGGCCTCATATCAATGGAGATATCTTTTTTCCTTATAAACCTATGATCTTTCGCATGTGTTTTCGATGTGGGACTATGTTTGCAACCTTGACACCATATCTAATAGAGTATGATTTCTCCGCTCGGACACACCATCCCATTATGGTGTTCCAAGTGGAGTGAGTTAGGATGTGATCTCATACTCTGCTAGATGGTCACGAAAATCTTGGCTAAGATATTCACCACCTCGATCTAATCGAAGCATCTTAATGTTCTTGCCAAGTTGGTTTTGTACTTCACTCTTCAATTTTTTAAACTTTTCAAAGGATTCCGACTTGTGTTTCATGAGATACACATAGCCGTATCTACTAACATCATCAGTGAAAGTGATGAAGTAGTGATAGCCTCCTCTAGCTACGATATTGAATGGGCCATATACATCAGTATGTATGAGTCCTAATAAGTCTATCGCTCTTTCGTCGTGTCCACTAAATGAAGTCTTGGTCATCTTGCCTAGAAGACAAGATTCACATGTCTCATATGATTCAAAATCAAATAAGTCCAGTAATCCATCCTTATGGAGCTGGGATATGCGACTCTCATTTATATGACCTAAGCGACAATGCCAGAGATACGTTTGGTTCAAATCATTTGGTTTAAACCATTTGGTATTTATGTTATACATTGGGTTCCCTAAGTCTATAATATAGAGTTCATTTATAAGTGGTGCACTACAATAGAACATGTCTTTAACATTATAGAACAACATCTGCCCTTTATGATAAATGAAAAGTCTTTCTTGTCTAAACAAGATACAAAAATTATGTTCTTAGTGCAGGTACATAAAAGCACTCCTTTAGTTCTAAAATAAGCCGAATGGGCAAAGACAAGGAATATGTTCCTATAGCTATAGCAGCAACTCTTCCGCCATTGCCTACACGTAGGTCCACTCTGCCCTTTATCAATGATCTAGCACTTCGAAGGCCCTGCACATTAGTACAAATGTCAGATGCACTACCGGTATCTAATACCCAAGAAGAAGAAATAGATAGATTGACTTCTATAACAAAAATACCTCAGGCAGAAGTCTCACTTCTTTTCTTCTTTACTTCCTTTAGGTAGAGGCAATTCCGCTTCTAATGTCCGGTCTCACCATAGTGGAACCAGGTCCCTTCCTTAGGCACCCCGCCTTTGGCCTTCAGTGTAGTAGAGTTTGCGTTGCCTTTGGTTTAGGTCTTACCCTTGCCCTTAGGCTTCCATTTGCCTTTGTCCTTCTGTACCATCAGTACATTACTGGTCTTGGTTTTCTTGAGATTGGGCTCAACAGTTCTCAACATGCAGAGTATCTCAGGCAATGACTTGTCAATTTCGTTCATGTTATAGTTAATGACAAATTGATTGTACCTTTTCGGCAACGATTGCAGGATAAGGTCTATGACCAATTCTTGACCCAGTGGAAATCCTAGTCTTTCAAGGTTTTCGACATACCCAATCATCTTGAGTACGTGAGTTCCTATGGGAGTTCCTTCTTTCATCTTGCATGCAAATAGGGCCTTAGACACCTCAAATCGCTCGTACCTAGCTTGCCCTTGATATGGTTATTTTAAGTGCTCAACCATATCATGTGCATCCATGTTCTCATATTGCTTCTGAAGCTCAAAGTTCATGGTGGCAAGCATGAGGCATGATACATCAAGTGCATAATTCTGATGCTTCTTGTAAGCATCTTTTTCGACTCGAGTGGCGGTAGTGATGGGTGCTTCTGGAAGAGGTTTCTCTAGGACGTACAATTTTCGTTCATGTTTGAGGATGATTCTCAAGTTTCTATACCAATCCAGGAAATTAGCTCCGTTGAGATTATCCTTCTCAAGGACTGATCGCAGAGAGAGAGTATCTGATGTGTTAGACGACATGGTGATCTACAACAGTAAAACATGTAGAAAAAGTATCATATCTATATCATTTAATTAGGTCTTTAATTAAATGATATTCACACTGAATCGTAGAGTTTTGGTAGGGGCTAGTCATGGATGTGGGCAAACTCAATTTGCCCACACTACTAGCTCCAAACCAAATAGCGACTACATTCATGTGGGACAAGATTCATATTATACCTCATCTTGAGTTAGCTTTGGCTAATCGCCCAAGACTTAGTATAATTAGGTAGGTAATATTTTACCAATTACATCTTATGCAACTCTTAAAAACAAAGGGTCAAGATCCACATTACACATCATCTTGAGTTAACTTTGGCTAATCACCCAAGACTTAGTATAATTGTTCTCTTACCCAATTTTTTCAACTTTTGGGATATGCCTCTAAGTTTCTCAATCCAATTGAGGCGACTTAGTTAAGTCTCACCTAAAGTTCGATAGCTGGACATCGCAATTGTCCTCTCGCATTCTACCAAGATGAAATGTGTCGTTTTACTTTGGCAAACCCAACAACAAATGATCGAGGTAGTTTATGAGTACCAAACTTTGGTAGGCATATTGAGTCAACTTAATTAAGATAAATGTTTATCTAATCATGCATCACATACCCACATTGCATATATTAACATATAAGCGGTAAAATATGACATGGTTATGGCCCATATACTACGATCTTCTCAAGCCAATGATAAAATCGATGGTCAACCTAGGGATAGCATCTTCTCCAAGTGCATCCTTCGATCATCATGTGTCGTCGACATCCTTCTTTTAATTTCATCCTTCAATGGGCATTTCACTCCTCGTTTTGTACATAACAAATTAGGAAAACTCGAGTTACATTCGAGTCTAAACCTATTTTACAACTAGAAAAATAGAGATAAGGCACAACACGTAGGACGTATTATGAATTACATTACAGCATGCACACACACATACATCCAATCACATTGGGTTTAAGGTCATAACCATGCATTATGTCATCAATCACACACAATAGATTTAGGACATCAATTTTTATTATGATTGTAAAAATGCTCATGAGTCGAAACTATAGGTTATAAAATTTGTTGAGTACAATCGGACCATAGCACACTTTTATATTTCATATGATGATGGCTATGGACTTTTAGTTTTATCAACACAAACTTTTGTATCTCGACAAATGCTCATACATTATACAATCCATAACAAAATTATGTCCTACTTCTATATCACATATAAAAGTTTTTCTAAACTTTCTACGATCTTTTGGAAGTGACTCTGATACCACTGTAGGGATCTATATGAAAAAATATTTAAAAATTACTGCGGAAATAATAGATCTCACGAGCGATCCATGCGAAAGAAAACTCATACAATGTTAATTTATAAATTCCTATCATATAGGTATACCTTTGGCGCGTACCTTCGCTTATCCCGCTTGTCCGAGGTATGCCGGATCTCTTGCACGTTCAAGTGTTCGTGCCTCTATGCGTATCCACATGAATACAATCTCTTAAGCTTTAGAGAAGAATTGCCTTTGTGATGCTATCCACAAGAGGAGATTCACAAAGCAAGAAGGAGAGGGAGAAGAGGGTTTTCAGCCAAGCGAAGGAGGGGAAAGAAAAATGACAAGTTCTTCATCCAAATGACAAGAAAAACTTCTTTTTTACTCATCCCATGAATATGAATAGTTTTTTTCCCTTTAGCTTCCCTCCGTTAATGTCAATAAAAACCCAATTAGAGTACATTTTCTCATGTGGCTCTTCAACTTCTCTTCATCCAATGAAGAGGAACTTTTCATCTTCCTCTATTATTAATTTATTAAATATTTTAATGAATTAATATCTCATTTAAATGTGGTTGAGTCTAATCTAAATGAGTCTAACTCAAATTAGATTTCAATCCCATAATCAAATTGGATTCACTTGAGTCTAACTCAATTAATCCAATTCAGATCAAATCTTAGTCAAACTAAGATCAATTAATATCCGAAGCATCGTATCCTTAGTGTGTGACCCAATAGGTTCTCGTAATGTTGGCAATGTGTCTAAACCACTTTAGACGCATAAGCAATGAGTGACATCTAGCAATGTATCATTGCTACCCAAGTGACAAAAAAGTCGAGATCCGACTTAACCTTCGTGACTTTGACAATATATGGCCTTGTCCTGCTATCCTCGATATCTAGATTAACCAATGAGGCATAGACCGTGTCATCCTCGATCAATCTTTGTGTTTCTTGATCCCCGAGTAGACTCACTCAAACAAATGAGCTAAATATCTCATATTGACTCATTTGAGCATGACATTGCGTTTTAGTAGTCCTACTCGATCAAGCGACCCACAGATATCACTCCCGTCATATGGGAGGGATAAATCCCATCTATATCACTGATATCCCTACGCATAATTTATTACATACCCAGTGATCTCCTTTATAGTCCACCTTGTTACGGGTGACGTTTGACGATACCAAAGTACATAACTCCTTATGTAGGGAATCGTAGTGACTTCAGGTCTAAGAAATATTCATACTAATAGTTACATGAGAAAGATTATAACACTCATATGATAATCTATAAACCTTTCTCATGGCGGGTCAATTCAGTACACATTCTCTAATGTATACTCATGTGTCAACTTGATATCATATATCCATGACTTGTGAGCATAAGTCATCAATTGACCTACATGCTAGTCTCCAAGTATTAATATTGTCCTTGAATATTAATGCTTGACTAGGAATGGTTTAGTGTGGTGTTCTCTACATCATCTCACTATTGATTCAACCAATATATATGATATAGATAAGAACCTATTACCCGAGGACGTTATTATACTTAGTTATTTGGCATAAATATAAAGTATAATAACCAAACATGTATTTATTAATGATAGAATTTTATACAAAAAGTGTTAGGACCTTTGCGTCTAGCTAGAGGGGGGGTGAATAGCTTTTCATAAATGTTGCCTACGAAATGTTAGCAAAGAAACAAGAGAAAGATAGCCAAAAATAATTAAGAATTAAGACAATGCTAACTCCCTTGATTTACTTGGTCTTCACCTTCTTGATATGACTAATCCAAGGATCTACACCCACAGAATCAGGCTTCACTATGCTCTTCTTCTTTTCAATCAAGATTGAAGGTGGATAAATTCTCACAAGATGATATCTTCCTCTTTTACAAGATGAGACTAAGAGTATGAGGAAGAGAATAGGTTTCGGAAGCTTTGGGCACATAGAAGAGGGGTTTTCAATCACAATTTGTAACCTCATCATGTCCTAAAGCCTCCTCTTTAATAGAGGAGAGAACTTTTAACAAAACAGCTCAGCCCCGACACCAGTCGACTGCCACCAGGACCAGTCGACTGGTGTCCATCCAATGGCTAGCCAACGGCTAGCCTATCGACTCTATTTTCAGCAGACTAGTTAACTGGTACCCGGACCAGTCGACTGATCTTTCAGTGAGTTTCCTCTCAATGCTATCACTCGACTTCCCAGCTTGCAAACTGACTCTCAACCTCTCTGGAGTCCATCCTTCGCGTATGCCTTGAAGTCCACTTCCTTGGCTTGCCTCTTGAAGTTCTCTTCGTTCGGCTCTCGTCCCTCGAATGCGCACACAAGCCCGCGGCATGTCTCCATGCCATCCTTCGCATATGCCTTTGAAGTCTACTTTCTCGGCTTGCCCTTTGAAGTCCTCTTCCTTGGCTCTCGTCCCTTGGATGCTTCACTCCGTTAATCCTCATGTGTGATTCACCAAGTCCTGCAAGACTTAAACACATACATCAAATCAACATAAAAATCTAACTTAATCATATTGACACATATATCAAAACCCATGATCTACCCAATCAAACATGGGTCAATTGCACCAATAATCTCCCCCTTTTTAATGTGTGACAATATGATTAAGTTATGTACAAAGATAACAATTGAAAATTAAAAGCATAGTATATTAAGGCATATAAACATGCATCCTCCCCCTTAACCTATGCCTTATCACATAATTTTTCAATTTTTGCACAAAGATAAAGAATTAAGTTAAATTCTAACTTAAACCTTTCAATTCTCCCCCTTTGACACCATAAAAAAGATTGTATCAAACAATATTAACCTATGGTATCAAATAGGGACAAGAATTCAACTTCTGAAAATACACAGAAATCAGAAAACTTATGTACCAGTCGACTGAGTCAGTTTCCAGTCGACTGGTCTTATTAAAACTGCATAAAATAGTAATATTAGTCGACTGACCCTTGGTACCAGTCGACTGATACATTTCTGATTCGAATTTCAGCCTTTTGAGCTGAATTTCAGAAATACATAAGAAATTCTAGAAAATTCGAAAAATTATGAAATTTTGCAAACATATTTCTTATGATGTTTTCTAATAGAGAAAAATATATTTTTATAAAAAATCCAAATATGTTTGACATTTTGACCAAAACTCAAATACTTTAAAAACCTTCAACTTTGTATCAATATTAAGTCCTAGTTTTGAACCCTTGTGTTTTTCAAATCTATGTCATAGCAAATAAAACACAGAATTATTTTTAAAATATTTGAAATGTCCAACTATGATTTATGGGCAAGATGTCCATTAATTAATCATTTACTTTTCCCATAGTTGGTCTATGATTACTAAAGTGATACATCTAATAACTCATCAAAATGTCATAAGCATAAGTGAATTATTTATATTATCCTAACTTCTTATATGCATAAATACAATCATAAATCAAGACAATATGAGATGTACTAAAGGTAATTCCTATTTAGCTCATTTTATCATGTATTTCTATTTGGGCTAAGTGCTCCCCCTCAAGGTCTCAAATCAATCATTTTTCAAAAATTTAAAATTTTAACAACATGGTTGACTAAACCTAAATTCTCTAACCCTTGAGGATTGACTTTGACACCCAATAGAAATGTTTCCTAATTGGGTTGACCAAATATTCTTTGGGAATCCATTTTCTATCTAGGGTTTTGGTTTTTGCTTGTTCTCTAGCAAATAGGCAATGATAGGTCTTTTCATTGCTAGAATCACTATACCCTAAACCCATTTTTGTGAAACACGTTCATTGACTCTTAATAATCATATCTAAGGTGTTAGAGCCAATTTTAAATTTTCAAAGGGTTTTACTAAGGTTATCCACCTTTTCCCTTAATTTCCTATTTTCCTCTTCAAAACATAAATCATTTAAACTAAAAGAGAAGAAAGTATGCATGTTATCCTTAAGTGTCATGGATTCAAGTTTTTCATTTAGCATACAAATTTCACTTTTCAAACATTTGATTTTCTTTCTAGCTTTAAACAAATCATCATTAGTGCTAGAAATAATTTTTACTAAAATGGTAGTAGGTGTTGGATCGAGAGAACCGATAGAGGGGGGGGTGAATATCGGTATTCGTTTTTCGGAAAATTAAGAGCAGGTGCACAGCGGAAAATAAGAAAAATAATAACACAGAGACGCAGTCGTTTTTACTTGGTTCGGAGCCTGGGTCGACTCCTACTCCAAGGCCCACGGTCGTTGACCGTTTACTTTGGGCAATTCTATATCAGGCGCAAAATCAGTTTACAAGAATAGATTTACAAGTATAGCACCATAAACTTTTAATAAAAAGGAAGACTCTTCTTTTACCGACGTCCGGTTGTAGGTTGACTTTCCGGAGCAGCGGGACGTCGTAGGCTCGAGTTGGGCAGTTTCCGGAGCAAGGCGTGAGCACAGAAGAGCGTGGAAGCGTTGGTTCGAAGTTGTTGTTGAAGGCTTGGGCGTTGGGTGCTATTTATAGCATCTCGGGGCGCCCTGGACGTCGGGGGCGCCCTGCCACGTGTCAAGCGATCCGCTTTTAGCTCGGTCAAGCATTATCCCATCCGAATAGGGATAAGTTTGACTCTGGGGGCGCCCTGGTCGCAGAGGGCGCCTTGGCTGACTTCTTCCGCGCAGAAATCTCGGCTGTGGATAAAGATGAAGCTTCGCAGACTTGGGCGTGGGGCGCCTTGGCTGCTGAGGGCGCCCTGGCTGCTGAGGGCGCCCTGCCCAGTAAGCAGCAGAAGCCCTTTTTGCTTCATTTATTTCTGGTTCACCTTGGGGGCGCCCTGGACACTCAGGGTGCCCTGCTCAGCTGTTGCCTCACTCCTTTGAGGCTCTCTGAGTTGCAGACACACGTTCCTTCGGTCCTGCATCCAGGGTTAGTCCAAAACACAATAAAACAATTAATTATTAGTTTATACAGCCTTAGCTGTCTTGGTTCTGACTTTGGTCTCCAAAATGGAGCCCTAGGTCGAACCGACGCCTACTGTTCCCTCGACGGGGAACGCGTCCTCACCTACTCCTCTCGGGAGAATGTACCTGATGCCAACCGCTCCTTTGGTTGGACTTTTGCCTGACGGTCCTTTGTCAGGGCTTGGATGACGAGCTGTCCTTCGCCCGGTACCTAGCATTCCTTCGCTAGGGCTTTAGTCCAAGCTGTCCTTCGCCTGGCGCCTAGCAGTCCTTCGCTAGGTCTTGGATACTGGCAGTCCTTCGCCAGTTGCCTAGCAGTCCTTCGCTAGGGCTTTTTACCCTGGCAGTCCTTCGCCAGGTGCCTAGCAGTCCTTCTCTAGGGCTTGGATACTGGCAGGCCTTCACCAGGTGCCTAGCAGTCCTTCGCTAGGGCTTGGATACTGGCAGTCCTTCGCCAGGTGCCTAGCAGTCCTTCGCTAGGGCTTTTTCTGCACACTCAGTGAACAACGTTAGATCACAAATAAACTTAACTTTGAATCCTTTGCCAATATCAAAACCAGGTTCGATACGGTGCTTCCTGCACCAACAATCTCCTCCTTTTTGATTATGGCAACACAATTCAAAGTTAAGTAAAAAAAAACTTTATAACTATTAAGAACATAATGTAAAAATGAAGTATAGCAATTTTACACAATTCAATGTTAAGTAAAAACTTTATAACATTTACTAACGCAAGGTAAGATTTGAAAAAAAACCTTTATTTCTCATAAAAAAACCTTTATTTCATATACTCCCCCTATAACCCTGAGTACTTGTGTTATAATACTTAACTTTGACCTTTCCTCCCCCTTTGACATATATCAAAAATAAACATGGGTGAACAAGGTATCTAATAGGGAGGTTTGAGTTTTACCAAAATAAATTTAAGTAAAGGAGTTCAAAAGCATAGTTTTCAAAAGAAACTTTAAGTAATGGATTTCATAATTTTCAAAGTAATGGATGTTTTGAAAATACATGAAGCTCCCCCTTAATGTGATAACTCTTCTACTTATATTTTAGAAAAAGCTTGCAAAAACTTGTAACATAGTTTTCAAGAAAAACTTAACCGTAACTTACTTAGCCAACATTTTGAAAACAAGTTTTCCTTAAAAAGTTTCAACTTTTGCACTCATAGAGAATTTTCCTTAGTACATATTTTGTGCATTAAAAATCATTTTTACTTGGAAAACCTTTAAATAGACAAGTTTTTGCTGAAACATAGATCTGTTTACTAAGAAAACCTTACTTAGAAATATTTGTCAAAAATTTTCAAAGGTTTAGCTCAGACAAACTTTGTTTACTAAGATATATTTTCAAAAATAACTGCACTTCGTGCTTTAGAGGTTTTGAAAGTACTTTGAAGATACTTAGACCAATTTTAAAGCACTTAAAAATACTTAGTGAAAACAAGATAAAATTTAAAATTTTCTCTCTCCTGGCCATATATCAATAAGGAACTTTTTGAAAGAAGAAAAAAAATTATGTATCAGAGCCTATGAGTTTTGAGAACATAAAAATACTTAGCATAATTCTTAAAGGTATAGCAACAACTTTAAACTGCATTAACAAAACTCCACTTAAAAAATATTTTATATTTGTAGGCAAGTCTTTTAGAAACTTCATGTACTTAGAACACTATTGCCTTTACAAGTATTAGTACTTTTCAAAACATTATACTTTGAAAAATAGAAGTACTTTTGAAGATTATGAAAAAAAAATTAATATTTTGAATACTTGACTTGATTTCTTTTCCAGTCTGACACAATCCTAGGAAACCTTGTTAACTACAAGGACATTTTCCTAAGTGTCCTAGAAATTTTTTAACCCAAGTAAATATTATTTAAAAAATGATTTCAGAAATAATTTTATAAGCCACAAAACATTTTAAAATAATATTATTTTGTAAAACAACTGTTTTCGACACAATTTTGAAAATATAGTGTATGAAAACATATTATTTAGAAATGTTTAATAACTCTTTTAATTTGACCTTCCCCTAAACTTGATACAGTCCTTGGAAGCTTGTTGACCACAAGTGTTCTTCCTCTGAGTTCTTAGGGTTCAGTTCATATCAAAAGAATTATTTAATAATTTCAAAGATAAATGCCAAGGAAAATACTTGATAGAAATAATTTCTTTTGGTTTAGACTCTCCCTAAATTTGACACATCCTAGGAGTCCTTGTAGATCATTAAGTAGACCTTCCTTTGTGTCTTTAGGGTTTACTAAAATCAAAAGAGTAGTTTTGAATACTAGCATGGTAATATAATTTTTAGTAAATTCAATTTGAGCAGAAACCCTGTTTTCGAAAAACATTTTGAAATAATAATGGTTTTTGTAAAGCACAATTTAAAAAAATATAGTGATTATTGGAAAACATAGTGTTTTAAAACTTCTTTTTTTAATTTGATCTCCCCTTAGATTTGACACAGTTTGGCTTTTATCTAAGTTCCTTAAGGGATTTCAGTGTTGAGCAAGTTTGACTATGTTGACTAGGGTTCACTAGGGTTGACTGTTTTGACCAAGTTTGACCAATTAATGACTAAAACAAAACAAGCCCTAGATTATATTTAAAACAAGTCTATTGAGATATTTAACATGAAATTTAAAAAAATGTTAGAATTGAAAGAGTGGGGTACCGTAAACCGAAAAAAAAAGGATAATTTTGAATAACTTTTGAAAACATTTTTTTTATTTACAAAGATAGCGAATTATGCTTATAAGTCCTAGATGTCTCACCCAGTTCTACATGACCAAGCATGTTAACCTTATGGGTTTTGGAAGACAAATATTTTAATTTTGAAAAGTTAGATTAATTCAAAAAATAATTAGTTTTAATCTATACTTAACTTAAAATTGTGTTAGATTTGAATTTGACAAAAAGTAATTTGAATTTGAAATTCAAAAATTGGCTTCCAGGTCTTGGCGAGGCACAAGGCCTTCTTTGGCTGTAGCCTTATGGGATCATCCACCCTTTCCTTGACAAAGCCTTTTAATGAAATTTCATTTTCAAAATTATTCTTTGAAAAATTTCTGGTCTAACTAGTTTGGGTCTTGGATCGGTAGCTTCGGCTAGTTTCACCAGTCTAAAGAGATCAAGTAAACTTGATCTTATTAGAATTGGTTTCCCTAACGTACTATCATCTCACCTCCACCCAATACTATATTGTCAAGTTTCAGTTAAGTTTGTTCAGTCCTTATACTAACCATTCCTAATTTTAAGCAAAAAAAATAAATAACTGAAATAAAAAGAAACACATAATTAAAACAAACAATTGTCTAGGTAAGGTCACAATTGGAGTAATACTCCGGATTTTCGAAATCAGCAAGATTATGAATTAAATTTTCTAACTTATTGACCTTATGTTTTAGGGTTTCATTTTCTTGTTTCAATGTTCTGAAATTTGCTTTAATTAAGTTACATGAATCAATCACATTATTCAAGGTAAATAACGGATTTTCAAACACTGTAAATTTACCATTGTTGATTGTTTGTACGACATTCTTGGTAGCTCTTTTATTTGTGCATTCACTTTTGTAATGCCCGAACTCCTGGCACTTGAAGCATTGAATGCGACTTTTGTTCTTTCGTGCTTTTGGAACTGATTCCTTTGTCACCGTCGGTGGTGTCGTTCGAATCTTACGAGTAGGACACTCACTTTGGTAGTGCCCTCTCTCCCTGCATGTGTTGTAACACCCCAAATTTGTCAATGTAAAATCATGACAATGTATGAAAATGGTTATAATAAAATGATATGAATTTCATGCAATCACATGCCAGGAAATGTTATGAATGCATGGAATATTATATTCATGAAATATTATTATCATGAAATATTAGCATGAAATATTATATTCATGAATATGGAATATTAAAAATATTATGAAATAATATTTTTGGAATATTATGAAATATTCTGAATTCATAAAATATTATTCATATTATGAAATTTCATGATGGGCTTGGTTTATTGGGCTTGGGAATGAATGGTGCTAAAAAGAAAGTGCAAAGTGGAGGAAGCAAGGATTGAACCTTGGACCTCCTAGTTGCACTCACCATGTCATAACCAAGGAACCAAGCAATATTTCATGTAGAAGGAGAAAGGAACATGCTTGTTAAGTGTGTAAGAGTGAAGAGACATGCTTCTTCACAAGAGGTGTATAAATAGGATAAAGAGAAGGAAGTTAGAGGAAGTTACTCATTTTTCTTCCTCCTTTCTTCTTCTTGCCGAAAACCACTTTCTCCCCTTTGCCATTTTCGAAACCAACACCTAAGGGTTCTAACCCTAGGGCAATTGCAAGGAAGGGAAGACAAGTACCATTTCTTTCTACCAAGACCAAGGAATACTAGAGAGAAGATTTGGAAGAAAAGGATCTTTGCATACCCTCCAAGTGTAGGGTACCCTACAATTTAAGAGAAGGCGAAATTCCAGCGCTAGGATGTAAGAATCCTCTCGCCTGCAGTATAATGGTTTATGTATGATTTCCTTGTGTTCTTGTTTTGAAAAATGGGAGTTCTCCCTTATACAAACTTTCGGCCACCTCTAGTAAGGGGGTCCAAGAGAAGGTGTTTGATCACACCTTGATGCATGCTAGTACCCCTAGGGATTTTATACATATATGTGTTGTTTCCAAATTTTTTTTTGAAGGACAAAAGTTAGGGTTTGGTACCCTACAAACTTTCGGCCACCACCCATTTATGGGCCTTGGTTGATTCTTGATGCATGAGGATATCCCTAAGAACTTAGGGTATGAATTTAGGTTACTTTGCCATCATGTGTGATAACAAGAATTAGGGTTTTGGTGCCCTACCATTTTCGGCCAAGGAAGAAAAGTTAGGGTTTTGGTGTGGCTTGCTACCTTATTGTGTTCCTATGATTAGAATGGTAGATAAAATGTTGTATATATATGTGTGTGGTTTTGTGAATGATGACTTGTCCAAAAACCCTAGAAACCCCCCACTCTACCATTCGGCCATCCCTTGTAATTTAGGGTTAGTGGATGCTAATCCCACTTTGAGATATAAACCTTGTTCAATTGGTAACATGAAAGGTACTTGAGGTGTTTGTAGAAATGTTTGAATGAATGCTTACTTGGAAAACCAACTCCTCTTTACTTGTGACTTTCGGCCAACCCTAGTCCTAGGGTTGGAAAGTACCTAATGAGACCATGAAGCATGCTACTACAGATGTGGTGTGAGTATAATGAATGTGACCTATCTTGTTAAGTATAAAAGCATGCCTTATAGCCCATGGGGCACTCTTATGACATGAATGTGATGTGATTGAGATGTGGTTGATAATATGCCTAAAAAGGAGATACTCTATTGAAACTGGGATCAAGAGCACCCGAATGCGTGGTGTGTCCCTAGGGGATCAAGAGCACCCGAATGCGTGGTGTGTCCCTTTGAGAAGTGATTAAAGAGTACCTTTAGGCGTATACATATATGAGTAATTGCATGATAAATTACTTTACTTTGGAAAGTTGTCTACCCGACTCGGAAGGGGGTCGTTAAACAAATCCAATGAGCATGTTAAGGTCATGGCATTGGTAGGACGGAAGGGTCCTGCTCTAATTAGATTGGTGGCTCGCTACCCCAATTTATTAGGGAACGCGCATGATATGGTGGTACGACAACTGGGCCCTGGATGATGATATGATATTTTGAAGTACTTACCATTATGGAACTTTTGAAAAACATATTTTCTCATCATGTGATCTTGTTCCGTAAAGTACTTAGAGATAAATTGATGTGATGTTTATGATGCTTTGATGAGATGCTTATGATGCTGATAATTCTATCTGATTACTGTGTACATGATATGATGTATTGATGTGGATTTTGCGAGTAGGCCCGGATTCTTACTAAGCATGTTTTGCTTACTAGTTCCTGTTATTTTTCTTATGCTGCAGATAGCGGTAAGAAATACTCGAACTAAAGGAAGAGGCAGAGGGAAGGTTGGAGGATGTGTGTGGTGATGGCTCGGGAAGGAATAAAAGATTCTATCTACCTTGTTTTGTCTAGAATCTAAACTGCTTCCCTATGAAATTGTATTGCTATACTCTGAACATATGATGATTATGACTACTCTACTGTGATTAAGTTAGTGATATGAACCCTATGTCATGCTAGATAATTAATATTTAATTTTATTGTATGCATATTAGGTGAAATGCTATAGATTTCCTATGTCTGTTACTTTTGAATGTTTCGTTTACATGTACCTAAGACTAGACCACTCATGCTATATTCTTACTTAGGATTCCATGCTTACTACACTACATGTAATGTAATTGTTTTGTTTGGAATATACATGCTTTATTTGTTGAATGATATGAATGTATGGACCGTAACCCCACCTTAAGGGTAGATATAAGGTAGGGCGTTACATGTGTAACAAATTACATGATTAAAATCTGATTTTACACTTTTACCTTTTGGTTCCTTATTGGGAATCTCCCCCTTGATTCTTGCCGCCTCGGATCTGGGCTCATCTTCTGATTCTGTGTCTGAGTCGGACTTGGGTACTGGTTGAAGCTCCTTCTTTGGTGGTTCTTTAGGAGTTTTCCCTGCAATAAAATTTACACCTTCCTCGACCATTATAGTATCTGTTTGATTATTTAATTCTAAATTTGAAAAGAATTCGAAATCCGTTACCGTCTCAGTCAATTCGTCGTCTAATTCTGGTTCGATTTTGGATTCGGGTTCAGACTCTGACTCGGTTGTTTGTGCTTGGACTGAAAGGGCAAGATAATTTACCTGATCTTCTTCTTCATCTGAGATCTCTTGATGAAGGTTAACCAATTTTTCCCAGATTTCTCTAGCACATCTGCATGGACCTACTAGTTCGAGTTGCTCCTTGGTTAGACCACATTGTAGGATTGCAGTTGCCCTTGCATCGGTCTCTATTTGGTTGAGGGTTCGTTCATCCAGTTTATCCCACTCGATTGATAACTCGTCTTTTACGGGAAAAGAGAATCCCGTTTGGATGATCCGTCATATGTCCATGTGGGCCTTCAGAAGGGACTCCATTAGACTTTTCCAGGAGTTGAAGTTTTTGCCGGAGAAGAGTGGTGGACGGACACTGTTCCATTCTTGATTGACCATTTAAAACGATAGATCATGCACACAAAAAGAAAAAAAATAGAAATGTACCAAGACTTGGTCTTGGATTAGTAGTGCGGGAGAGAGAAAAATATCCAAAAAAAATACTGCACGAGTTTCGAGGCAGAATAATAAAATATTAAGAAAAAGTTTTGACTAATTTTTGAAAATGGTGGCTTTATCAATTTTGATTAATGATGAAAAGGTAAGACTTTAATGTTGGGAGAAAATTTGCTCAACTTAATGTCGCACGATTTTCGAGAAAAATAATATTAAAATAATAATAAAAAAATTTATGATAAAATTTCAAAAATTGATTATTTTATCAATTCTGACATATGGTGAAAAAATGAGAATTCAAATTTGAAAAAGGTGTATTTATTTTTAAAATAAAAGGCGGAAAAGATGTAGTGGTGTTGATTAAAAAAAAGAAAAGAAATAAGATAAAAAATTTCGTAAATCTGAAAAACTTTCAAACTGGTGGTTGCCCTAAGTTTGAACTACCCCGCTCTGATACCACTTGTTGGATTGAGAGAACCGATAGAGGGGGGGGTGAATATCGGTATTCGTTTTTCGAAAAATTAAGAGCAGGTGCACAGCGGAAAATAAGAAAAATAATAACACAGAGACGCAGTCGTTTTTACTTGGTTCGGAGCCTGGGTCGACTCCTACTCCAAGGCCCACGGTCGTTGACCGTTTACTTTGGGCAATTCTATATCAGGTGCAAAATCAGTTTACAAGAATAGATTTACAAGTATAGCACCATAAACTTTTAATAAAAAGGAAGACTCTTCTTTTACCGACGTCCGGTTGTAGGTTGACTTTCCGGAGCAGCGGGACGTCGTAGGCTCGAGTTGGGCAGTTTCCGAAGCAAGGCGTGAGCACAGAAGAGTGTGGAAGCGTTGGTTCGAAGTTGTTGTTGAAGGCTTGGGCGTTGGGTGCTATTTATAGCATCTCGGGGCGCCCTGCCACGTGTCAAGCGATCCGCTTTTAGCTCGGTTAAGCATTATCCGATCCGAATAGGGATAAGTTTGACTCTGGGGGCGCCCTGGTCGCAGAGGGCGCCTTGGCTGACTTCTTCCGCGCAGAAATCTCGGCTGTGGATAAAGATGAAGCTTCGCAGACTTGGGCGCGGGGCGCCTTGGCTGCTGAGGGCGCCCTGGCTGCTGAGGGCGTCCTGGCTGCTGAGGGCGCCCTGGCTGCTGAGGGCGCCCTGCCTAGTAAGCAGCCGAAGCCGTTTTTGCTTCATTTGTTTCTGGTTCACCTTGGGGGCGCCCTGGACACTCAGGGTGCCCTGCTCAGCTGTTGCCTCACTCCTTTGAGGCTCTCTGAATTGCAGACACACGTTCCTTCGGTCCTGCATCCAAGGTTAGTCCAAAACACAATAAAACAATTTATTATTAGTTTATACAGCCTTAGCTGTCTTGGTTTTGACTTTGGTCTCCAAAATGGAGCCCTAGGTCGAACCGACGCCTACTGTTCCCTCGATGGGGAACGCATCCTCACCTACTCCTCTCGGGAGAATGTACCTAATGCCAACCGTTCCTTTGGTTGGACTTTTGCCTGACGGTCCTTTGTCAGGGCTTGGATGCCAAGCTGTCCTTCGCCCAGTGCCTAGCATTCCTTCGTTAGGGCTTTAGTCCAAGCTGTCCTTCGCCTCGCGCCTAGCAGTCCTTCGCTAGGTCTTGGATACTGGCAGTCCTTCGCCAGTTGCCTAGCAGTCCTTCGCTAGGGCTTTTTACCCTGGCAGTCCTTCGCCAGGTGCCTAGCAGTTCTTCGCTAGGGCTTTGATACTGGCAGTCCTTCGCCAGGTGCCTAGTAGTCCTTCGCTAGGGCTTGGATACTGGCAGTCCTTCGCCAGGTGCCTAGCAGTCCTTCGCTAGGGCTTGGATACTGGCAGTCCTTCGCCAGGTGCCTAGCAGTCCTTCGCTAGGGCTTTTTCTGCACACTCAGTGAACAACGTTAGATCACAAATAAACTTAACTTTGAATCCTTTGCCAATATCAAAACCAGGTTCGATATGGTGCTTCCTGCACCAACAGTGGGTAGATTGTATACCTCACTTACCGAGACGTTTGAATCCGAAGATTGACCTCTCCCTTCACTTGAGCACCCTTCTTTATCTTCACTTGAGCTCTTTTCATCTTCGGATGATGTGGATGCTATGTCTTCAATTTTCATTAGAGAAAAAATGGGATACATGGTGTTCTTCTTCTTCCGATGACGAAGGATCATCCCATGTCGCCTTTAAGTTTTGAACCTTCTTACCTTTTTCTCTTGTTTTCTTGTTTTCTTCCTTCTTCTTCAAGAGTGGACAATCATCCCTTATGTATCCTTCTTCATGGAAATTGTAGCATATGATCTTTCTTGCCTTACTTTTGCTTTTTGAATTTTTCCTACCATAAGATTTGTTAGAAGAAAAACTTTTAAATGCTTTCCTCATCTTCCTTATCATATACGCTTCTTGATCACTATCCATTATGACACTTGATTCTTCTGAATCGGATGATGATGAGTATGAAACCTTCTTCTTGTCCTTCTTCTTCTTCCTCTCTTTCTCTACAATAAGAGTTATACTTTTTTCTTTGGAAGACACGTTAGCTTGTTCATAAAGTTCAAATTCACAAAATAATTCATCAAGCTTAACTAAAGAAAGATCCCTAGAGACTTTATAAGCATCAACCATTGAGGCTCATAAAGTGGTTCTAGGGAAAGATTGAAGCACATACCTTACTAGATCCCTATTTTCAATTTTCTCACCTATCACATGAAGCTCATTGATGATTTCTTTAAATCTACAGTGCAATTGACTCACGATCTCATTTGTTTTCATGGTGAAGGATTTGAGTTGAGCCACCAAGAGGTACTTCTTGGCTCTTCTTGATTCGTTTGATCCTTCATTTAACTCAATGAGCTTTTCCCAAAGCTCTTTGGCAGACATGAATGGTTCGACTTTGTTCAATTGCTCCTTTGAAAGGCCACATTTTAGAGTTGTTGTGGTCTTTGCATTTGCTTGAGCCTTATTCATGATCTCTTTTTTCCAATTCTTGGTTGGAAGAGGTTCTCCCCTCTCATCCTTTGGCATCTCAAAACCATCTACAACACTAAACCAATTTTCAATATCATTCATTAAATAATACTTCATTCTACCTTTCCAATAAGCAAAATTGTTTCCGTCAAAGAATGGTGGTCGTGCGGTGCTATATCCCTCTTGAAACGCCATTTTGATGTTTCGGTTGACGGTGAGTTCTCTTGAAACGAACTGGGCTCTGATACTAATTATTAGGACCTTTGCGTCTACCTAGAGGGGGGTGAATAGCTTTTCTTGAATGCTGCCTACAAAATGTTAGCAAAGAAACAAGAGAAAGTTAGCCAAAAATAATTAAGAATTAAGACAATGCTAACTCCCTTGATTTACTTGGTCTCCACCTCCTTGAGGTGACTAATCCAAGGATCCACATCCACACAATCAAGCTTCACTATGCTCTTCTCCTTTTCAATCAAGCTTGAAGGTGGAGAAACCCTCACAAGATGATCTCTTCCTCTTTTACAAGATGAGACTAAGAGTATGAGGAAGAGAATAGACTTTGGAAGATTTGGGCACTTAGAAGAGAATTTTTCAATCACAATTCGTAACCTCTTCATGTCCCAAAACCTCCTCTTAAATAGAGGAGAGAGTTCTTAATAAAACAGCTCAGCCCCAACACAGTCGACTGCCACCAAGACCAGTCGACTGGTGTTCAGCCAATGGTTAGCCTTACGACTCTATTTTGAGCAGACCAGACGACTAGTACCCGGACCAGTTGACTAATCTTTCTATGAGTTTCCTCTCAACGCTGCTAGTCGATTGCTTCCCTTGCCAGCCAACTGTCCAGTTTACAAACTCACTCTCAACCTCTCCAGTGTCCATACTTCGTGTATGCCTTTAAGTCCACTTCCTCGGCTTGTCTCTTGAAGTTTTCTTCCTTCGGCTCACATCCCTCGGATGCGCACACAAGCCCGTAGCTTGTCTCTATGTCATCCTTCGCGTATCCCTTTGAATTCTACTTCCTCGGCTTGCCCTTTGAAGTCCTCTTCCACGGCTCTCATCCCTTGGATGCTTCACTCCGTTAATCCTCATATGTGATTCACCAAGTCCTGCAAGACTCAAACACACACATCAAATCAATATGAAAACCTAACTTAATCATATTGACACACGCATCAAAACTCATGATCTACCCGATCAAACTTGGGTCGATTGCACCAACAATAAGTCCTTAGTCAATCATCACATAATTGGCTCTAGGGCTCCTACTAACATCTTCTGCTTGAGGGCAAATAGGTTCAAAGCCGTCTTTTGGTATTGTCGGCTGTTGGCAAAGTGGTGTAGGAAGATGGTTTTAAACTCCTGAAAGGAGTTTATCGATTTTTGGGGTAGCCTCTGAAACCATCTCTGGACGGCTCCTGATAAGGTATTCAAGAACACCCGACACTTTACACCATCCGTGTATTGGTGTAAGAGAGCCGCGTTCTAGAACTTGCAGATGTGGTCCTCTGGATCCATCTTCCCATCGTAATCAGTAATTCCTGGACCGCGAAATTGCTTGGGCATGGGATCCATTATGATGTCTGAAGAAAAAGGAGTAGATGGAGACTTCAGGAGAGCTTTGGAGGCCTCGATCTTTCCCGGTCCCTCCTCCTATCGTAAAACGTTGGAGGCGACAGAATGCGCTCTGTCCATTTCTCCCATGGAATTTGGCTTGGGCACTGGGGTTGTCATTGTCGGTCCTGTCGGTGGCGAGACAGATCTTCGATTTCTGTGGTGCGAGGCTGATATTCTTGGGATTTCGGCCTGCACCGGAGCCGCTCGTTGCGAGGCGGCTTGCTCGATCTGATGCTGCTCCAACGCTCCTCTGACGGCGTTGACGACTAAACAATCCAACTCCTCCTGCGTCAGAATGATGAGTTGTCCATCTGGATTTGCCATCACGGTGTTCCTTCTGGTGCTTTGATGTTTCCCACAAACGGTGCCAAACTTATTCTGGAAGTGAACGACGGGAATGACGAGTCACCAAAGCGCAGCCCAAGACGACGATGACGGGGAGAGGATGTCCACGTCCTGCGAGATTAACACGAGCGTTAAAGGGGATGCACCAGATGATTTTCTGGTGAAGCCCTCTCCGGCGCTCAAGTCAGAACTCTCTCTTTTTCAGAGGACAACAAGGAATCAAATTGTTATAATTTTGGAAAGCATACCCCCTTTACCTAGGTGTCGAGGCATCTTATATACCTGAGGTTATTAACACACGTGTCCCCATATTTTCCTCCATGTTCCTTAATCATCAGTTACTTGATAGTTATTCTCTTTTGGTAATGGTCACTGCGATTATTAAGGCCTTAATTACCGTGTGTTGCGAACAATAATTACCTGATGACTATTCTGTTCTAGAAGGAGGAACAGGTATTTGAAGTCAGGCTTTTTGATCCCTATGTTGATCTTTGGGCTCCACTCTCCTGAGTCAGTCTCGGAGTCTCATCTCCTGAGCTGACCTTGGGACCTTCATCCGTTCTCCCAAAATAGTCTCGGGAGTCCGATTCCCGGTCTGACCTCAGGGGCTTTCTTCCATTCTTCCGAGATAGGCTCGGGAGTCCGATTCTCGATCCGACCTCGGGATACTGGATTGACGGGCTTTGCCACATAGATTTTTCGTGTCACGTATCCACCCCAGGTTACTCATCTCTATCAGATATATTAACAATGGATCTCCAAACTAGCTAATATAAAAAATTTAGACAAAATTAATACAACACAAGGAATAATTATGTAAAGAATTTATAATTTTTTTATCAAAATTAAAAGATGACTATTTTATTGAACTAGCCAAAATAAACTAAAAAATCATCAAAAACAAATTAGTAAAAGAACTAATCTAATTAGATTGATACTAAATCTATTTTAACTTCTAAATTTAAATGTACCTCAATATACTAAATATTTCCAACTTAAGCACATGAAAAGATATACGGTCCTTTTTAAATATCTAAGACTTTTAAAACTTCGGTTAATTAGAGAAAACTCCCCAATCCCAAACTTTTTTTTGCATGCACTCCCCACTTGATAAATTCTTTGCATTCACTCCCTGATGGATTGAGTATAAAAGAGTGAAAATTCAGTATACATTGTAAAGATGTCACGCTCCGAGGAGCCGCTCGTCCGATACCGACCGGACAGCTACTCCCTCGTCCCGATGGACAATCCGAAAAACCTAACCACCACGACTACCTCAGCCTGCTTGTACCGCACCCTATAGGGTTATAACAAGCGACTATATAAAGAGAAAACGAAAACGACGATAAAGCTGCATACCGGTACGACTTACGACAAAAACAAAACGGAATCAAGGTCTCCATGACACACAAAAGTACAACTATACTGCCGTGAAAATGGACGACACAACAAAGCACAACATACAACAGCGGAAATGAAAAGAACAAAATGAATAAAGGAAAGGGTACCAACATGTACCACAACCAAAATACAAGACAACCGTGGACATCGTCTCGGAGACACATGAACTGGGACAGGCTGCTGGGCAATCCAGACAATCATCCTGAAAGTAGAAAAACAAGGCTAACGGGGTGAGTCCAAAGAACTCAGCGAATACAATCCAATATGCACAGGAAGATATACTAGCAGTAAGTCACCGTCTATCACAATACTGAAGATAAATGCATTAAAAAGAAATGCAGAACTGAACCATAAGTAATACAGGAAGTACATACCTACCTGCGTTGAACCATACCCAATAGCATGCATGTCAACTAAATGAAGCAACCAAGTGCAGCAAACACAACCAAGTGCAAAGATGCAAAGCATCCTTATGATGCAACATGGGTCACCCCTGACGCCAGTCGGCCACCGTTGACATCACGCAAAACCGAGTGGGTAGGGCTCTGACCAGGTCCTCCCTCCACTCAGACGGCCATCGTCGCGCATCACGCAGAACCGAACGAGTAGGGTCTCAGACCGGAACGTACCCCGCCCTAGGGAAAAGTACGCTCCCTCATCCCTAACTATCTCCAGACATAATAGGGGACCTACTGCAGCGCCGCGGGACACCACTGGAACTACATGACATGCCTTGTGGCAGGTCTGACGGCCCATCTCAACCACTAGGGGAGTCAAATGTCGCCTACATATGCCCCTACACGAGTAGCAAGTCCGACGCCCATCTCAACCTCCAGGGAGTCGAAGGTCGTCCACCTATGCTACGTGCAATAATGATGCATGTCACTATCCCATGCATCATCCACTATCTATCCCTACTGTCATATACATGATATGCATTAGTTCAGATAACCGATATGCACCATAATCTAAACCCTAGCATAAGGTATAAGGTAAGTTGTACACAACCAACCCACACAGAAATATAGAATAGTAAGCAGTAAAGCTAACAGATACAACTACCGAAAGAAAAAGATATAGAAATAGAAGTATCTGGTATCCCTACTGCTATCTATATCTAACTATGCATAAAAGGTACCCGCCTCGATATAATGAAATCCAAGCGACGAGAACCCCCCATCCAAAATAATATCCATGACGTAGATAGCCGCAACACTCAATATCCTGCATCAAATACAAAATCACTTAGCTACAATCCTATAAGATACTTAGCCAAATGAACCCTATATTAAAGTTAGGATTAACCTTGACCCTTGAAATCATCTAATTAAAGGTAAAATAAATGATTAACTACTTAGTCAAAAATATAACATCTAATTTAATTAGGATTAATTCTAATTAATTAATCCTAATTAAACACCCATTTGATTAATTAGGGTAATTACAATTAATTAATCCCAACTAAACCCTAACTTCCTAAGCAATACACTATCTAATTAATTAGGGTTAATTGAGAATAATTAATCCAAAATAATCCCAAACACAACCGAACAGAAATAACTCCTAATCACATAATCCAATTCCGATCAGAGGCAAACAAACACGAATCCAACTTCTCATCCCAGAAACCGATCAAAACCAAAATGACCAAGAAACTGCAGGATTCAAAGCGGAAATCCAAACAGAAGAACAACCGAAGAAACTGGATTCAACTCGATCTAAACGAAATCAAATTCTCAGCAAGAACCGTAGATCGAAAGAAATAGAAGAACAGAAAACATTTCCAAAAGCTCTCGTACTAACAAGAAGAAATGGGTGATCGAAAACAAACTAATCCAAACCAAAGGCACTGCCTCGCTACTACCCCAAATCCATAGATCAAATCCAAGATCGCAAGACCCAGAACACGAGACAGTTTACCCACCGATCACACACACACTGATTCAAGCTTCCAGAGACGATTCTAAACAGAAACTACATCTACGATCCTAGTACATCAATCAGACAACAATCAAAATCCCTTACCTCAAAAGAATTCCGGCGTCCCAAGCTCCGGCTCCGGTGATCACAGCTGCGACTCCCAAACACCCATTCGGACAAGAAAAACACCTAGAACTATAGATCCAAACTCAGGACGTAGATAAAATGAGATCCACCGCAAGAATCAAAGAATACCGCAAAGATCCGAGGCTAGGTCAAACGCGAAAACTCACCTCGAGATTTTGGGCCCAGTGTGATCTATCCGAGAGATGTGGAGCTACTCTGGCCGCAGACTGCGCACGGCAGCCGAACTGGAGAGGTCGCCACCGCCGGTTGGGTGGCCCGAAGTCGGAAGCAAGAAGATGAAGACGAAGAAGAAGAACGGGAGTGGAAAACTCTGGTTCAGCTCGCATTCTGCAGCAAGGAGAGAAGAGAAAACTTTTAAAAGGAATTGGACTTTTTGTGAGAAACCCCTCTGAGTTCGGTTATTCCAATAGGAGCCCTTAAGTTTGGGTGATTTTGCGTTTTAGCCCTTGAATTTCCCAGATTCTCACATCCTCACCCACTAACAAAAATTTGGTCCCCAAATTTATTTTCTACATGTATCAGATACTATCATACAGTACAAACCAACTGAACAGGAGATATGCAGTATATATGTATTGAATGAAATAACTCATACGTACCTCAAGCAAACAAGTGGGGGTAGCGAGCTCGGATGGAATTCTCGAGCTCCCAGGTCGCTCGACATCCGAATGATGTTGCTATCCGACTTTAACCAGTCGAATTGCCTTCTTCGACAACTGACGCTCCTCGTGCTCCAAGATCCGCACCGGAACCTCCTCGTAGGTAGCATCTGGCTGCTGCGAGCCCGATACCTCGGATAGAATGTGTGCTGGGTCGGCCACGTATCTCCTCAGCATAGAGATGTGGATCACATCATGCACTCCGGCCAATGAAGGAGGAAGTGCCAGATGGTAAGCTACGGCTCCGATCCGCTCCAGAATCTGGAAAGGTCCAATGTACCGCGGAGCTAGCTTACCTTTAAGTCCAAATCTCTTCACCCCTTTCGTGGGTGAAACTCGAAGAAAAACATGATCGCCTGCTGAGAACTCCAGAGGTCTCCGTCTCTGATCTGCATAACTCTTCTAGCGGTCCTGGCCCTCTGACATCCTCCGTCTAATGGTGTGTACAAGCTCTGCCTCCTGCTGAGCTCTCTCGGGTCCTAGCAGTTGGGCCTCGCCAACCTCCTCCCAGAGGGTGGGTGTCCGACATGCCCTACCATACAACGTATCATACGGTGTCATCTGAATCGCCGAATGATAGCCATTGTTGTAGGCAAACTCAACAAGATGCAAATGGACCTCCCAACTGCCTCCGAAATCCATAACACAAGATCTCAGCAGATCCTCAAGTGTCTGAATCGTACGCTCCAACTGCCCATCTTGTTGGGACCGGGTGCATTTTGACATGGATGCGGGTTCGTAATTTTAAAATTAATTACGTGCAGCGGAAGGTTTAGCATAAATAATTTCTCAAATTATTTAACCACACATCTAAGCATGCAACCTTATGTTGTGTAGACATGATCATATATTTAAAATTTTGCAGAAACGTAAACTAATTTACTTGTTACCTCGCGTAACTCGAAGAAAGGGACGAGATCCAACCGTAAGCGTCCCTCGGAAGCTCTGCCTCTATTCGCGTCCACGCCGAGTATCTTCGGGATGACTTCGCAAAGACACGAGTTTCGTTTTCTCAAGAACTACTAGATTCTCCGAGAACGTGACAAAAACCAAGAGAGAATTAATCACATCGGAAAAACTCACCACCAAGGTTGGCCGGAATCACAATTCCGGCGAGAATGAGGAAGATGACTTGCGCCCAATCCCAAGGTGATGATGGCCGGAGAGGAAGATCGTCCCAACGGAAGAACTTCGTCGCCTCGGTGCTTCTCCTTGTGCTCACGGCAAGAAGAAAGGGGGCGAGGCTTGTGGCCGGCCAAGAGGAAGAAGGGAGGAGAGGGAGAGAGCCCAAGCAAGAATACTTGGATTATTTCGAATGAATTCCAAGCCTTGCCTTGGGTCCTTTATATAGTGGTCTCTCAACCGTCAAGTCTCTTTTTTCTTATGGAATAAATTTTCATAAGAAATTTATCATATAAATTTTCTATGACTTATTCCATCATGTCAAGTCTTGATTTTATATCATGGTTAAAATCATATTTTAATTCATGATAAAAATCAACCAAGTCTCTTTTTTCTTATGGAATAAATTTTCATAAGAAATTTATCATATAAATTTCTTTATATAAATTTCTTTATCATGGTAAATCAATCCATGATTGATTTTATAAAATAAAATAAAATAAACCAATCCATGGTTCATTTTAATTTACATGAAAAATAAATTTCTTTATATAAATTTCTTTATCATGGTAAATCAATCCATGATTGAGTTTATAAAATAAAATAAACCAATCCATGGTTCATTTTAATTTCCATGAAAAATAAATTTTATATAAATTTCTTTATATAAATTTCTTTATCATGGTAAATCAATCCATGATTGATTTTATAAAATAAAATAAACCAATCCATGGTTCATTTTAATTTCCATGAAAAATAAACCAAACCTTGGTTTATATAAAAAATTTATATCATCCATAATTTTATAAAACAAACCACACTTGATTTATTTTATAAATTGAACCAAACAATTTGGTTCCCTCCCTTTGTTGTGGCCGGCCAAGCAAAGAGGGTGGGGACCCTATTTGGTCGGCCTATCCAAGCCACGCCCCAATGAATTAAACTCATTTAATTCATCTATTAAGTCTTCAAATGACTTAGCCATTTTACGCTTCCGATGCGTCTCTGAAAAATTCAGATTCGACTTATCGTTTGGCTCAACCAAACCTAATCTCTCTTGATTGGAAAATCCAATTTTCAACTCGTTTTAAATCCCTCGGATTACTCGTAGTGCGTGTGACTAAATAGGCTTTCGATTTATGTTGGCCTTCTATAATTAACCAATTATAGAACGATCATGAGTAGCACCTAGTAGTACATCATGATCCCCAATTAATCGAAAGATCAACGGTTGACCTCAGAAACAATTCTGAGACCCTTCAGTAGCTATAATGAATCGTGCCCCATTCCCTTCACCATCTTATACCCACTTGGTTTAGGACATGGTCTATGTGTGTCAGTCCCCACTAGGCTGACTACGTCACACCTAGCCCAAGTAACGTTTTCTCGTCCTACGGATTCTAATTACTCTCATGTATCTAAGAGATTCATACTCTGAACATGTCATGCTCTGGCCAGAGGCTTCGAGTAACAATCCAACGATAGGCCCTGGGTATACATCTCCTTGCAAGGAGTGGTGAATCCTTTGTAGGTTGTTCAAACATCTTCAGGCACTTCGGCTTATACCCAATCATCCTGGGTCCACACCTCCTTGGAGATGCTTGCTTAAGATGTCAAAGTATAAGTCTCCATGACCAAGATGACTTGAACATCGCAAGTCAAAGGAACATCGCACTTAAGCTGCAGTAAGTACTTCACTGACATGTCTATATGTAGACTACCATATGAAGTTTTACAGCCAGTCACTCCAATGAACTAGTTCCCTTAACTAGCATTCATGTTTATCTCTGGACATCCCAATGTCACCAGCCAGTGAGAATCAGCTGATTAGAGAATAACCCGTGCTAGTCTCAACAGAATTGATAGTGTCGTTTTTATCAATTCATCGACTAGGGACAATTTCAATACTTCACAATTGCACATGTAGAGATAATCACTAGTTGTGAATTCATCACAAATTCTCTCATGCTGTGAATTGTATTGCGGACATTTAGTAAATGAGTTTAAGATCTCAATCAAATACATAAACATGTATACTCAAATAGTGAATATTCATTTATTAAAATAAATGATTACAATCATAAGGCGATTGCCTTAGGACACTTTTCTCATATCACTAACACATCTGTCTGTGGATGGAAAGTTGTACTGAACCAAAGATTTGTACCCATGGCCCTCTAAAAACTCTACCAGAAACGGGATGTGAAACGGGGATCTCTGTCTGATATAATACTCAGGTGAATTCCGTGCAGTCTGACAATCTCCCGACAATACATCTCAGCTAATCTGTCTAGAGAATCCAAATCGTGAAACGGGATTTGGTTAATCGATCAACGATGACCCAAATCGCGTCATGACCCCTCCTGGTCCTGGGCAGCCCTACCACCAAGTCCATAGTGATGTGTTCCCACTTCCACTCTGGAATGGGAATCCTCTGTAGTAACCCAGCAGGTTTCTGGTGCTCAGCCTTCACCTGCTGGCATACAAGGCATCTCCCTTCTTCATCCCGTTCCACCAATAGGAACGTCTCAAGTCTCTGTACATTCGGGTCCCGCCGGGGTGAATGGCAAAGCGCGAGTGATGAGCCTCCTGTAGCAGCTCCTCGATGACTGGGTGTGACTCCGGCACACAGTCTCCCTCGGAAAAATAGGACCCTCATCGTCTCGGGTGAACTCTGACGGCTGCCCGACGTCAATACGACTGCCTAGGAACTGCAGATGCTGGTCACTAGCATGCGCCTCTCGAATCCTCAATCTGATAGCTGACTGTGCGACCATAGTCACACGTAATCCCCTCTCCGTCTGAGCTTGATCCTCTAACCCCAGCTCTGAGAAGCCCTGGATCAGCTCTGCGACCATCACTCGCTGACAGGCAAGAACCCCTCTGGACTTCCTGCTCAGTGCGTCGGCGACTACATTAGCTTTCCCCGGATGATAGCTAATGGTGCAGTCGTAATCCTTCAGGAATTTCATCCATCTCCTCTGTCAGAGATTCAACTCCTTCTACCTGAGGCTCTTGTGATCTATGAAGATCTCGAAGGTGATACCATACAAGTGATGCCTCCAGATCTTCAATGCGAAGATGATAGCAGCTAGCTCCAGATCATGTACGGGGTAGTTCTTCTCATGCTCCTTCAGCTGCCGAGAAGCATAAGCAACCACCCGCCCCGTGCTGCATGAGTACTGCGCCCAAACCCTAGTAGGACGCATCGGTGTAAAGAACGAAGTCATCCTCTCCCGAAAGTAGTACTAGAACTGGTGCAGATACCAGCCGCTGCTTTAGCTCCTGGAGGCTGGTCTCGCAAGCCTCGGTCCAAACAAACATTATACCCTTTCTGGTAAGGCGTGTCAGTGGTGCGGCAATACTAGAAAAACCGTCGACGAAGCGTCGGTAATAGCCAGCTAAGCCCAGAAAGTTGTGCACCTCGTGAACTGACTCGGGCTGCTCCCAACCGGTGACAGCCTCGATCTTCTGGGGGTCGAAAGAAATGCCTCTGCTGGAAACAACATGGCCGAGAAAACCCACAGAAGATAACCAGAAAGCACACTTGTTGTACTCCGCATATAATTGCTCCCGCCGGAGCGTCTCCAAAACGATGCGAAGGTGATGAGTGTGCTCCTCTGATGAACGAGAATAGATCAGAATGTCGTCGATAAATACAATGACGAACTGATCCAACTACTCCAGGAATACCCGGTTCATGAGATCCATGAACAATGCATGCGCGTTGGTGAGCCCAAATGGCATCACCAAAAACTCATAATGCCCATATCGAGTATGAAAACTATCTTTTGGATATCAGAATCTCTGACCCTCAGCTGATGATAACCTAATCGCAGATCTATCTTCGAATACACTGATGTATCCCTCAGCTGATCATACAAATCCTCAATCCGGGGCAAGGGGTACTTGTTCTTAATTGTGACTGCATTCAACTGCCGATAATCGATGCAAAGTCTCATGGAGCCATCTTTCTTCTTTACAAATAATATTGGAGAACCCCATGGAGATACGTTGGGTCGAATGAAACTCCTTTCCAATAATTCTTGGAGCTGAACCTTCAGCTCATTCAGCTCCTTCGGTGCCATCCGATACGGAGCCTTCGATGTCGGCGCTATCCCTGGAATCAACTCAATAGAAAACTCCACTTACCTCCTAGGAGGCAACCCTGGTAGCTCGTCTGGAAGACGTCAGAGAACTCTCAGACCACAGGAACATCTGAGATTTGAGGACTGCCACTAACATCTGTACTGATCAATGAAATCAGAAATCCCCGGCATCCCTGTGACAGAAGCCTCTGCGCCTGAAATGCGGTGATGACCGATATACCATCTGTTAGTAATATGAGAGAAGTGTCCTAAGGCAATCACCTTATGATTGTAATCATTTACTTTAATAAATGAATATTCACTATTTGAGTATACATGGCAATGGAGAGGCAATGGAGAGGCTACTATATAATAAGAAAATTTATTCTTATGTAAATTTATAAGATAAATTTCTTATGTAAATTTATTCCGTTAAAAGGGAGACTTGGCAATGGAGAGGCTACTATATAAAGGAACCAAGGCAAGCCTTGAATTCCAATTAATCAAGAGATTAAGAAGTTCTCTCTCTCTCCCTTATTCTCTCCCTCTCTCTCTCTAGGGCCGGCGCCCCTTTCTCTCTCTAGGGCCGGCGCCCCTTTCTCTCTCTAGGGCCGGCGCACCGCCTAGGGTTCCCGTGAGCCTCCTCCACCAAAAAGGTGCCAAAGAAGAAGAAGAAGCGGGTCGCGACTTCCTCCTTCCTTTCCCCGGAATCTTGATTCCGTTACTTGGTGGTTAGTCTTCCATATCTCTCTCTTGATATTCTAGTTGTGCCTTTAGAGAATCTAGTAGTTCTCGTCGGCACAAAACTCGTGGCTTTGCGAAGTCATCCCGAAGAGAACTCGGCGTGGACGCGAATAGAGGCGATGCTTCCAAGGGACGCTACGGTTGGATCTCGTCCCTTTCTTCGAGTTACACGAGGTACTAAGTAAATTAGTTTACTTTTCCACAAAGTTTTAATTTATGATCATGTCTCCACAACTTAAGGTTGCATGCTAGATACACGGTTAAAATAATTTTTAAAATTATTTATGCTAAACCTTCCGCTGCACGTAATTAAACTTTAAAATTACGAACCCGTATCCATGTCAACATGCACCCGGTCCCAACACCATCATCCCGAATGCCAAGGAAATCCCACGAGGGTTGGCCTGGAGGTTGGAAAGTGACCATCCTCGAATGGCAATCAACGGTGGCATGGGAGGCTGTCAGCCAATCCATGCCTTGGATGATGTCAAACTCGATCATGTCCAGTACGGAGAGATCAACGGTAAGGATTACCTTACCAAAATCCAGAGGACACCCCTTGGCCTCCTGGGTGAACTCCAATACCTCTCCGGAAGGTAGGGACACAGACAAAGTCTGTGCCCTAATCGTCGATAACCTACAGACTTTGCTCAAGAACAGCCGTGATATAAAAGAATAGGTACTACCAGTATCAATAAGTAACTCTGCAGAATGCGCATAAAGCAAAACGGTACCTCAGAAAACAGAACCGTCTACTCGCTGAGCCTCCTCCCGGGTGAGTGAGTACACCCGACCCGTCTCAGGAGGAGGTGTGGGTAAGGCAAGTATCGGTGGAGGTTGTGGTGTAGAAACTCTGGACGACTGATGAGGTAGATACACCACAGGCTGATGTCCGGTATAAGACTGCTGCTGCAGCTCCACAACGGGGTGCTGAGGGACCGCTGATGGATAGGTGTCCTCGGGGCCCTGCCTGAACATATAATACACATGAATGAGCGGAGGGGCGGTCGACTGAGTCTGCGAAGAAGTCCGTGACCCCCGTCCCCTGCGCTGTGCTCGTGTCGGACCAGTACGCCCGCCTTGTGATGTGACTCCCGATGCCATATCTTATGCCTTCTGGGCACAATCGCGGCTCATATGTCCTGACAACTGGCAATAGTAGCGCACTGCCTGCTCCAGGGTGCACTCCGACTTGTCGTGGCTCCTAGAACCACACTGGGTGCATCGTCGTCTGGTGGCGGTCTTCCGATCCTACTGGGAAGACTGAGAGGAGTCTGTTGTGATGCGTCCTGAGTTCTGAGGCTTAGAAGCAACCCCAAAACTATCCCTCCCTGGCTGGCCATGCCTTCCTCGCTTCCGCGAGGTCAGCGTCTATTGAGGCTGTGCTGCATCAGAGGCTGGCTGCTTGTCCTTCTTATTCCCAAATAGCCTCTGCCGAGTCGACTCAATAATGAGGGTCTGCTCTAGCGCCCCTCAATATGACGTGACGTCACAAGTGGACAGCCGAAGTTGGATGTTCGGGGCCAACCCCTGAGTGAAGTGCATCCTCCGCTCGGCGTCGTCCACGACCAACTGAGGGCAGTACTCCGCCAGGCGGTTAAACTCCGCATTGTACTCCAACACTGTCTGATCCCCCTGTTGGAGATGCAGAAACTCCTGACGGTGGGTCATCTGATACGCTGCTGGAAGTACTTCTGTTGGAAAGCCTCTCTAAACATGTCCCATGTGATCGGTTGCTCGTCAAAGATGATCTGCTGGGCCGTCCACCATGTCGTGGCCCGCTCTCGCATGTGATAGGCCGCCAGCTCAGCCTTCTCCCAATCCGTGCAGGACATGTATCAGAACATGTCCTCAAGGGTCTCCAGCCACGTCCAAGAAATGCATGGGTCGGTCCCCCCGTGAAACAAAGTGAACCGACCCTTCACGGATGTAGCCAATGCTGGGATCCATGATCTGTCCATAATTCAGCCTGCAGGGGATGTCGATACCACAGGTGGTACAGCTAAAGCAGCAGGCTGCACTGCCGGGGGTACTGGATGTGCTGGCTGGCCCCGACGGTCCTGATGTCTGCCCCTCCGGAGATACTGGTTGAGCCGGCTGAGGAGCCGGGTGAGCAGATGGCAGCACCGGCTGTAGAGTCTGAATCAGCTACTGCAGAGTCTGTAGTACCAAGTGGAGAGGCTACAGTGCTGACTGCTCTGTTGGCGGTACTGTAGCGGGTACCACCGAGGATGCGACAGAAGGCACTACCGGGGGTGCGACTGGAATCACTGTCAGAAACGATGAAGGGATCCTCGATGATGGAAGCCTCTGGCCCGGAGACCTCTTTTTGTGACGTCCGGCATCAACCGCAGGTCGTCTCTCTGGAGACTCCACCTCTGCTCTGACAGTCGCCTCTCCCGTAAGCTCCCGAGTCAACCTACGTGGTGGCCACCGGGGCCACCATGGGGTCGGGGCGGGGTTAACTCGATACGACGGGGTATACCTGTACGGATATGACCCTACATTATTACAGTTATTCTCATAACTACTAACAAGATCTTACCATTACTTCATGATCGTCTGGAGATGTCCCGTCGCAACCATGTCCCAATCGCATCTATCAAAAAAATGACTCTGACATTAAATCTTGAAAAACACCCACAAGACCACAAGGTATCTCGAGAACCTGGTGTTAGTGATATGAGAGAAGTGTCCTAAGGCAATCGCCTTATGATTGTAAACATTCATTTTAATAAATGATAATTCACTATTTGAGTATACATGTTTGTGTATTTGATTGGGATCTTAAACTCATCTACTGAATGTCTGCAATACAATTCACAGCATAAGAGAATTTGTGATGGGATCACAACTAGTGATTATCTCTAAATGTGCAATTGTGAAGTATTGAAAATATCCCTAGTCGATGAATTGATAAAAAACGGACATTATCAATTCTGTTGAGACTAGCATGGGTTATTCTCTAATCAGCTGATTCTCACTGGCTGGTGACATTGGGATGTCCGGAGATAAACATGGATGCTAGTTAAGGGAACTAGTTCATTGGAGTGACTAGCTGTAAAACTTCATATGGTAATCTATATAGATATGTCAGTGAAGTTCTTACTGCAGCTTAAGTGCGATGTTCCTTTGACTTGCGGTGTTCAAGTCATCTTGGTCATGGAGACTTATACTTTAACATCTTAAGCAAGCATCTCCAAGGAGGTGTGGACCCAGGATGATTGGGTATAAGCCAAAGTGCCCGAAGATGTTTGAACAGCCTACAAAGGATTCACCACTCCTTGCGAGGAGATGTATACCCAGGCCTATCGTCGGATTGTTACTCAAAGCCTCTGGCCAGAGCATGTCATGTTTAGAGTATGAGTCTCTTAAATACATGAGAGTAATTAGAAATCCAAAGGACGAGAAAGACACTACATGGGCTAGGTGTGACGTAGTCAGCCTAGTGGGGACTGACACACATAGACCGTGTCCTGAACCAAGAGGGTATAAGATGGTGAAGGGAATGGGGCACGTTTCATTAGAGCTGCTGAAGGGTTTCAGAAATATTTCTGAGGTCAATCGTTGATCTTTCGATAAATTGGGGATCATGATGTACTACTAGGTGCCACTCATGATCGTTCTATAATTAGTTGATTATAGACGGCCAACATAAATCGAAAGCCTATTTAGTCACACGCACTACGAGTAATCCGAGGGATTTAAAACGAGTTGAAAATTAGATTTTCCAATCAAGAGAAATAAGTCGAATCTGAGTTAATCAGAGGCGCAACGGAAGCTTAAAATGGCTAAGTCTTTTGAAGGCTTATTGGGCGAATTAAATGAGTTTAATTCGTGATCGGTTCGGCTCGGTTTGGCCTACGAAAGAGGGTGCCAACCCCCTTTGGTTTGGCCGGCCTCATCATTGGGGAGAAACCAATTTAATTGGTTTAATTAATAAAATAAATCTAGGACGATTTGTTTTATAAATTATGGATAAATAATTTGTATAAAGAAATTTATATAAATAAATTTATAGAAATTTATTCTTTTTATGGAAATTAAAATGATCCATGGAATTGTTTATTTTAATTTTATAAAATCAATTATGAATTGATTTTTCCATAATAAGAAATTTTATAAATTTCTTGTAAAATTTATTCCATAATAAAAGGAGAGATATATTTGTTTTATTATAAAATTAGTTATAATAAAACTTGGTTTAAACGGAATAATTCATAAAGAAAATTTATAGGATAAATTTCTTATGAAAAATTCCATTAAAGGGGAGACTTGGCAAGGGAGAGACTACTATATAAAGGAACCAAGGCTAGGCTTGATTTCCTCAATAGATTGATCAAGAGATTAACTCTCTCCCTCTCTCTCTAACTCTCTCTCTCTCTAGGGCCGGCGCCCTTTCTCTCTCTAGGGCCGGCTCTCTCTCCTCCCCTAGGGTCGGCGCAAGCACCTAGGGTGCCCGTGAGTTTCCTCCACCAAGTTTGTGCCGAAGAAGAAGAAGAAGCGGATCGCGTCTCCTTCCTTCCCAGAATTTAGATTCCGATTCTTGGTGGTTAGTTTCCTTTCTTCTCTCTTGATCTTCTAGTTGTGCCTTTAGAGAATCTAGTAGTTCTCATCGGCACAAAACTCGTGACTTTGCGAAGTCATCCCGAAGAGAACTCGGCGTGGACGCAAATAGAGGCGGAGCTTCCAAGGGACGCTACGGTTGGATCTCGTCCCTTTCTTCGAGTTACACGAGGTACAAAGTAAATTAGTTTACTTTTCCGCAAAGTTTTAATTTATGATCATGTCCATACATCATAAGGTTGCATGCTAGATACATGGTTAAAATAATTTGAGAAATTATTTTATGCTAATTCTTCCGCTGCACGTAAAAATTAAAATTTTACGAACCCGTATCCTTGTCAACATGCACCCGGTCCCAACAATGGTATCAGAGCCGGTTAGTGTTCGACATAATCATATAATTGTTTTGCGGAAAACTTTGTCATAATCTCAATTTTGGAAAAAATTTCAATTATGGAAATTTTCCAATTATTATAAATTTTAGATTTAGGAATTTCAAAGTTTGGAAATCCTCATGAAATTTCGCAAACGTTTGAAATATCCTAGTTTCTGAAATTTTATGATAATTGTGAAAACTTTCCATCTTTGGAAACTTTCCAATTTTGGAAATTTTCTATTTTAGAAATTTTCTAATTTTGGAAATATGTAAGTTTTCTTTGTACCAGAAACTTACAATTATTCTGAAAACCTATTATGAAATCTCGCAATTTTGGGCACTTTCTTTCAAGAAAGTCTAGACAAATTTATGGACAATTAATTGACAATTAAATTTGAATTGGTTTTTAAATTGACAACAAAATTCTTTATTTTGGATTAAGCCTCGGGGAGCCGTCCAATTTAAAGTTAGTTGTTGTAATTTAATTTCCCAATTTTAAATGAAATTGTCATGTTTAATTTGGTTACGCTTCCGAAGCGGACCAAATTGGATTTACGACAAATTACTTTTCTTTGGGTATCTGAGCCTCGGGGAGCCACCCTTAGAAAACGATTTGTTGTAATTAATTAAATTCATGAATAAAATATGATTTAAGAGGTGGTGCTCTTACATATTGTTGTCTCCAAAATTAATTAGGAAAATGGTTTCCTATAGAGTTTCTTAAATGAGATTTTCATGAAAATAATATGTGGTTGAATTAAGGGAATTGTCTCTTAATTTAATAAGATTTGATTTAGAGAAATCAAAGTCTTAAACATATTATTTCCGAAATTGATTATGACAATTTAGGAAATTGTTTCCCAAAACAATTCCTTTAATAAAGTATGAAATTAGAATTAGGAAATCCGGTTCCTAATTCAATTCATGGGACTTGATAAATTAAGTCACATACAAACTTTATTAAGGAAATCGTTAGTCATGACATAATTATATGTCATGAATGTGCTTAGAAAAGAAAGGATGAGACCCAAAACCCCTTACAAAATATTAAGGCCAACACCTTCCATTAATATGGTTAGAATCGGAGTTTTGTTTCTTGTTTGGGTTGATGGACACATCCATGCCCAGCTTGAACCTCAACATGTTCAAACCATGGAATTAGTTTATGATTAATACAGTTGGAGTCAGAGGTCAATCCTTAGTTATGGTTGTTGGACACATCCAAGCCTGACTAAACGGTTAAATGAGCTCCAACCATATTAAAACTATTTCTTGATTAATGGGTCAGCCTTAAGCTTGGAGCATCGATTTGTTGTGCCACAGCCAAGGTCGATGCAAAGAGAGGTGCAGTTGGGTGCTATGTATAATGTCGCATACTTGTTAATGAGTTAACAACCCAATAATTTATGCAAACATTCAATTAGTTGATAGCATAAAGTGATAGTTACATATATGTGATATGTAATCGGTATAATTACCTACCTTTATAGCTAAGAATAACTTGATGGCCACAGCCATGGTGGTTCTTATCTATGGTTGGATATCAACCTATTTGGAGATGTTCCTACGATCTCCCGAATTGATAAAAAGGGTTATTCAATTTGAAAAATAAATAGGATTTTTAATTAATGTATATTGATACATTCTTTATCATTCTTCTCACATAAGCTCAATTTGTATTTCTAGGTTAATCACTCGATCATGTCTTCTCTGAACTTGCGTTCCATTTTGGACACCAATAAACTGACTGGGCCAAACTTCATGGACTGGCTTCGAAACCTGAGGATAGTCCTCAAGGCAGAGAAGCATGCGTATGTCCTTGAAGATCAACTTCCCAACCATCCTCCAGAAGGTGCAACTCCAGACCAGCTAATGGCCTATCAGAAACATGTGACCGATTCTGAACTTGCGAGTTGCATCATGCTAGCCTCTATGATACCTGAGCTACAAAAGCAGCATGAGCATATGGATGCTTATACCATCATCTTCTATCTTCATGAGTTGTTTGAAGAGCAGGCGAGATCCGAAAGGTTCGAAGTCTCCAGACTCCTCTTCACCACTAAGATGCAGGAAGGCACTTCTGCCTCGCAGTTTGTGTTAAAGATGTTGGGGTACATTGAGTGACTGAGCACACTCGGTTTTGCAATAGATCATGAACTAAGTATTGACTTAATTCTGAGTTGTTTGCCCAAAAGTTATTCACAATTTGTGATGAACTATCGGATGAACAAACTAGAGACTACCATTCCTGAGTTGCTCAACCTGCTGAAGACTGTGGAGCCTTCTGTAAAGCCGGATCAAAAGACGGTACTATTAGTTGGTTCCTCGAAGAAAGGTTCTAAGAGGAAGGCCAAAGAACAAAATAAAGGGAAGAAGAAAAAGGCCAAAAAGACTGAAAAGAAACCAAAAGGAACTTGCCATAATTGTGGCAAGGAGGGTCACTGGCGAAGAAACTGCAAGATTTATCTTGAGTCCTTGAAGAATAAGGCATCCGATGCCCCATCCTCTTCAGATATCTTCGTTATTGAATGTCACTCTATTTCCTCAAATACCTGGGTACTTGACACTGGGTGCAGCTCACATATATGTAATAACATACAGGGGCTAAGGAATAGAAGAAGACTCGTCAAAGGAGAAGCGAATTTACGAGTTGGAAATGGAGCAAAGATTGCTGCTGTTGCCATCGGAACATATTTGCTAAAGCTCTCCACTGGACGTGTCTTAGAATTGGATAATTGTTATTTTGTTCCTTCGTTAATAAAGAACATTGTATCTATTTCATGTTTGAATGAAAATGGTTATCATTTAACTTTTAGTAACAATTGTTGTTACATAACTTTAAATGACGTTCTTTATGGGAATGGAACTTTGTGCAATGGTATCTACACGTTAGATTTATCCAATGACGTTTTCAATATCGAAGTTAGCAACAAACGTGCTCGAATAGATAATCGAATAGACTCCTACACTTGCATTGCCGTCTTGCCA